>JAPWDM010000007.1:10470897-10575897 GCA_035578155.1 Brachynemurus nebulosus
AATAATAGTTTAAGAGTAAATTTATAATTTGTTATTTATGATGTACGTTTTATCAACTTTTATGAATAGTTAGAAAAATCATAATAAAACATTCACATATACCAATATTTCAATACTTTAACTTACTTTT
This sequence comes from Brachynemurus nebulosus, assembly GCA_035578155.1. Taxonomy (NCBI): domain Eukaryota; kingdom Metazoa; phylum Arthropoda; class Insecta; order Neuroptera; family Myrmeleontidae; genus Brachynemurus; species Brachynemurus nebulosus. Next base: position 10,471,028 of record JAPWDM010000007.1, read on the forward strand.
GGTTAAAATATTATACATTCACCTGACTTTTGTTAACGTATTAAAATATTTTACTTCCATTAGTATTTTAAATGTACATTTTTCATACATTATCATAAGATACAAAACTATTAAAAATTCATAAATTTTAAAACTTTTTTTAAAATTATCATGTATTTTCTTAAAATAAACAAATGTGGATAAGTATTTTTTATGTAAAAATAATAGTTTAAGAGTAAATTTATAATTTGTTATTTATGATGTACGTTTTATCAACTTTTATGAATAGTTAGAAAAATCATAATAAAACATTCACATATACCAATATTTCAATACTTTAACTTACTTTTGGTTAAAATATTATACATTCACCTGACTTTTGTTAACGTATTAAAATATTTTACTTCCATTAGTATTTTAAATGTACATTTTTCATACATTATCATAAGATACAAAACTATTAAAAATTCATAAATTTTAAAACTTTTTTTAAAATTATCATGTATTTTCTTAAAATAAACAAATGTGGATAAGTATTTTTTATGTAAAAATAATAGTTTAAGAGTAAATTTATAATTTGTTATTTATGATGTACGTTTTATCAACTTTTATGAATAGTTAGAAAAATCATAATAAAACATTCACATATACCAATATTTCAATACTTTAACTTACTTTTGGTTAAAATATTATACATTCACCTGACTTTTGTTAACGTATTAAAATATTTTACTTCCATTAGTATTTTAAATGTACATTTTTCATACATTATCATAAGATACAAAACTATTAAAAATTCATAAATTTTAAAACTTTTTTTAAAATTATCATGTATTTTCTTAAAATAAACAAATGTGGATAAGTATTTTTTATGTAAAAATAATAGTTTAAGAGTAAATTTATAATTTGTTATTTATGATGTACGTTTTATCAACTTTTATGAATAGTTAGAAAAATCATAATAAAACATTCACATATACCAATATTTCAATACTTTAACTTACTTTTGGTTAAAATATTATACATTCACCTGACTTTTGTTAACGTATTAAAATATTTTACTTCCATTAGTATTTTAAATGTACATTTTTCATACATTATCATAAGATACAAAACTATTAAAAATTCATAAATTTTAAAACTTTTTTTAAAATTATCATGTATTTTCTTAAAATAAACAAATGTGGATAAGTATTTTTTATGTAAAAATAATAGTTTAAGAGTAAATTTATAATTTGTTATTTATGATGTACGTTTTATCAACTTTTATGAATAGTTAGAAAAATCATAATAAAACATTCACATATACCAATATTTCAATACTTTAACTTACTTTTGGTTAAAATATTATACATTCACCTGACTTTTGTTAACGTATTAAAATATTTTACTTCCATTAGTATTTTAAATGTACATTTTTCATACATTATCATAAGATACAAAACTATTAAAAATTCATAAATTTTAAAACTTTTTTTAAAATTATCATGTATTTTCTTAAAATAAACAAATGTGGATAAGTATTTTTTATGTAAAAATAATAGTTTAAGAGTAAATTTATAATTTGTTATTTATGATGTACGTTTTATCAACTTTTATGAATAGTTAGAAAAATCATAATAAAACATTCACATATACCAATATTTCAATACTTTAACTTACTTTTGGTTAAAATATTATACATTCACCTGACTTTTGTTAACGTATTAAAATATTTTACTTCCATTAGTATTTTAAATGTACATTTTTCATACATTATCATAAGATACAAAACTATTAAAAATTCATAAATTTTAAAACTTTTTTTAAAATTATCATGTATTTTCTTAAAATAAACAAATGTGGATAAGTATTTTTTATGTAAAAATAATAGTTTAAGAGTAAATTTATAATTTGTTATTTATGATGTACGTTTTATCAACTTTTATGAATAGTTAGAAAAATCATAATAAAACATTCACATATACCAATATTTCAATACTTTAACTTACTTTTGGTTAAAATATTATACATTCACCTGACTTTTGTTAACGTATTAAAATATTTTACATCCATTAGTATTTTAAATGTACATTTTTCATACATTATCATAAGATACAAAACTATTAAAAATTCATAAATTTTAAAACTTTTTTTAAAATTATCATGTATTTTCTTAAAATAAACAAATGTGGATAAGTATTTTTTATGTAAAAATAATAGTTTAAGAGTAAATTTATAATTTGTTATTTATGATGTACGTTTTATCAACTTTTATGAATAGTTAGAAAAATCATAATAAAACATTCACATATACCAATATTTCAATACTTTAACTTACTTTTGGTTAAAATATTATACATTCACCTGACTTTTGTTAAATTATTACAATATCTTACTTCCATTAGTATTTTAAATCTACATTTTTCATACATTATCATAAGATAAAAAGCCATTTCAATACTTTATATTTCATTACTGTATACATACAATGTACAGTATACATACAATATCATATAAAAAACCTTTCTAAATATGTAAGAAAAATAAAAATCAATATTTGTATTTTAACTACATATGTATATATTCATACATACTACATATATATATATTCAGTAAGATGTGTTAGGGTGGCACCCTTCTTTAAATAATAATACATATACATAATAACATACCACATATATCATATATATATGTTTAGTAACATGTATGTGTTTGTGATGTTTCCCTCTTTTTTATAAACCAGAATATATTAAATGATAGGAAACATAAAAAGTTTTACATATATATATTCAGTAAAATATGTTGGAGTCGCACCCTTCTTTAAATATTAAAACATATACATAATAATATCCCACATATATCACATATATGTTTAGTAACACGTATGTGTTTGTGATGTTTCCCCCTTTTTTTATAAACCAGAATATATTAAATGATAGGAAACATAAAAAGTTTAGTGTACGATAAACCGTCGTGAAGTTAAAGCACATAATATGTGTTGTTATATGCACTTAAACATTGTTTTTTGTGAACTTGTTTTTATTATTTTTTTCAATTATTCTTACAAGTGGTTACAACCATTATTAATTTTAAAAAAATTTGTAATTTTTTCCAAAACTATAAATTTTATATATAATAAAAGTGAACGAATTGTGTTACTTTTAACAAAATACATGTAAATGCGAACTTGTTTCTATTTTTTAAACTATTACTTAAAAAGTGGTTTTAATATATATTAATTTTACAAAAATTGAAATTTTCTTCAAAATTATAAATTTTACATATAAAAATGTGAACGATTTGTGTTTGTGAAGTTTGTGGCGTTTGTGACTACTTTTTGTATGTGACCGTAATTGTTTAATTACAAAGTTTAAGTGCATATACCTTCATATATTATGTGCTTTTATTTCACAATGCTATTTTATATATTATAATGTACACTCATTTTACAAAAATTGAAATTTTCTTCAAATATATAAATTTTTAATATAAAACAGTAATAGATTTATCTTAACAAAATACATCAGTTTCAATTATCAATTTGTATCATTTACAAATAACAAGTAAGTAAAATTTTTTTCATTAACAAAACTATGATTAAGATTTTCTTTTATTATATATTTGTTTTTTATTTCTATTAGATATGAGAAATTATAAACGTAAAACTGAAAGAGGTTTTATATCTATCGAAACATTTAATGATGCCGCAAGAACAATAATTTCTGGAAACCGAAGTATCAATGCTGCTTCAAAGGAATTTAATATTAAACGTACGACACTATCACGTTATATAATTAAGTTAAAAGCATATAAAAATAAGGAAACGCAAGATTTACCGACAATTGGTTATAAAAAACCTAGACAAGTATTTTCTAAGGACCAGGAAATTGCATTAAAAGATTATTTACTACAAATGGCTTCGATATTTTATGGATTGACTCCGAAAAATGTTCGCCAGCTTGCTTATGAGTGTGCTGAAAAATTTAATATTAAAATGCCTGAAATATGGAAAATTAATAAAATAGCTGGCAAAGAGTGGCTTACTAGTTTTCTAAAAAGGAATCGAGAATTATCAATTAGAAAACCAGAAGCAACAAGTATCGGACGAGCGACATCATTCAATGTTCAAAATGTAAAACCATTTTTCACAAAATTAGCTGAAGTTAAGAATAAATATCAATTTACCGCATCAAATATTTATAATGTTGATGAAACCTCAATTAGTACTGTATTAAAACCTCCTAAAATAATTGCTGCCAAAGGTAAAAAAAATGTTGGCTCCATAACTTCTGCTGAACGGGGCACTAATGTCACACTAATATGTGCTGTTTCTGCAAACGGAAATACAGTGCCTCCTATGTTCGTATTTCCACGAAAAAAATATAAAAATCATTTTATTAATAATGGACCAAAAGGTTCTATTGGTGCAGGAAATTCTAGCGGTTGGGTAACAAATGAAGAATTTTTTATGTACATGCAGCATTTCATCGCACACGTTAAACCATCTATTAATAATCCAGTATTACTCTTATTAGATAATCATTCCTCACATTTACATGTACCAACCTTAAACTTAGCGAAAGATAATGGGATCGTAATGTTATCCTTTCCACCACATTGTAGCCATAAATTACAACCACTTGATGTGGCTGTGTATGGACCATTTAAGAAATATGCTTCAACTGCACAAGATTTATGGTTAAGAAATAATCCAGGTGAAAAAATAACAATATATGATATCCCAAAAATAGTAGCAGATTCATTACCATTAGCTACAACTAATACAAATATCATAAAAGGATTTAAAAAGACTGGAATATTTCCATATAATGAAAATATTTTTACTCAAGATGATTTCGCTCCGTCATTCGTAACTGATCCCCCAGAATCGCAAATTTTAACATCATCACCTACAATATTTTCTCCAGAAATAGTTCGACCGTACCCAAGGGCTGCTTCAAAAGAACAGGGTCAAACCAAGAGGAAAAGAAAATCTAGTGTTTTAACCGATTCAATAGAAATAAAAACATTAGAGAAAGAACAAAATATAAAAAAAAAGTGTAAAAAAGTTACTAAAAAAATTAATATTTGTATTAATAGTAATTGCTTAATATTATTACCAAGGATTTCTTGCTTAATATGCAATGAACTATTTTCAAAGTGTAGCCTCAAAGAAACGTGGATTGAATGTCAGTTGTGCAAAAATTGGGCGCATATTAATTGCGTACCTAATACTAGTGATACATATATATGTATTAATTGTGATAATATTTCCATATAAATATTTCCAAAAAAGTTATTTATAAATGATACAAATTTCTTTAATATGGTTAATTGGATAAGGGTAACTTATTTAAGTCACCCTTATCCAAATAACCGTAATTTTGTCATATCTTTTGTGTGGTGTAATTTTTATATGTTCAACTTACCTCTGTAATGTCGTTAATTGGATAAGACTGATTTATTTAAGTGTGGTAATTTGACCATATCTTTTGTGTGGGGTAATTTTTACATGTTCAACTTACCTCTGTACCCAACTAACCCCGGTCTACCCTAACTTATTTAAGTCACCCTTATCCAAATAACCGTAATTTTGTCATATCTTTTGTGTGGTGTAATTTTTATATGTTCAACTTACCTCTGTAATGTCGTTAATTGGATAAGACTGATTTATTTAAGTGTGGTAATTTGACCATATCTTTTGTGTGGGGTAATTTTTACATGTTCAACTTACCTCTGTACCCAACTAACCCCGGTCTACCCTAACTTATTTAAGTCACCCTTATCCAAATAACCGTAATTTTGTCATATCTTTTGTGTGGTGTAATTTTTATATGTTCAACTTACCTCTGTAATGTCGTTAATTGGATAAAACTGATTTATTTAAGTGTGGTAATTTGACCATATCTTTTGTGTGGGGTAATTTTTACATGTTCAACTTACCTCTGTACCCAACTAACCCCGGTCTACCCTACCCGTACATTTTCGGACCTCCAGAAACAAACTCGGTGATGTAACTTCCCGGGTCGTGGTCCGAAAGTTCGTCTGTCATATCGCCGAGGAAAGAGCCTGTAGGTACGTCATATCCGGTCTTTCTTGAGATATATATAACGCTGTCGGTATCATAATAAAGAACTGTATCTTGTAACTTCTCCAGGTAGCTATACAATTTGAGGCGGGCCTGTGTTGTTACATACGCGGCGATGACACAATTTACCGTAGACAACAGATCAGCCGCTTCATCTTTATGCTCCCAGTTGACAATAATGATTTTTTCATTCACTTCTTGAATGTAATTTACATCGATAGCCGGGTTGGTGAGTAGGTCGTACAGGTCTTTTGGTTCATTAATAATACTGGTTTTCGCCTGATTTTCTCGTTGACCAAACTTGCCCCAGAAACTGTTCAACATCAATTTGGCCAACGATCGTAAACCAGGATTCTTTAAAATTTTACCAAATTCCAAACGGACACCTTCATTTTTGTAGTACTCTTCAATGTACAGCAGAACTTCTGAGAGTGTGAACTTCCCAGAGTGTGACTTCACACATACATACTCACGGGATAACAAATACAATACGTAGTTATTTTCATATGTGTATGTAAGTTTGATATAAATAACAAAAAACAGTGGCGGCTTTAATAATTAAAATTAAAAATATTTTAAAACAAAATAAAATCTTTTTAAACTTTATTTACAGTGGACATGTAATGGTACGTATTTCGACTTAGTAGTGACGTCAGCGACTTAGCGGGGTTCTCCTCTCACAGATATGTTATCGTTTATCTGTGTTGGTGAAAATTTATGTACCAAGCCAAAGTTAGGACCATAGGTACTATTGTCATAAAATTTTAAAATTTTATTGCATATATATAAGCACATATTATTCTGCATACGTAAGATGCAAAATGCAAATGCAAATTGAGTAACGTAAAATTCTAGAATATTCTAATCGTCAACTAGCAGAAATGTCAAAAAACAGACTTCACTATTGAATTAATCACTAAAAATTCGATTAAGCACCACAGTTTGGCAAAAATTCTAGAATGTTCTATTTGTCAACTAACAAAGATATCGAAAAATCAATTACAGCATTTAATTGCTCATTGAAAAAGAGGCCAAATAGCATAACTTGACAACTGTTCTGGAATATTCTATTGGTCAGCTAGCAAAGATATCCAAAACAGTCGTCGCCATTGAATTAGTTACCTAAAAAGAAACCAAATAGCTTATCGGGAAATGTTCTAGAATATTCTATTTGTTAACTAACAAAGATGTTGAAAAATTGATTGCACCATTTAATTGTCTAACCAAAATTAAACTAATATAAACTAAGTGTCCCATTTTGGCAAACATTCTAGAATGATCTGTTTAGCCAGAATAGAATACTCTAGAACATTTATCAAAATGTGCTGTTTCGTCTTCTTTCGGATGACCAATTAAATGGTGCAACCGGTTTTTCAATATCTTTGTTAGTTGACGAATAGAACATTCTAGAATTTTTGTCAAATTGCGCTGCTTAATTTAATTTTTAATAACTAGTTCAACAATGAAGTCTGTTTTTTGATATCTCTGCTAGTTGACGAGTAGAATATTCTAGAATTTTCTCTCAGCTCTCACTATTTGGCGTCTCCTACGCTGACGAATTCGATGATGAAGTTGATTTTTCGACATCTTTGCTAGTTTTCTAAAAGTCGTCACTTATATTCATTAATATAACATTCAATTTCGTTTATTTTTACTAAGTGAAATATCGTTATTTTCGATATCGATAATTTTTGATAATGAAAACCACGTTTTAATAGTCGCAATGTGTTCGGAATACCCACAACTTGCTTCGCTTAAGCCTTCAAAAATTTCGTTATTTTTGAGCTACGACGCACCGTTTAGGAGATATTTACGATTAAAGTTTTCGATAGCGAAAGTTAACGAAAAGTAGTTTTTAAAATAATTGTTCTGTTACTGACCAGATCAGTGGGACTATAAGAGCCTAAATTAACTAGTTATAACCAATTTATGACAAGTTACGCGGTATCGATAATTTTCGATAGCGAAAAGTAGGTTTGGACAGTCGCAATACGTTCGGAATACCCAAAACTTGCTTCGCTTAAGCCTTCAAAAATTTCGTTATTTTTTCGCTATGACGCACCCGTTTACGAGATATTTACGACTGAAAGTTTACAATTACGAAAAGTAACGAAATACAACTTTTGGAAAAAATTTTCTATTACTGACTAACTCAATGACACTAATGGAGCCTAAAGTCACGAATTATAACCAATTTATGGTACGTAACTCGGTATCGATAATTTTCGATAACGAAAAGTAAGTTTCGACAGTCGTAATATGTTCGGAATACCCAAAACTTGCTTCTCTTAAGCCTTCAAAAATTTCGTTATTTTTTCGCTGCGACGCACCGTTTACGAGATATTTACGATTGAAAGTTTGCAGTTACGAAAATTAGCGAAAACTAATTTTTTGAAAAATTTTCTATTGCTGACTAACTCAATGACACTAATGCAGCCTAAAGTAACCAATTATAATTAATTTATGGAACATAACTCGGTATCGATAATTTTCGATAACGAAAAATAGGTTTTGACAGTCGCAATGTGTTTGGAATACCCACAACCTGCTTCGTTTAAGCCTTCAAAAATTTCGTTACTTTTTCGCTACGACGCTCCGTTTACGAGATATTTACGATCAAATTTTTCGATAATTAGAAGCATTTATCATTTAAAAGCAAACATAATAAGGTAATCTAAATTCGGAAGTACTTGTATTGTGGTAATATTCACATATTGACATATTAGTAAGCTTTTTTAAAAAGCAACATAGCATACTTGTGCTTTATTTTATCGGTCTGTCACCGTTTTTGGGATACATATTTGAAAAATTCAATTTTTACCCTAATTTTTAAAGACCGATTTCATTCTTTCCAACCGTTTTTCCGCAGGTATAAAAATACGTGTCGCTTATTTCTTACTGTTCTACAACATATTCGTTTCAATAGCGAGTAAATCAGTCGATGACAAAGTTAAGTTAACTAATAGTAAACTAAAGTAATGCAAACACAAATTCTAATTAAATGACATTTTTATAATATAAATTTTTGCGAGCCGCCAATGTGTGTCTCGATAAGTGTGACTTTCATGTGTGTGTCCGGACTATGTCACACTTTAAGAAGTTCTGGTGTAATTATTTCGTTCTTCCTCTGTACTCCAATTTGCTGGCCAACCAGACGCTTCTTGTTTCATTTTTAGAAATTTGTTTATGAAATCGGCAAACAGTCCACCAGTACCTGTTTCTCGATTGTACTGAGTAACATCGTACTGCCAAATTTCATAAACATCAATTAATTGGTAACCGAGTTCGATGGCTTTTTTCACTTCATCAGTTACCCAGGTACCAGTGAGTGCTCTTTCATCAACGGTATGAATACATTCGGCCTCCTGGTTGCATTCTTCACCACAAGTTCGACACAAAACAAACATAAGTTTGTTGTTCTGTTTCATCGGTAACACAGGATGATACAAATTTGATGGCGGTAAAATTTTGCATTTAATTAAACCGTTAACATTAGCACCCAACCTGTTGTCATCTTCAATCAACTGTTTACAATCATCACCAACATAAATCTTCGGATGGCGTAGCGGGAATTTTCCATATTTGCATACCCACGGGTACAGAGAACAGACATCGACGTATTTAATTTTTTCACCATCTTTAACTTTGTAGTATAATTTTGTACAACCTGTACGGTCACCATAAAATGCGTCGCGGGGGTTCAATGGAGTGGAGTTTATTAACGGATGATTTTCCAAGTATTTCAAATCGGTTCTGGTCTTTATAATTTTTCGAAATTGACATTCCCACATCTCGATAACGTCATACCCCAATTCTTGCATTCGTCTTGTTTTTACCTTTGTTCGTTCGAATCGACTATTTAAGGTATCGTCTGGTGCTTCATGTAATGGTTCGTTGCGTCGAGTCTGTTGACAAACATCGTGCCCGTGGTAGTAGCATCCGTGAAATTCAAATACTTGTTTAGTTTCTTCACAATAACCGTCAACTTTTAAACTGGTACCTGGTAAAATCACTTCTCTCTGTCTCCCGGCGTGTTTAATTAATATTTGTCGTTCATTTTCCTCAAATATTAACCACTGGAGTGCAATTTTTGATTGAATATCCGCCAGCCGGTAACCGCCTCGAGGTAAAATTCCAATAGTGTTTGGCTGTAAAAACTTGCGCCGAAACACCAAATTACACGATGATGCAATTGTTATTGCCTCTGTAAACGGGCAAACGTTACACTCTTCCAGAAACACTCCTCTGAACTTTAAGCAAGCCCTTTTCAAAATATCCACATCGCTGGTACAGTATTCCACAATTTCTTTTTCCATGTTAAATACGTAACCGCTCTCTTTTGTTTCATTATACCATCTGATGAACCTTTTTCGTTCTTCATCTCCTTCAGCGTCATCTGTACCTTTTATTGTGTCTGGCGAGTAATATAAGATGTCAGGAAGGGGACCGATATAGTCTTTGTTTGATATTGTGTTGAATAGATGCGGAAAGTATCCTTTTTTCGATGATGGTGGAAGATCGAAAGCTTTCGGGAGCGCCGCCAATGCCATGGGAAAGTAGTTCAGAGAATCGATAAAACGTACATTATCGATCTCCAACATTAATATCTTCGATCCTCTCATAATAACATTAGGTTGAAGTTGAGTATTTTCGAAAACATATTTCAATATGAATTGGTTGTCAAACGCTTGCCCGTTATGTGCAATACAAATGACTTTCTTGAATTTTTTACGTATGTTTAATATTTCCTTCATAAATTTTTCAATCACATTTTCTTTTAAAACACCTTGTCGCACCCCACATTTTTCGCAATACATTCTTGTTTCATCCTTAATATATACGTGACAACATTTCATGTAAACATATAGGTTAGCTTCATGGATCATCTTATCGCTGTCTTCATTTAACGGTTTTTCTTGCCTTGTTTCAAGATCAAAGAAAATAAATAACGTGTTGTCTAACTTTGGTTGGCTTGTATCTTTCTTGATATAGCAAAAGTGGTTGGCCAGGGCATAACAATCGCACATTTTACAAAAAATTTCGCCGCACACATGTTTTTGTTTTCGTAATTTCATATTGATTGTTTTAAAACATTTTTCACATCGTTAAACTACATTACAAACAGAATTTTTGCCCAACGATCCCTGTTTGCAATGGTTATCAAAACATGTCTGATTACAAAAGTCGCGTTTACAATTGTCACATCCGACTTCTAGGTTTGTTTTTTCACATAGTGGGGCTTGCTGACAGCATGGACAGGTGGCACCGCATCGGTGTTCGTTTCTTCCATTAAAAGGTGTATGGCATGCCTCACAGTAATAACCACAACAAAACGCCGCAGTCAGGCTAGTTATAACGTTATAGTGGTTTTCGTGTAGTAGTAAATTTATTTTGTAAATTGCGTCATCATTTTCACCCTCAAATATAATATCTCGACCTTTTGATTGATGCTTGTATACGGTAATTTTGTATTTTCGAAAATGGCGTTGTAAAACTTGTAATTCTTCAATACCACCACCTTGTTCCGGCATCACCAACCCTGTTTTACGGAGTAATTTGTTCACTTTCGCCGTCTGAATTTGATTAGTCTTGTATTGACTACACCGGATTTTTTCATAATTGGGATCTTTTTTCGCTAGAGCCTTTCCAACGACGATTGCTCTTAGTAGACACAAATTATCGTTGTTTTTAATGAAAATAATCCCCCGCTTCTGTTTGCATTCTTGCTCATACGTGTTGTATGACGGTGTTCTTACCCTCCCTACCCTCCTCGGCATCTTGATGAATGTGGCGGTTAATCGGAATTTGTCAGTAGCCAGTCCTTGCGAATTGCTTTGGAAAATGGCGCCAAGTAATTTCCACACGTCCTCGAAGGTAACATCTTTTCCATCACGAAACGCCATCCAGCCGGGTCCTTTTTCAAAATTTTCACTACTGAATGTAAAGCCCATCTTGTCGTCCGGTTCAATATTTGGCGATATGCGTTGTATTATATCGTTCACGGCGCTTTTAACCCAGTTCATATTGTCTTCGCCGTTGGGTACGTCCTTAATTTTGAAAGTTATTCTTCGCCCATGTAAATTATACCGACGAACTTTTGAATTCGATTCGGCTACAATCTCATATTTTTCCAGCGGGCCCACATTATCTTCGCCGTCCTCGTCTGGTGTCGTATTACGACCTATTTCATTCAGCTGCTCCAGCAACTTCTCCCACGACTCTTCATCAGTAGCGAGATGAAGGCTTCGCCGCAAATCTTCCAATTCTCTTTCAAACGCTTGCGGGTTTTCAAAGAAGTTGTTTGATTGTGTCTCATCACCATTATCTACTGTCGTGTTACGCCCTAATTCATCCAATTCCTCCGGTAACCTCTCTCAAGACTCCTCATCAGTGACAAGATGAAGATTACGTTCCAACCATTCCAACTCTCTTAAAAACTCTTCCAGTGTTCGAGTCTTCAAAAATGTTGTTTGAATTTGTTGCGTTAAACTCCATTTTTCTACAAAAATGCATTTATTTATTTACTTATTCATAGTATTTTTAAAAATTTTTATAAAAATAAAGACTCACCAAATTAATTAAATTTTTCTTCACAGTGAATAAAAATTTTATTATCAGCAATCGGAAATCTCTTAAAGATATTTTCACTACAGTTTGGTATTAACTGATAAATTACTTGATTCTCGACCTATTTATATAGCACTTTTTGGCGAGAAAATAGCGTCGACGATATATGTGTATGCAACGTGATCGGAACCGTAAGAAGGTCATACAAACCGAATTTCAGCATGTAACAATTTTTAAACAAAAAATATATTTTTAATTAGGCGATAATAAAAATACAATTTTCAAACAGAAATACATTTCCACAAGTCTGCAATATTTTTTAACTGACAAGAACTACGAAAGCCGGATGTAACAATGGTTTTCATTTATATTCAAACTGATAAGAAATATACAACTTTTTGGCGGGAAAATATATCGAGAATGTTCCATAACGCGCGTATATGTAACACGACCGGAAGCGTAAGAAGGTCAGCAAATATTTTTAATTAGCCGTCAATGTACTGATAAAAACCCCGGCGCCAAACGAACTTCTTGCCGTACGGATAGGCAATCGTACATGCACCCTCAAGTGTGATAAGAACCCCGGCGTCAAACGAACTTCCTGCCCCTACAAGTAGGCAATCGTACATGCACCCTCAAGTGTCCTAATACCTACAGGTGTTGGTGCTGGGCTGGGCATGGCTGTTGCTGGATATTCATTTGTTGACGGTCGTCCCATTTCTGTTGGGGCTTGTTGTGATAATTGTCTCTGGGTCCATGGGTTGAATTTGGGTATTGGCGCAGGTATGAATCTCGTCTCTCTCCTCATTTTTGCTTCTCTTGTTTTAAGTAGTAATTCTTTTCTTCTTTGGTATTCAGGGCAATCTACACTGTTTGATGGGTGACTGCCCTTACAGTTTTTGCATGTGGTCGGTTCTTCTTTTTTTTTAGTGCAATCTTTGGTCCAATGACCTTTAGCACATTTGAGACATGCAGGCTTTGCATGGCAATTACTGGTGGCATGCCCCCATTGCTGACAGCGGTGGCATTGAATTATTTATTTTTCGTTTCGGCGCCTTTCCCATTTTATACGTGTGTGGTACACGTATGGACAGTTTTTATTTAAGAATTTTTCTGTTATTGTGTTGTCGGTTATGATTAAAAATAATGGCGTTTTTGTGTTCCTCATACGGAAAACATTGTGTACACTTATTTTATATGTTTCTTTTATATCCTCTTTGATGTCTTCCGGGGGTATTTCATCCCTGATGCCTCTGAGGACAAATGCGTGTTGCTTGCTATCCTTACTTGTATAGGTGTGAAATTCCAGGTTTCGGGCCTCAAAATGCTCTATACATTTCTTGTGGTCATCTACATTTTCTAAATAAACATTTGTATGATTTCCAGTATATTTAATTATAAACTTTTTTCATACTTTTTAGCCATAAAGGGGGCGGTTTAATTTTCTTTTTGGTGCTTTTTTGGCTTGCTTCTGGGTTATCGTTTTCCACATTTTGCGTTTCCGTTTCATCTTCTTCTTCTTCGGATGAGAGTGGCTCATATCTGTTGGATGTTTCAATATGACCGGGAGTAGGCTTTATTTTCTTCGGTGGGATTTTGCTTTCCGTTTCGGTTCTTCTTGGGCGTTTGTACTCAACTTTCGTAAAAAGTTCTTCTATGTTATCCATGATTTTTACAGTGTTTACATTGATATGGTTTAATGTTTTTATATTGTTTTTGCACACACTTGTGTTTTCATTATTAACGTTAGTTTTATCCTTATTAAATGTTTTCATTTAATTCTACACCTATGTAAAACATATATACATATATGTATTGAATTTAGAAAATTTTGTTCACGATTTGCTAAACTACCAGATACTTGTGTTTTCATTGCAGAGAGAATTTTATTTATGGCATCTTGCTGAATGTTTATATGGTTTGATATGTTATTAAAACGTTCAATCATAAGTTCATTGATTTTAATTTGTTTGTTATTTCCCGAAATTAAATTGTGTTGATTGATTCTCAAATTATTTATTTCTTTATTTATCGCTAACGCATCTTCTTCATCCATGTTACCAGTTATAGTTTTGATGATTGACCCTAAGGCACTGACAAGGGCCCATTTTGTACGTTTTGGGTAAATTTGTTTAAAAATAGTTTTAATTTCTTTAAATTTTAACTGAATTATGTTTTTGATAGTCGTGTTAGTCAACAGTTGATCGTCTTCGTTTAAATATTTAAATGAATTGCCAATTTTATCTATATTTTCTCTATAATTTGTAAGGTTAATTATGTGTATAAATTTGCTAAATTCTTGATTGTTTGGCTTGTCCTAGTTCTATAGCCACTAGTCCCTGGTTGTTCGTTAGGTCGCGTATCTCGATTTTCTGTGTCGTCACCGTTGTCATTATTGTTAATATTGCCCTGTAACAAAGGTCGTCTTAATTTTTGTTTTGGGATTTTACGATTTTTATCGTCTGTTACCGTTACCTTATTATTAGTTTTTACTGTAATCTGTTTAAATTTTGGGTGTAATTTGGAATTATGTTTATTTTCCTGAAAATATGTAGTTTGTTTTTCGTTATAATCAATTGGGGATTCGCGATTACTATTTAGAATATTAATTTTGTTTTCTTTTTGTTGAATTTAGTTCTGATAAGATTCACGTTGAAATTTTTCGCGTTCTTGTTGTACTATTGCTGGGTCGGCAGTTAATTTAATGTCATATTTACGTCCGAAAAATAATTCATATGGTGTACATTTAATCGCGGTATGAATTGAATTATTGTAAACAAAAACTGTATGTAGCATTTTTAAATCAGCTGAGCTGGTTTTAGCAGTTGCATGTGTAATACGATACTTTTCAAGGATAGAAGAATGGAATCTCTCGACAGGAGAATTTGATGTTGAACTTCCAACAGCTGTTATGTGTATATTAATACTATACGTGTCACAAAATTGTCGAAAACGTATTGAGTCAAATCCTTTTTCTGAATCGACTACAATATTTTTAGGACTACCGTATTGGGATATGTATTGTGCTAGAGCCTCAAGGATATGGGATGTATTTCTTGTTTCGATTGGGTATGCTTGGCCAAAACGTGAAAATTTATCTACAATTGTTAAATATATTAATTGGTCCAAATAAAATATATCAATGTGTACAATTTCGAGTGGCTGTGACGGTGTTTCTGTTAATTCAAAACTTTGTTTTGGTGGTCGTCTGTGATATTTATTTTCGTTACACAAATTACAATTATTAACATAATAAGAAATTTTTGATTTTAAATTTGGAAAGTAATATTCTTTGGCTTTTTGGATGAATTATTACTTATATTAAGTAATATTCTTTCAAGATTATGTCGCCATCTTACTAGTTTACTGTTTGGTTCTTTAAGTGACATGAGCCATCTGAGTGGTTGATGGTCAGTAATTATGGTAAATTTTCGTCCGTATAAGTAAGGCCTGAAATATTTGGTTGGCCACACGATTGATAAAAGTTCTTTTTCTATGGTAGAGTAATGGGATTCTGAGTCGGTTAAAGTCCTAGAAGCGTAAAATATTGGGTTATCTTTACCAATAGGTCCTTGGGAAAGGACTGCTCCGATTGCTACATTGCTTGCGCCCGTTGTCAAAATAAATTCTTTCTTAAAGTCTGGATAGGCAAGGATTGGGTCTTTTTTCAAGAGGTCTTTACATGTTTCGAAACATTTAAGGAACTCGGGTGTATGTTTAACTGTTTCACCTTTTTTCAAACATTTGGTCATTGGTTTTGTTAACCTAGCGAAATCTTTAATAAATTTCCTGTAATATCCAAGAAGTCCCAGAAAAGATTTAATATCTTTTTGTGTTTTTGGTACAGGGAATTTCCTAATAGCAGCTACTTTATCAGGATTAGGTTTTACACCTGCTTCTAATACTATGTGTCCCAGAAAAGCTACTTCCCGTTTTAGAAATTCGCTTTTGTCTAACTGAATTTTTAAATTTGCGTCCTTTAGTCTGCTAAAAACTTTATCGAGATTAATAATATGTTCTTGAAGCGAAGTGGAAAGGATAATTATATCATCCATGTATACAAGACAAATTGTACCTTGTAGATCTTTTAGAACGTTATCCATAACTCTTTGGAAAGTTGATGGAGCGTTTTTTAGTCCAAGTGGCATGCGAACATGTTCGAAATGTCCATGGTCTACAGTAAAAGCAGTTTTCTCAATGTCCCTAGGATGAACTTCTATCTGATGGAAACCAGATGCTAAGTCTAGAGTAGTGAAATACATGCATTTACCAAGTTTGTCTAGTATATCTGTGATGTTTGGGATTGGATATTTATCCCCTATAGTTTTTTCATTAAGTTTTCTATAATCCACCACTAATCGCCATTTTCGTACTCCGCTTTGGTCTAGTTTTTTAGGAACTATCCAAATTGGACTACTCCAAGGAGAATAGCTTGGTCTTATGATGCCTTGATGAAGCATCTTATCAATTGGCTTCTTAACCTCATCATTATGAATATAAGGATACCGATAGGACTTGGTATAAACGGGTAGATCATCAGTGGTTTTTATTTCATGTTTAATTTTATTCGTAAATGAAAGATTTTGACCCTCTTTACAAAAAACATCCTCATATTTACGACAAAGTTTAAACAAAGCTTGTCTTTCTTCGCTATTTTAATGTTCGGTCTTAATAAGAGATTCGATCGGGGGTAATTCTGTGTCGTTAACAGTTTGAAATTGGTTAAAGTTACAGTCAATAATTTCGTGATTTAAAATTTCTACTTGCAGTGGCTGTTCGATTAAAAATTTTTGTGCACTGTTTGTGTGATTTAAAACAGGTGCGAGTATATGCCAATCTTTAACATTGTATACGCCAGAAGGAATCGAAAATTTATTTTGAATTTTTATGTCATGTACTAATACGTCGCCTGATTGTACGTCTGTTGGAATTTTGACTAATTGTTTACAATTTGGTTCAATTATGTGTATGCCACTTGTGATGTTGGGTTTGAACAACAATCTATTTGTAGAAAATGGTGTTATTAATCGTTTACCGGGAATATCAATTTGAGCTTGAAGTTGGTTAAGTATGTCAAGTCCAATAAGTCCGTCAAAATAACCGTGAAATCGTAAAAAAAGAAAATCTATTGTACCAGTTTGATTAAATTCACTAAAAATGGGTAATTTTGCCTTTTTTGTAACATTATATGATCCTAAAAGTGATTTAATAGTGGTAGGTTTAATTTCGGTTGTAAGGTCTGGATGAACTAATTCGGGATTAAGGAAGGAATTTGAAGAACCAGTATCAATTAAAAATTTTAAGGGTGTACAGTCCTTTTGGTCAGTAATATGTATATAAGGTAAAGTAGATTCATGAAGATTTAAATCTACGTATCCAAATTGTTGTCCGAGATTAACCGAAAATTTTGATCGTCGATCTCATTTTGATTATTTTGGTCTGTCTGTTCGTATTCGTCTACCAAATAACTGTTTTCGTCATAATTTTCCTACGTATTCGTCTAATGAACTAAATCCTGCGTATTCGTCTAATGAACTAAATCCTGATGCTTCTGTGTTAAAAAGTTCGTTTGAAGCAAAAGTCGGTCTACTTTGGGGTTGGAAAATATTACGTCTAAATGTTTGTTGTTGTTAAAAATTAGGGCGTGATTGTTGCTGTTGTGTGTTGGGTTGTCTAATGCTTAACCTATTACTGCCTAAGTCCATAGGTGTTGGTCGCGGTAATTGTTTTGTATTGTTTTGTGTGTTAAATTGTCGTGTTTGTTGTATATTATTTTGATTGTAAGATGGTCGTGTTTGTTGCATATTATTTTGTGTATTGAATGGTGTATGTGTAATAATCTGCTTTTGGTATTGTAGAGGAGTATGAAAATTGTGTGTTCTAATCGGTACAGGTGTGGATATTGGAGGTTTAACTGTGATTTGTTGATATGATTTTTGATGGTAGTGAATATTCTGCTCTTTGATAGCGTATTCAAATGCATTTGGAATCGTGTCTGGATTTCTTGCACGTACGACTGACCCAATAGGTTCTCTAAGTCCAGCTAAAAATACATCTTTTGCCAAATTTTTAAATAATTGTAATTTAGAATTTATTGCAATGGAATCATTTTCGTTTAATTTAGTGAAGTTAACTAATGAAGAAAGTATTTCGATTACTTTCGCATAAAATTCTTCCATTTTCTGATTTTGATTTTGTTTTAAGCTGTAAAGTTCCCTAATTAAGATGTCTCGTTTCGTTTGTCCGCATAATGTGAAATTAAATTTGATTTGATTGACTGCCAATCTGTGGGAGTACCGTACATGTTTAAGATTTCATTAGCCTCTCCTACAATTTTATTACGGATAGCCCGTATCCATAATTTACCGTATCCCTGTGTCCAATCGACACTTACACATGCTATGATTTCATCAACATTTTCAATAAAATCATGCAATGTTCTGGGATTTCCATTAAATTCAGGTAAGAATTTAATTGGGTCTGGTATTCTAAATGCTTCGAGTACTTGTGAGAAGCCACTAACTGCATTTTCGTTGACTTGCATTTTTGTATTATAATATTTATTAAAATCTAAACTTTCTAAACTATTTGAATTATCGATATTTGTATTTAAATTATTTGATTGAACTGTTTCAATATTACTATTACTAATTAAATCTAAGTTAACGTTGCTTATCGTATCCTCCGATATGATCACGTTTGACTCAACTATTGCGTCTTCTGCGCCGTTTAGTTGAGGGATTTTCGATCTAGGATATGGTCTGTGTGATAATTTAAACAATTTCGATTTTACGATGAAAGACATACGACAGGAAAAAGCAGGAACAAAAAATATAAGCAGCGAAAAATATGCAATTTACTCTACTTACAGAATGCTCCAGTGAATTTCCATTCCTCGTAGATCCGTTGTTGATTGAAGGGTTGAAATCCACGCACTGCTAACCAAAGTGTACCACAACTCTTAATTTGCCGTTAAGATTGAATTGTTTCCTTGAGAAACCGTCAATTCCACAACTCACGATAACACTAATATCGGTAACAATGCTTACAACAATCCTACCGACTGCGCCAGTTACGTTTCGTAACAATTAAAGTTAGTTTTTAAAAAATTTATTTTAAGTTTAAAAATACAAAATTGTTTTACAAAGATATCACTGGAGTACTCCAGTGTTACTATTGCTAGCTAGATCGAACAAAAATCGGATAATTCACTGAGTTACCTTATTTATAAGTAATTTAGACAAAGAGATTGCTGAATAAGCAAAAATGAGAAAGATGTAACTGTAACATAATATCATTGCCATTCCTTTGTCTCAATACATTGTATTTAATTATTTAGTAGTTTTTGATGATTAAGCTTTTGTTATTTTTAGATACATGAAAAATTAAATAATTATCTATATGAGTTCCTTATGGGATGAATTATTACTTATTGTCTACATACATTGTACAATTCTTAATATTACAGAAATATTGATTAAATGTACAAAAATATAATATGTATTAATTAAGCATTAGGGCGGATGTGATGGTTACATAACTATATATATATATATATATATATATATATATATATATATATATATATATATATATATATATATATATTGTTAGAGAATTCAAAGTAAATAAAAGAAATTTATTTAAAATAAAATTTTAAATGTTTGAAGTTTCTTATTGCACTGAAAAAAATAAAAGGAAAATTTTAAATAATAGAAATTTTCAGTTTGAATTAAAATTTATTTTTGCTTTGGCTAGTTATAATAATAATAATAATATATTTATTGTATCATCGGGGATATTCCCCATTACAAGGAGTGTGGTTCAAAAATATTGCTTAAAATTAATTAACAAATTACATAAAATCATTAAAATCATGTAAATAAATAAAAACATGCTATTAAAATATTCAGCAATTAAAATATAAACACAATAACAAACGTAACAAATATTTCAGAACAAACAAAAGTTAAAGTTAAAGTTAAATCAGTCCTTGTTTTTGTTATATAATTGTTATGTCATCTCAGATGACATATTAAAATCGTTGTGCGACTGAACAACTACTGAGCTGCACATCCCCATTGAGTAAACGCAAGAGGGCAGTAGAGTTAACAACTATAGAGTTAACAAAAAACTATAGAGTTAACAAAAAATCATAAATCAACACCCTCACCGAGATGACATTACTTAGTGCGTGTCAAAAACACGCACTTAACGTATTTTATGTAATATTAATTCAGTATGTACGAATGTGCATCAGCACGACTATTATATTATTTGGGAAGAATATTCAAATGAAAACATTAAACATTTAGTTCAAAATAATCTATAAACAATAACAAAGTAAAAATAATTAAAATCTTTGGCAAATAAGAAGGTTAATTACTTAAGTGGTAAGCATAGGCAGGTACATTCATTATATTGACTTGAAAAGAAAAATGTCACAAAGTCACTCATTCATAAACAAACCACATGTATATACATAAGTTCCGGATAAAAATAACACAATCAGAAGTTGTACAGATACGCATGATAGAGCTATTCGTTCAGAATAAAAGACCTTATTTTCATAGTACTAGCCAGAAAGTAATATATGTTTTTCAATAAACCAGTATCGGAACTAGAAATCATTCTTATTACGTCTACCCGCAATGACTCCTGATTTATACTATTACAATATTCTAGTAAAAATTGATTACGCGGTATTACATACTGTGGGCAAATGAATAGAATATGTTCTATTGTTTCTAAAACTTTCATATTACAGACCGTACATATTTGATCTGTTTCGATAACATAAAAGCAGTTACCTAATAACAGCCTGATTACGTTTTTTCCCGTTAATCTTAATTGGGCGACAATTCGAGTAATTCTAATGCTCAAAGGTTTTAATAGGTAACTCGATATCATAGTATCGTATTTTAACGATTGGTAATATTGGCAAAGGCTCGAATTGTGACACCTATCTAAATCTTTAGTTTTAAAATGCAAAATAAGTTTTTCTAGTATGGCTTCCATATTAACTTTTAGAAATGTACGGTCTTCAAATATACGCCAGTCATCAAAATCAATAGCGTTTAGCAAGTGTTTTACTTGCAACACCCAGTTATATTTTATATGTTCAGATGTATCAGTTTGTTTGGCAAGTTCAAGTTGACGTAAATAACACAACCTCGGGTACCGAGTCCGGTCCATTAACAACATTTTATAAATCCATTTCAAACATGAACTGACAACATTTACATGCAAATGAACAGCTCCGGTTTCGGCGCGTATTGCATAATTAGGCGTATTTTTCGGAAGAGCCAAAATTCTTTTTAAAAAATTTGTCTGTACTCTTTCAAGGCTGTCAACGTACCTTAACGACCATACAGGTCCACAGTACAACAGTACACTAGCTACTAGGGAGTCAAAAAGTTTTATTCTTTTGTACCAGGAGTCGCATTTACTTTGCTTTAGAATATTAAATACTGAACCCATTGCAACATTTGCCTTAGAAATCGTCCGATTTGCTGTCTTAATGAGTAAAGAAGATGATGAGTACGTAATTCCAAGATACTCATAGGAGTTAACAATATCAATTTGTTCATTTTGAAAGTAAAATGCTTTTTCTGTAGCTTTACCCGTTCTACAAAACCGAACAATTTTGGTTTTTGAGGTATTTACCTCAAGATCTTTCAATTTACAGTACTCCTCCAAACACAAAAGTTTTTTACGTAAATCACCTTCTGAGTCGCATAAGATAACTAAATCGTCTGCGTATAGCAACATCATAATGTCATCTGTCCCATTACAGTTTAAACCCCTCAAATTTTTCTGTTTGAAAAAATCATTAACATCACTAATGAATAATGAGAATAAGATTAGACTCAGTGACTCACCTTGTAGCACGCCTCGATTAACATTAATAGAACTCGTCAGTTGTTCATTTACTACTATCTGTAATGTTGCTTTTGTATAAATATTTATTAAAATTCTTATAATTTTAGAGCTAATACCAATTTCTTGTAGCGTATTCCATAATTTAAGATGATTTATACTATTAAACGCGCTTTTAAAATCAATAAATAGCCCAAAAACTTTTCGCCTAGGTAAACGTAACTGCAACTGTATGATAGAGCTTAAAGTAAAGCAATTATCAATACATCCCCTACCGGGTCTAAAACCTGACTGACATTCGGGAATAATATTCATCTCCGTTGCCCACACTAAAAGACGATTAAGCATTATTTGTGTAAAGATCTTGGCTAGTTCAGTCTTACATATATTTTTTTGTTTAATTGTTTAATTGTACAATTTTTGGTACAATTTCAGAGTCGTGAAGGTTAGTTCCAGATTGTTCCCATAATATAGTTTTGTACAAAAAAAAAAATTAGATAATTGAGTGATAAAATTATTTGATAAAAGTAAATAATTAACAACAATTTCTTGTTTCAATAACAATTAACAATATAAATTATTAAAATCTAGGAAATTGTAAAGTAGCTACAAAGTAATTGCAAATAGCAACAAATTAGTTTAGAAATAAATTACATAATATTTAAAGTTTAGTTAGTCAGTAAATATTTTAGCAAGATAAAATAAAGAACAAGAAAATTAGTATAACGCAAGAAAATATAGAGAGATTACGAAATACAATAATTTTAATAAACTACAAAAAAAGAAAGTAAGAAAGATATAGAAATTTTACAAGTTACGAATATCTACTGACTAATACATGCATGCATAAATTAAAATTTATGATTAGGTCAGGTAGGTTATGTAGATCATGTAGGTAGCCTTAATTACAATTAAATGAAAACTTTAGAACATTATAAAGAATTAACAAGAGTTTGAGTGACAGAAAAGTTAATACGTATAGAGATTCAACTCTTTTACGTTAAATGAAAACTAACACATTACAAGGAATTAATAGAAAGTTGAATTGCAGAAAAGTTAACTGTTTTTTTAGATTCACTAAGCAATGTTAAAGAAGCACCAGGCACCACGTTGCAAAAAAAAACAAATAATAATAGCATGCCAAAAGATTACTTAACTAAAGAATTCACTTTAAAGTGGTATTATCTGGGCCTTAGGACGTTGAAACTGGTGGTTGTCCAGGGTTGAAGCGAACTCATGGCAGGCAGATGTAATTCCAAATTTGAACCACAGCGAGTTGATTTCATCCAGAATTTTGTCCATTTAAAAGTAACATGTGCATTCTAGTTAACAAATTTCCACAATTGTACAATGTCACTCAACATCCATTTCAAAAAAGTTTATACCAATTTTTCACATTATTTTCCACTATGTGATCCAGATAATTGACCCTTTGCTTTAAAAACTGATATTTTTTCCACTTTATTCTCAATCCACAGCTTTCGGCGACATTAAGTACCCTCTTTAAATATTCTATTTCCTTTTGTACATTTTCGGAAGGCACGATTAGATCATCCATATATGCGACTACAATACCATCCCTCATCAGTTGTTAAAAAATTGTATTTATAAATCTCTGAAAAATTGCCGGTGCATTACAGTAACCGAAAGGAGTTCTTAAAAATTCGAACTGGCCCAATGGGCACACAAACGATGTATATTTCTGACTAGCTTCGTCAACTGGAATGTGAAAAAATCCGTTTTCCAAGTCCAGTGTTGAAAAATATTTAGCACCTTGTAACTTATCCAACTGGGTTTCTATGTTGGGTAGTGGATATCTTTCCTTAACTACCTGCGAATTGATTTTGCGGTACTCTAAACATATTCTGGTCGAACCACATTTTTTCTTCACGAGGACTGGCAAAGTCTGAACTGCTTGGCTTAATTACCCCTTTTTTCAGCCATTCATCCAACTGTTTTTGGACGGTCTCCATCTCACTATAGGCTAACCGTCGTGGTGATTGATAAATCGGTTTCTCATCAGTCAACAAAATTTTTGTTTTAATGTCCGTCGTCAGTTTTTCTTCAGGCTTGTAATTATTTACTAATTCGTCATTTTCATCTTCTAAGAAAACATCGCCCTTTCTGATTATGAGGTTGTAACCCGATAATAGCTCTTTCCCAATAACGGCATCGTATTTCGTACAGTGATTAGGAACAATATAAAATCTGATCTTTGTCTTAACATCATCAAACGTCAAGTTCGCATTAACTACACCTAGAGTTTCTAATCTTGCTCCACCAATACCGGTCAGTTCCTGTTTTTCTTGCTCAAACTTCGTACCATCCAACTTAAAATACGCATCACTCGAAATTAAAATAGCGTCGCTTCCGGTATCCACCAGCGCATAGAAGTTGATTCCGTTAACACCAACTGTCTTTATCATTTTCTTCTTATGCTCGGCTTGTGTTGTTATCAGTACTTCAGGTTCAGTTCGGCGAGTATTTGAATCACACTTGGCTGCAATATGTCCAAATTTCCCACATTTGAAGCATGTCATCCCTTTCTGTTTATGTTTACAGTCCCTTGACAAGTGACTTGCTACACCGCAATTGTAACATTTATCTCGAACAGGCGAGATTTTGTTAAATTTCTTGCTTACTTCGGTTTTCCTATTTGGCTCATTTGAGTGCTGCCGTGGCCCCGACTTACCATCGGTATAACCGTATTCTTTTGCTCTAAACAAGGTAGCTTCGTATCGTTTATATTTAGCAATAAACGACTGAACATCTGGAAAGTCCATTAATGACAAGGTTTTGATTAGTTCCGTATTTCTAAGGCCAGCAATTATATATTTCATCACGGCTTGCTCGCTAACTAACGGACTTTTCTTCGAAATTGCAACCATATCGTAAACATAATCTTCGATGGCTTCATCGTCTTTTTTGTGACGTTTCGATAGCTCTAAATGTACGTCAGATTCATCTAGATAAATTGGAAAACTTTTCGCTAATTCGGATTTAAAAGTTAACCACGACGTAATATTTGTAAATTGTCTGTCAAACCATGATTTTGCGGCACCTCGCAATTTACTAACGGCATTATAAAATAAAATTTTTTCATCCCATTCGTATACTCTGGCCATATCTTCCAATTTTCGCAACCAAACGTCCACGGAAATATTATTTTTAGCAGTTGGATCAAACTCTGGTAAGCTACTGGATAGAACTTCAATGGATACTCGGCTAGGTATTGAACTAGAAGCGAATGTTCTTGCTTTTTCCTCCATAAAAAGGGTTTTTTCTCTTTCCAACAATTCTCTTTCGTGCTTCAACAACTCAAGCTCCCAACTTAGTCGTACATTTTCAACTCTTGGTGTTGACGTTACCATTGTTTCATCGGCTGGTTCAACCATTTTGATTTATTTTTCGATAGAAAATTCCACAGTTCAGTTTAAAAATCAATGTTCGACTATTATGTGAAAATGTCCACCTAATAAAATATAAATTATATATTTTTACAAAATTTCAACAAACTGTCCATTTCATTTATGATAATGTATAGTTTTAAACTTGGATTTCACTTTAATGCCATATGATCGTGATTCTTGGAAATTTGTTTAGGTAGCGTCTTACTGTGTTAACTGTTCAAATTTAATTGTTTAAGCGTCCACTGTATGTAACACTGTTAGCAAAATGTTAATATATTAATGTTTTTTAAATTATCACAATATCTGTCCACTGCTTTAATTTTTTAACTGTCCACGTCTCTATAGATTTTACGGGTTTTAAACACAGATTTTCGCGTATAACCCCACACCTGAATTTTTATAGGTTATTTGTTTGTCAGGTTCTTTTAAAAATAATAACACAGTTTTTAGTTATGCTTGATTTAATAAATGCAACAAAGGAAAAATACAAAATATGAAATAAGAGTAGTAATAATACAGTGTTAATTCTTCAAAAAACTAATGCAACACAACATACGTCTTGCTTTTACACGTCACGTCTTACTTCGCTCACGTCTCACGTCTAACTATCGTCTTCCAACAACTGCCCGACTCCCTGCCATCCGTATCGTCTATCTTACTCCATCCACAACACACTACTCACGCATATACACACACATATATTTAAATTTTAATAGATTGATAATTTTTAATAATCCTATATATATACTCCTCAAAACAAAATAAGGGCCACTTGAAAGTTTGTATTTTAAAACAGATTTATGTCGATCCACGTCAAAATAACTTTTCTAAATGACTGTTGTTATGATATTAAGGGGTTCAGTAAATGATAACAGTTAGGTTTAAGTGATATTATTGTTGGGGGGAAGATTTAAACGTTTTTTTATCTCGCACAGCGTCAAGTGGTTAGTTTTACTTATTTTTTTGAATTTGGTTTTAAATCAGTTTGCGCTAGATTATTGATTGCTGAGGTTGTTTTTTGGAGTTTGGCGTGTAATTCAATCATTTATTTTTACATTGCCGAGAATTCGACACCATGTGGACGAAGCTACTGCTACCAGAGCCGTAACGATGATTGAGAGTGGTCAATCTCAACGTTCCGTGGCTCTGCAGTTGGGTTGTTCACGAAGGGCTATTCAAAATGTTTGGAATCGGTATCAGCAGACCGGTAGTGTAACCCGGCGCCGTGGCTCAGGAAGAGTTCGTGCTACCACTGCCCGTGAAGACCATTACATTCGACTGTGTGCACGACGTGAGCCGACTGTTACCGCAGGTACTCTGCAAAATCGCTTACATCGATCTACTGGTACTGTTGTCAGTAATCAGACCATACGAAATCGTTTGCATGAAGACCAACAACATTCAAGAAGATCAGTAATCCGTACCAAATTGACCGGAGCGCATCGTGCAAACCGTTTAAGATTTGCACGTGAACACCTTGAATGGGGCTTGGAGGAATGGCGTCACGTACTCTTCACGGATGAGTACAAGGGGAAGTTTTTTAGTGATAATTGACGTGTAAGAGTGTGGAGAAGAAGTGGGGAAAGGTTTTCTGATCGTCACATTCATGAACGCGACAGATTTGGCGGTCCTAATGTCATGGTCTGGGGCGGAATTAGTTTGCAAGGCAAAACTGAGCTTGTTTTCCTAAACGAGGGTACTGTAACGGCTCAAAGTTACATCGAGCAGGTTGTCAGACCCCATGTGATCCCCTTTGCACAACGAGCGGCCAACGGATTTATCCTGATGCAGGATAATGCCCGAGCGCATACCGCTTGAGCGACGACAACTGTCTTTAGGGAGGCTAATATACAGGTTTTACCGTGGCCTGCAAATAGCCCTGACTTGAACCCAATAGAACATCTTTGGGATCAATTAAAACGGCGAGTCAGAGCAGCCGGAGAGGATGTGCACACCCAACAAAAACTGATTGATGTCTTGAGAAGATGTTGGGAGGAGATTCCTGATGAAACCGTTAGGCATCTTATTGAAAGCATGCCGAGGAGGCTTCAAGAATGTGTTTTAAAAAGGGGAGGGCATACTCGATATTAAATCACCGAAAAGTTGCATAATGTGTGCTTTTACTCAAAGCGTGAACGTTTGTTGATGACTGTAAAAATGACTATAAAAATGATAAAATCCTAAAAAAATGTAATTATGGATTAATTTTTTATTTAATCTTATTAAAATTAATTTTATTTAGTAAAAAATTAGTTCCTTAATTAAATGTAAGCATACCTTATACAGTAACTTATATAAAAATAAACTTATGCAGCAAAACATGAGTGGCCCTTATTTTGTTTTGAGTAGTATATATATATATATATATATATATATATATATATATATATATATATATATATATATATATATAGCTTTTTATTTTGTTTGGTATATGAACACCTGGAATTAACACCATATTTCCTTCTCTGTTTTGCAGAATAGATTCATATTCCAAACACAATAAACAAAATATAGCTCCGATCACCTTTTAAATGATTACACCGATATTTACAGTTCAACTTTATTTTCAATATTATAACTTATTTAAATTTTAATTTCTGTTTAAAACCATATTCACTGTAATATTGTCTTTTTGTCATTTTCAAGTTCAATCTTTTGCCACATGTTTGTTTGCCTCTTGTCATATGTAATGTAATCTTGTTTGTCTTGATTTTTGGATTCTCCTACTACTCCCACCCCTTCCACTTCCACATCACATACCACTCTCCCTCCATAAGTATATAAAATTAGTATATAAGGCATGTATCGAATGTAATTTTTATTCTGTTTGAAAATAAACTGACGGTTCGAAACAATATTGTCACAGTTTCAAAATAAGAGTGGTATTTTTGCGAAGTAAAATATGTGTTTATTATTTACAAATATGGAATACCATAAAGTAACGCTCAAATCTATTAATATTAGAAATAGTTACTCACAATGCGTATAATACTATACAAAGCAAAAATTTAAGGTCCTAGTTTCTCTTCCATATAATAATTTTACTAAAAAACTAAAGCCTTTAATTGAAAAATATGGTGAAAATAAAGTAACTTTTTCTTTTAGTAATAGAATATTTAATATTTATTCTAAAAACGAACTAAAATAGAAAACAAACAAATGTATATAATGTTTATGGGATAGAATGTAGAGAGTATTCTAAAGTTTATTATGGCCAAATATCTCAAAGATTAAGCAAAAGAATAATACAACACAAATATGACATCATAAGAGGAAAAAAAAGCTACTGAAAAGATAATAGCCATAGATTTAACTTCGAGAATGTTTAAGTTTTTGACAAAGAGAACAATTATAGGAAACGTTTAATGAGTGAAGGATTCTTCATAAAACTAGATGACTCTAATAAATAATTATAATAAACAAATAGAATCGAATGCTCTAGATAACACCTAAAACAAAAACAATACAAAATTAATCCAATCACAAATTGACACCAATACAGTTAAAATGTAACAATAATAAGTGCTCATCAAGATTCTTGAACAAAATTATAGATTATTAATCAAATCTAGTCAAATATTTTTAATATAAAGAGGTTTAACAGATTACATAGTCATATTCAATAATTATATCTCTTTCTGAACGACTAATCAGACTAAGCATCGCAAGCAAATCAGATCGCAAGGCGCTAACGACAACCATATATGAAGGTATCGTAGGGTTTGAGGTGCGGTTCATGTAGCCAGGTTCAAACAAAAAGAGAACACTCTTTGCTTAGCTTTCCTTTGGTTTACAACACTTTACACTTTAGACTCTTTAGACTAAAAAGAGCAAAGATGTTTTTTTATTTCTTATATATGTATTTTGTATTAGTGAAAAAATAAAAATAAAAATTGAATACAATTAAATATAAATAAAATGAAACAAATTAAATAATATTATTAAAATTAACAATTTATCTAAAATTATAATAAACATATATATAAATAAAACAATAAAACTTAAAATTAAAAATGAATTTATAGATGGCGTCGTATTTTATCGAGTAATAACAATACGTAAAATTATTTGTATAAAAATATTCATGATTAAGCAATAATATTTCACAGCAAATAAATTTTATTTTATTTAAAAGAAATAAAAGTGTTTAAATAATTTTTTTACGATCCTAAACGACCTTTCTGGATGAGCAATCCAACAATCAATTTTACACGTGGTAAAAGTTAAAATATCCCACGGACAAACAATAAACAACATAAAATTGTCGTTAAGTATGCAAAATACCGCGCGAAAATTTATAGTGACTAGGGGGTCGCGCAAACCACTATTGCTTCACAAGTCAACTTTTTAAACATTTTTTCTAGATAGTTGTTTTGTTAGTTTTGGGCATTAAGGAAGCCGAAACCACTTTCAGAAAAAAAATTTTTAAAAACTGACTTGGTACAA
The DNA here is from genome assembly GCA_035578155.1 of Brachynemurus nebulosus. Taxonomy (NCBI): domain Eukaryota; kingdom Metazoa; phylum Arthropoda; class Insecta; order Neuroptera; family Myrmeleontidae; genus Brachynemurus; species Brachynemurus nebulosus. The sequence continues at coordinate 10,501,382 of JAPWDM010000007.1, forward strand.
ACTACAAACCAATTGCTGACCGATTGCTACTCAGCTGACGATATTGAATGCTGCATTTTTTTTGTTGCAGAATAAATAAATTAATTTAAATTGTTATCAAAAGTAATAAAAACAGGAACCGTTAGTGCTCAGTGACTAGCATGCACACTCTAACTAGCACATTCTAAATTTCTAAAGACTAGCGAATGATTTTTGGAAGTTATTTTTAAATATATAATACACAAAATGTCAAAATTTGAATTAATTCTGCCAGTATAGTATATTATGAAGTAAAAATTATTGTTTAACATACAATTAATGGGAAAATTCCCAGAAAGGACCGAAAATCAACACTTAGAATCACAAATTAGCTTAGAATAAATAAATATCTTCTTCTAAAAAACTTATTTTAAAAAACTTTAGGAACATTCAAAGAATAAGATCAACAAAAACTTACTAATAGTATTTTAGTATGTAATTTAATTTTAAAAACTAAGAAATGTATCAAAATACATGTCAGTCATACTAAATATTAGATGAACGTCCATTTTTTAATATATACAGTAAGACCTCAGTAATCCGGCTTAAACGGGCGGCCGGTGGGCCGGATTTGCGAAAAAGCCGGATCATCGAGAGGCCGTTTAAAATGTAATGAATTTAAGACCCCTTATAGCTCCTCTAAGAAGTTAACAGCAAGTACTGCTGTTCTATGTTCTGGGTTTCTAGGCACTTCTCAGAACTGGCATATGTATGCGACAGCACGGCCACCACCATCTCCGAACATTCACATAAAGACAGATCACCGCACAAATACAAAGTAAACCCACGTACGGTTTCTTTTTGACTAAAACCTTCTATTCCCATCGTTTTTTGCAATTTCAAGTACGCTGCTTGCCGCATTTGTTTAATTTTGTAAGATTCATTACCCACATCCCACAGACATTTGTATTTAATATATTCGGTAACGAATTTAAGTGTGATGTCTTCTGACCATCTTGCCATTTTAATTAATTTATTTGTTATTATTTCAAAAAGAAAATCTATAAAATAATATTAAATTAAAATTATTAAATACAAATACTTATATTTATTTCTATAAAATATCTTACATTTTTTTTGACACTGACAAATAAAACAATACTCCGACTAAACTAAAAATTAACCAGAATAACTATAAACAACTTGTGTATTTCTGTCCACACGTGTTTAGTTAGCGTACGAGTTGATTGAAAGTAGAGTGGGAGAAGGCTACTCGACTACAAAAATAGAATAGAGTTCTATTTACTAAACTCGACCGCTCACTCGACCAAGCCAGTTTACTCGACTAAAATGAATGTGTTCAAACTAGGCGAGTACTAAATTACTCGGCCACTCGACTAAATTACTGGCTGCGTCTGAACCGGGCTTAAGTCTTATTATTTATCACTAAATTAGTGGAACATGTAACTATATATATATATATATATATATATATATATATATATATATATATATATATATATATATATATATATATATATATATATATATATATATATGTATATATATATGGTAATATTTCACTATTGTTGAAATGTTTTTAAAAAAATTTTAATTTCTATTATTACAAAAGGTTTTATTTAATGTTACAATAAATATTACAATATAAACATTAAAACAATTTCAAATCCAAAACGAACATTTATATTATTTTAAAACAAAGGAAAAAGCCGATTCAGCTTTTACTATGAGAACAGTCTTTCTTGATGGTTTCCAAGTATCGAGTTGTTGTCGCATTAAAATCGATGATTTAGCATATGGAAGTTATAATGTTATCTTCTGCGAAATGATAATTATTATGTATGAATAACTTGTAACATTATCTATGCAGAATAATGCTGATAACGATGTTTCGTATATGTATTATATTATACAGGATGATTTATATGTTTAGTATATTATATAACTCCTCTTGCCTGAGCTGGAGACATATTTCAAAGAAGCTTTGGTTCATTGTGAGATGTCGATGGTTTGAAGATAATCTGTCCTTCAGGATGTTGTCTCTTCTTATACTTTATGATAATGTAAACTGTTAATACAGTTAGCATAACACCAAGAGTTATGACAAAAGCAGATGTATTTATCGTAGTTTTTGTTTGAAGTTCCTCGATTTCTTCTCTGTTTTGAATATGGAGCGTGTTTAGTTTACCGATATTCAATTTTGGTATCAGTTTTGATTCATTTAATTGCAGTTCATTGTTACGTATGGGAGGCCTAATTGCTGGAATCCTCGTAGCGATGGCTAGAACCCGAGCGGCTGGGTTCGCAGTCCTGGTTCTGAGGGAACCGTGATGGCTGTGGCGGGTGGTGATGGAGTAAACAATTAAAACATTGAAGGATTAAAAAATAACATAGTAACAATTTATTAAATTAAAAGTGATGATTGGTGACAATATAACTAACTTACTAATCTATTCTTATTACTAACTACAAATGTAATTTAGTGTTAGGAAACCTTACCCATAGTTGATCGTGCCCTTGCGAACGTCCTTCGATCAAACGGTCGTGTGACTATTTGATGATTGTACTGTCAAACAGCTGTTCATTTACAGTGAATTTTAACTCGCCGCGTTCGCTGCGTCAGCGGTTTTACAAACATACGAATCAGCGTTTGTCAATACGATGTGTGTATGTTTATCATAAAATATGTGTTCTGTTATTATTTATTATCAACACAATAATAAACAAAACACTTTACCATAACAATAATAAAACACCGGTTCGCAACAACACTCCCTTCTGCGAAAAAGATGGTTATTCCTTTGAAGAACCAGCCTTTTCGAAAGTGACGTTTACGTCTTCCTAACCCTTTACAATCCTTTGTTATGTACCTATACCTAGTATATACATGTATTAAAAAAAGGCTTTCCTTTACTTAACTAAAGTCGTATAAATATGTCCTATTGTATATAACCTAATGAAGACAAGTTCCTCCATTTTTCTCTTATATCCTATGTTCTAGTACCCATGGGTAATCTGAAACGCGACCGCGACTACGTAATCGATGTGGGTGCGGTTCTGGTTCAGGTGGGTCCTCGATTATCTGTCTTTCAGGTGGTGGTGGTGGATGAATGTCGGCTATGATCACCTCATTGATTTCAATAATCCTGTAGGGGCCTTCCCATGGTTTGCGCAGCTTCTTTCCTTGTTTTATTGATGGGTTGAACACGTACACCAATTGACCCAGTTGATATGATACAGGAGATGATTTTTCGTTGTATTGTGTGGCCTGTCTGTCTGTGGCTGCCTTGTTTGATTCCTGTACTTGTTTGTACGCGACAGATAGTCTTTGGATCAGTTCCGTGACGTAATTATCGGTGGCGTCATATTTTGGAGCGTTCGGCTGGATGATGTCGTCGTATGGCATCCTCATATCCCTTCCGTGCAAGAGAAAGAAGGATGTTTCTCCAGTAGCGCTATGAATGGTACTCCGGTAAGCCATTAAGACATAAGGGAGCCAATCATCCCAATCCCTTTGGTCGTCTCTTATATAGTGTGACAGCATATCCTTTATGACTCGATGACTCCTTGCTATTAATCCATTTGACTGTGGATGGTAGGCCGTAGTTTGTATTTTCTTAATCCCTAAGGTGGTACATAGTTCCTTCATGACCTTAGAGAGGAAATTGGTCCCACGGTTAGGAGGATTTTCGGCGTTCCATGTCTGGTGATGACTACCTCGGAAAAGGCCCTGGCGACCGTGTCGGCTCGCTGATCGGGTAAAGGGATGACTTCCAGATACCGTGTGAAATGGCCCTGAATAGTTAGAATGTGCTCATTCCCACGCAGAGTTCTAGTTAGAGGTCCGACTATGTCCATTGATATTCTCTCGAATGGCTCTGAGAGTTCTGGTAACCTTTGTAGTGGGGCTGGTTTTCGATTAGGCGGTGTTTTCCTTTGATTACATGATCCGCAACTTTCGACATACTGCTGGACATCACTTCGCATCCTTGTCCAGTATAGCTTGTTTTTGATGAGCCCTAGGGTTTTGGCTTGACCCGCGTGACAACAAAATGGCGTGTTATGGTAATCCCTGATAACCCTGTTTACCATCGTCTTTGGAATTACCAGTCGATCATGCCGTTCCGAGGGGGTTCTGGCTTTATATAAGATACCATCGTTGTCGAGGAAGAACTCGTTATAATCCGGGTCTGTTTCTATCTTCCGGAGAATTGGCCTTAAGCTGGAGTCCCGTTCTTGTTCTGCCTTAATCCAATCCCTCTCCCAGTATGGTTCGTATACATCCTCATCCGTGGCTTCGACGTAATTCACTGGAATTCGTGAAAGTGCGTCGGCATTCCCATTATTCTTCCCGGGTCGGTGCTGTACCTCGAAGTCGTATTCGCCTAGCATCAGTGCCCATCGAGCTAACTTTGAACTGGGGTCCTTGATGCTGAGTAACCATTTTAGCGGCCGATGATCCGTTATGACTATAAATTTCCTCCCGTATAGATAGCATCGATAATGTTTAATGGCCCAAACGACGCCTAAGCATTCGCGTTCTGTCGCAGAATAATTCCTTTCGGCCCTATTGAGTTGGCGGCTTGCGTATGCTACTGGCCTTTCCAATCCCTTTTCATCTCGCTGTGCCAGTATAGCTCCCAAGGCTGTCCCTGATGCATCCGTAGTCAAATAGAACAATTTCGAGAAGTCCGGATATTTTAGTACGGGTTCGGTGCATAATGCTTTCTTAAAGGCTTGGAAGGCTCCCTCCGTTTCCATGGTCCATTTGAATGCGACGTCTTTCTTGGTTAGTTCGGTCAATGGTTTAGCAATTTGTGAGAATTTTGGGATGAATCTTCGGTAAAAGCCTGCGAGTCCTATGAATGCCCTTACTCCTTTAAAATCCTTCGGTAGTGGATAGTTCCTGACTGCATCCGTCTTGGTCGGATCTGGGCGTATTCCTGTATTCGAAATTATATGTCCGAGGTATTTAGTCTCGGTGTGTAAGAATGCACATTTCTCGGGTTTTAGTTTTAGGTTGGCTTTTCGTATGCAGTCGAAGACTTCCCGTATGCGTCCCAGGTGTTCTTCTATCCCATTTCCGTTGAATATAATTATGTCGTCCAAATATGCGAGACATTTTATTCCCTTGATTCCGGATAGAATGGTATCCATAAGTCGTTGGAAAGTGCTAGGGGCGTTAATGAGGCCGAAGGCCATTTTTGGCAGTGATAATGCCCATTCCGTTTTCCCTTAGTTTTCCTGTGTTTACCCGTAGGTTTCCCATGTGATCCTTTGTTATGACTTTCCTGAATTTTCCCATTTAATTTTTCAGTGAATTCACCTTTAAATGCTTTTTCCAATTTTCCATTGAATTCGCCCTTGAATTCTTCTATAAGTTTCCCTTTTAATTTTCCTTTAGTACGCGCGTGTGTCCGTTGCATGGATCCTTTTGCTGCAGCATTTTCCGTTAACGGGTTAATAATCCCGGTATTTTCCTCTTGGGGCAATAATTTCGCATGCCCTATGACCGTCTTGGAGGGTACCTTTAATTCCTCTTCCGTGACGTTGATGCGGTTCACTCGAACCTCCCTTTTGGAGCTAACGTTGTCGACCACGCTAGCTGCCCGTATACCATGCATGCATATTTCCGAGGGTTCAATCAGAACTGGTCCACCATCGAGGTCCAATAGCTTCGGATCGGGCGGGTATGGTTATACCCTCCTTGAGCGAAACAACACGGCGGGCAACCGATTATTCCTGATCGCCGTTCAATTTTGCCCGAATTAGTGACGATCTTGATCCTACTCCTTCGTCTGTAGCTCTAGTGGTTCCTGGGGTTGGTATATTTGACGATCCCTTTCGTCTGTCGTGTTGAGCCCTTTCCTTTGTATTTTCTTTTGTTACGACCGACAGCGTTCCAACTGGAGTCCCCGAATCCATTGGAACAGTAATCCCGTTCAACGTAATAGTATTGTTCCGATAGTTTAGGATGGCGTCGTTAGTTACCGGAAAGTCCCTACCTAATAATCCCGCGGCGTCGATTGGCAGAGATTCACAGATTAACGGGGTGCATGTGAATTCTTGCTCCCCGATGTTAAATGTTATTTTGCTGTATCCTTCGTGTGGTATCACATTTCCCGTAATTCCAATAATAGTTGGACTGTCCCATTGATCCCTTTCCAGATGATGTTTGCCGAGTACGTCCTTTTTGACGAGTGAAACGGAACTTCTCGTGTCTATGATTAATTCTTGTTGGCGTCCCTTGATGCAGACAGAGATGGTATTGGGGATGTCCTTTCCAGAAGAGATGTGTGAGATAATTATTGGTTGTTTCCCTCGGGACTCACGCACTCTTGCGGGTGCTGCCCCCTTCCTAAAAAATTTTGGTTCCTTCGTGACCCCGAATTCCCAGCTTTAGGTCCCTTTGTTGTGTTTTTTCTGCATTCATATCCCATATGTCCTGGTCTATGGCAGTTACGGCATACTACTTCGGATCTACATTAATACGTGTGGTGACCCTGTTTATAACAGTTCAAACAGGTTCCTGTTTCCCGAGTATTCGTTGTGTTCTGTGGGCGTTCGCTCTGATAAGTTTTATTTTGTCCTCGACCGTGGTTCCTTGTTCTCCATGTATTCTGCTGTTCGTGGCTTTTCCTATCCTCGCTGATAAAGGTGCCCAAAACTTGTCGACTAAATGTTTTAATTGTTAAGATAATAAAATAAAATGTAACATGATACCTCTATATGTATGTTTTTAATATAAATGTATAATCGCGTGAATATGTATTTTATTTGTACGTATTTTATTTGTACGACATTGAAAAATATTCCCTTATGCAGCAAATATTATTTTTTTCACATGTGTAATTTATTTATGATAGAATTATCGTAAAAATAAGGCTAAACCTATGCCTATACTTATTCCCAAACAAAGAAGATTAACCCCAACTATACTATAAAATGGTTCCCCAGTTAATAAAAGAAAATAAAGAACCCGCTTACCTCTCCTTATCCTTCATGCACTACCACTGAGCCATCATCGCACCGCAGCTACCACTGTTACGTATGGGAGGCCTAATTGCTGGAATCCTAGTAGCGATGGCTAGAACTCGAGCGGCTGGGTTCGCAGTCCTGGTTCTGAGGGAACCGTGATGGCTGTGGCGGGTGGTGATGAAGTAAACAATTAAAACATTGAAGGATTAAAAAATAACATAGTAACAATTTATTAAATTAAAAGTGATGATTGGTGACAATATAACTAACTTACTAATCTATTCTTATTACTAGCTACAAATGTAATTTAGTGTTAGGAAACCTTACCCATAGTTGATCGTGCCCTTGCGAACGCCCTTCGATCAAACGGTCGTGTGACTATTTGATGATTGTACTGTCAAACAGCTGTTCATTTATAGTGAATTTTAACTCGCTGCGTCCGCTGCGTCAACGGTTTTACAAACATACGAATCAGCGTTTGTCAATACGATGTGTGTATGTTTATCATAAAATATGTGTTCTGTTATTATTTATTATCAACACAATAATAAACAAAACATTTTACCATAACAATAATAAAACACCGGTTCGCAATATCATGTAAGGGTCGAATGTGTAGTTGTTCGGTACTGGTGCTATCCTGATTTTATATATTACTCTGTTTATTGTAACTTCGCAGTTGCGGAAGTAGACTAATGTTGTTCCGGATATAGTACGTTGACCCATACCACAATTACTAGTGATTGGTAGGTTGTTGGCATTCTTAATGATGATATGTTGTGAGGTTATTTTCTTTACTACAGTTCCTTCTTCATATTTCTCGTAGTTGCAATTTCCTGGTTGTCAGTGGATAGCATACTTAAAATAATTATCGGTCTTTGGGATATTTAATATATCTTCTTTGTTGCAGATATACATCTTATTTAGCTGAGAACATTCTTTTTGTATGAAATAATTTGCATATTTGCCACTTAGGATGTACGGATGGGGAATAAGTATGGATTAATTTCTAGTGGGTAGTGGTTCCAGTATGTTTAGGTCATACGTGTGTTTTTGGAAGGTTGGGATTCGAATGTTGAATATAATATTTGTATCATTTGTATGCTTGGAAGCTTAATAGTTCGTAAAGTTGATATGGTGAGAGAATAGGTAAATTTTGATTTTTTAGGATTTCATATGCGTGGTCTATTTCGTCACGAGATCATATGAAGGATGGTAGTATGTTTAATTTTGCCAGGTTTATTGCTTGTGCTAGCCTTGTAAGTTAAGAAACTTATTTATAATATCCTGTTGGGTATTTATATGCTCAAATATGTTATTGAAACGTTGTATCATTTGTTCGTTTATTTTAGTTTGTTTATTAGTTTGAGAGATTAGGCTATGTTGATTGAGTCTGATTTCCTCAATTTCTTTGTTTATTGACACTGCGTCCTCATGGTCCATATTGCCGGTTATGAATTTTATTAAAGAACCGAGTCCGTCTGCAAGTGCCCGCTTTGTTCGTTTAGGGAAGATCTGTTTAAACATATGTTCTAATTCTTTATATTTTAAATTAATAACATGATTTATGGTTGTCGTATTTATTGAACGGTTAGTGTGTACTTGCAAATGGTCCAAGGAAATTTTGATTTTTTGTAAATTCTCTTTGTAATTTTTTAAATAAATTATGTGTAGAAATTTATTATGTTCAAATGTGATTCTAGCTGGTCCTAGTTGTATCCCTACTAGTTCCGGGTTGTTCGTGAGGTCGCGTATTTCAGTTTTCGGCATCTTCGTCATTATTGTCAGGGTCAGTATTATCCTGTAACAGATTAGGTCTTCTTAGTTTCTGTTTGGAAATTTTACGGTTCTTATCGTCAATAACCGTAATATTTTTATTATTTTTAACTTTTATTTGTTCAAACTTCGGGTGAAGTTTGTTATTGTGTTTGTTTTCCTGAAAATAGGCAACTTTGTTTTCTTGGTAATCAATAGGTGCTTCGCGTTTATTATTTACTTTGTTTATGATCGTCTGCCTTTGTCGTTCCTGACTTTCGTATGATTCTTGATGGAATTTTTCGCGTTCGTGTTGTACGATTTCCGCGTCTGGTGTTAATTTTATATCATACTTGCGACCGAAAAATAATTCAAATGGCGTGCATTTGATGGTGCTATGTATAGAATTGTTATATACGAAAACGGAGTGCAACATTTTTAATTCAGTAGTCGAAGTTTTATCCTGACTGTGAACAACACGATACTTTTCAAGAATGGTTGAATGAAAACGTTCTACGAGTGAATTGGATGTAGAACTTCTAATTGAAGTAAAATGAAGCTGAATATTGTATTGTTCACAGAATTGTCGAAACCTTATAGAGTCAAAACCCTTTTCGGAGTCAACTACTAGATTTTTGGGTCTACCGTAATGTGTAATGTATTGTGCGAATGCATCAAGGATGTGTGGTACGTTCCTTGTCTCTATTTCATATGCCTGGCCAAAACGTGAAAATTTAACAAATTATCGTTAAAAATTTGACTTTATCTATATAAAAGATATCCATGTGAACTATGTCTAGGGGTTGTTTCCGTCAGTTCGAAAGCTTGTTCTGGTGGTCGTCTATCGTACTTATTCTCATTACAGGTTTTGCAGTTGTTAATGTAGTAAGTAATTTTAGATTTAAGGCTTGGAAAATAATAGTCTCGTCGGATATGATTGGCGGTTTCATTAATGCCTGTATGTCCAAAGTCATAGCGGTTTTTAATGATTCTACCTTGTTCAGCGTCTTCTAGGACATCTGTTAACAATTTTGTCGCTCTAATAATTTTGTATTGCCCACCTTGCGAAAAGTATAGGGATCGTGCGCGAACAATAGAGGCAGCACTGTTCTCGAAAGTAGAGCACCCTGGCGTCAAATGAAAAAAACAAAGTAGTGTAAACAACGTAAACAGTAACATAGCAATGTAATAAAAATTATAAGTGTCAATATTAAGAAAAAATGTAAAAGATAATTACATTTGGTTTTTTACCGATAAAAAATGACCGTGTTAAGGGTCAAAATGATATTAAAGGTAAAAAATTATTTGAATCGGGTCATGTTATGAATGTTATTGAAACTGAAGATATAAGTAAACAATCTACCATAACCTGTTCAGTGGTTGCCCAAACCAGTATTTCAAATACTTATAATGTTGTAATTATTGCAAGTATTAAAAATTATTTCTGTAAATTAATTATGTGATATTGAAAATTATCAAAATCTAATAACATTTAAGTGTTTTGAAAAATATTAACAGAAAAAAAAGTAAAAAATAAATGGTAAAAATGTTTAAAAATGTCGAAGTACATATACTAATTTCTTGTAATTTTTAATCCCTTGAGAAAGACATGTGATTCTTATTATTTTCAATATCAATCAAATTTTTAAAATAGCTGTCAATAAATAAAAAAATTATTTTAGCTCGACAATAATCGCAACATAACTTGTACCTGTAAGGCCGGCCTTTCAGAAAGATGTAAACATGTCTGTGCTGCAATACATTATATTAACGCTCCTGAATCTGCAGCAAGTAAGACAAGTCACTTGCAAGGATGGGGAAAACCCTCTTATCGTCAATTATTAGGGTACGATAAAGGTGCAAGAATGATAAGTTTATTTCCACCTCCTTTGTGCAGTAAAGTCAGCAATCTAAAGTCGTATGATGTCTCAGTTAAAAATCTAGAAAAGTTTGTTGCTTCATCTCCTTTATGTACTATGCTGAAATTTGAAGAAAGGAATAAAGTAGAAATTGTAGCTGCAAAATCTTTGGTTGATATTGCACGGATGACGTTGAAAAAAAATTTAGAAGATAAAGCCAAAAAAAGTTAGCTTAGAAATTTTTACACTCCAACTTGTTAATAATCTTTATAGTGTAGACTGTGAAATATTAAAGCCATTATATGCCTTTTACCAGGAGAAAATATGCTGTGATATTGATAGAGCATTATTAATAAGTGTTGGGACAATTAATCAGTCCGAAAATGCGCAATGGTATGAAGAACGAAAACTTCGTATAACTGCAGGTAACGGGCATAAAGTAAAAGGAAGTCGTTTTGACGTTGATAAAGTTGTGACTAGTTTTTTAAATCCTGGAAAAATTGAGACGTCAGCTATGTCATATGGGAAAAAAACAGAAGAAAAAGCACTTGAAGAATACAAAAAGCTAATAAAGTCGGACTGGGAAGTAGTCAAAGTTGGGCTTATCATCAACATCCCTCAGCCATGGTTAAGTTGCAGCCCAGATGGTATTCTTGTGTATGGATCTAACATTTCGGAGAAAAGATTAGTCGAGATCAAGTGTCCCTATTCATGTCGCGATAAACCTGTTTTTGATGAAAAATTATGTCAATCGAACATAAATTATCTTAAATTTGATGAAAATGGTTTGCGCTTGAGTGCAACTCATTCCATTTATACCCAAATTCAATTGAAAATTTATGTTACAAACATTGCTTTCTGTGACTTATTCATTTATTCACCTTGGGGAAGTGTTCTCATCACAATTGGGCGCCATGATGCATTTTTAATTGATGTGATACCTAAATTACAAAAATTTTATTTTACTCATTATCTATCAAAACTATTTTCTACGTACTGAACAGATTTAGGTTAATTATTTAACTGCAATATTTTTTTTTTTTTTTTGATTAAAATTGGGGTACTGCTGCCGGTGGATGGCGCGGTCAGCAGCACCCGGCGGCATCACCAACTAAGGGCATGCGCCGCCACGCACGGTAAAATAAAAACATACACAAAACAGACAGGAACACATAAATGCAGTAGACAACGGACAAACATACACATAATAAAATCCATCGATGGGCCCTGCCATCCCAGGGCTTAAAAGAGCGGACAGTCCTTGGTGACGGTACGATAAGTACTAGACAGAGCGTCCGGTCACCAAGGCCTGGAAGCCATCGCTGGAACTCCCTCCGAGGTATAAAGGGCCCCGGAGTGGAGAGAGCCGACTAGAAATACACAGAAAACGACTAGAGAAAATATCACAGGTAAGTATCACAGAGAAACTTATTGCGTCACTGGGAGGCCACACTGCAATATTAATAATAGATACTGTTAAATAATTAAAATTAATTTTCGTTACTTGTTGGTTTAGGATTGAAGTTTATGTTTTGATAATAATTATTATTCTCTTTCTTATTTTTATTAATGTTAAGTAGTTATTTTGATATTTTTTATAATTGAGATAAATAATAAAAACTATAACTAAACCGAAATTTATAATTAAAACTATTAATAATTACAAAGCATTTACAAAAATGTTTAAAAAAGTGTTGTATTTAAATAAATATTTTTAATACATTGTTAACTGAAATAATCATATAATAAAAAAAAAATTTTATAACATAATTTACGTGTTATCATTTGCGATGTACATTTTAACTTTCCATTGGAAGTTATTGTAATGGGTCCGATTTTACGAATCGCTAATTTTGACATATCTCCACGTTTCAAGGTCACTAGAATCCGAATCCATCGTTTTTAGCGTGATGTCGGTGTGTGCGTTCGTTAGTTCGTTCGTGCGTTAGTTTATTCGTGAATTTTTTTCGTCTCGTATATCTCGAGAACAAATGATGATATCAACTCCGGACTAATTTCTTTAGATGCGTAATCAAAAAATGAAGACCGGATAAAGTTTTCAGCAAATTCGGATTAGCGGTTTGTTTTTTGTGGTAAAAAACGGAATTAACTTTATTAAGATAACATAGATTATATGGATTCTTTTACCATAACATTATTATATAATGGCCTAAGAACTTTCCTTGATGTTAAAAACGGCAGTATTTTATTACAAAATTTAAAAAAAAAAAACGAAATGAGAATCTTGAAAAAATTTGTTTTTTGCCAAAATATATTTTGTCTCGCATATCTTGAGAACAAATGATGTTATCATTTGTTTGATAAGGGTGGAGCCAACATATTATCCCTTGTTTTATATTTTTAATTTAAATATTTATATAAGTATGGAAGAATTGAATTTATTTTTTACCTTACAAAAACATAATTATTTTATATGTTCCTATAATTTATGATTCTAAATTTATAATTTACAATTTTCATTAATTATTTTCGCGTACGATTCTGTATTTGTAAAATACATTATTTTATTTAAATGTGCAAATGACTGGTTTTTAATTTAAGTATTCGAAGTACTTAATTATTTTAACTATTATTAATTTTCTATTGGAAGTTATTGCATTGGAAGTTCGATTTTGCGAATCATTAATTTGGAAATATCTTCACGTCTCAAGATCACTAGAATCCGAATCCATCGTTTTTAATGTCTGTGTATCATGTACAATAATCTCTAATTTTTAAGAGTACCCAATGGGAAGTTGACAGTGTGGGTAGACCTGTCACCCCAAATTTTTAAAGTATTACATTGATAGCTTTTTACAATAATTCTTATGTTCCAAACATATGTAAAAATTTTCAGGTGCCTGTTAGCTTAAATATAATTGTTGCCCTGTCAATTTGTCTAGCTTACAAATTATTATTTTATTATTGGCTTTCCAATGTTTATCAAGCTGCATACCACAAAAACAATTTCATCAACGTGAGGAAGTAAAGATACTGGAACTTTTGAAAAAATGTTAAAATCTTTGATCCTTTGATTAATTCGTTCAATATGAATTCTCACTGAAGCTATGTTATATGTTTCTTCCACCTCCTCTGGTGTAAATTGTGTATCATGACAAAATGGAGGCATTATAAAAACTGCATTTTTTTTCCACTGCTGTTTTTATCTGGGGGAAACCTTTGCAAGAACTACATCACCAGGTTCTATTAAATCGACTAGGCCACAATCATTCGTAATGAATCAAGCGACCACCATAGCATTTAGATATAAAGCTTATGAATCCATTCGGAGTACACCCAACCAAAAATTTTACAGTTCGATGATGTTTGTATTCTGAGTACATTAAAACTCGTTGCTTCACTACTGGTGGCAATTCTGTATTCACTTCAGTGCAATCGATTTATTACTCGTGTTTCAGGATAATTTTTTTTTAAATGCTTCCGGTAAAGTTGCTTGTACGGTAGCTTTCGAAGGCCAAAATATAAATTTTCTTAATAAGATGTTGAGTTTCTGTAAATTACTTATAAATATTTTTTTTGTTGAAGTTCGATGGATGTTAAATAGTACGCCTAGTGCCGTGAATGTAAGACCTGTTTTTAATTTTGTTAAGGTAATTAATAATTTTGTTTTTTTATCAACTTTTAACGATTTGACATCTGGAAGAATGTTTAAAAGAAAATAAAAAATTGAAAAACTGACGCCGGTTAAACTGCTCAAAGATTGATCATCATGAATAGAAGTAATACCATGAAAACCTTGACAGTCAAGCATTGAAGAATCTTGACTAATTAGATTACACCCTATATCTTGGACAGACTTTCGTAAAGGTGGCAAGCTTACATCACACATTTTTTCCACTGTTTTCTTAATTGATACATTTACTTGCACTTCTGCAATACTAACACCATCACAAGTGTTAATATTACAAAAAAAATACGTATACTCATCTAAAACATTTCCACAAATCAGTTCATCAGTTTGACAAGTTATACTACGACTTGCTGCTTGGAGAATAGTATTAGATCCACGATAGGTTTCCACATTTTCTAGTTTCATTTCGACAAAATTATAATCTTCGTCAACTGCAATGGCAGTTTCATTACTTGTATTAATGCCATCATCATAATTATTATTATTATTATTTTTGTTATTGTTGTTATTATTCATTTCATTGACTTTTCTAATTCGTAATCGTTGAAGTGCCTGAATAGATTTTTTTTTATTTTTTTTGCCAGGAAAAATTGTTGGTATGTAAGATGGATGTAGAGGATGTTCTGATTTCTGATTATTGACAAAATGAGCACTACAAATTCTAGTATTTTTATTTGGTTCCCAATCCTTCGGGTTTTTCCTGAAATGTAATTATAAATAAATTAGAAATTCATTTTGTACTAATTTTAAATTTCTTTCATAGATATTATTTAACTATTTAAACTTATTGTATAATATTTATTGAAATTTTGTGAGAAAAAAAATTTTAAACTTGTCTAATTTTATTGATTGTACAAAAAATTATAATTAATGAAAATTATTAATTAAAATATTTTACTTACACGTAGTTTTTCACTGCGTTTATCCACTTTTTACGTTTGAAAGTTATCTACGCGGCGTTCAAAGAACGGTACGGAAAACGATAAAATTTAGTCTGCCTATTATTTTTATATGGCATATTTGAACACCCGCGAATACAACAAGTTACTTTTGATGAAGACATGTAATTGGCTTTGCTGTTGGGTTCAGAGTTTAAATCGTTTAAATAAATGACAGATGAGAAATAAATAAATAAATAAATAAATCCATCACTATTTGTAATTTTTTCCAGCAGGTGGCACCATTTCTCAATCCCTATTCTGAATATATATTTTGGAATTTTAAAAAGAGTTCTTCATCTGGACCGTATACAGCAAGTAAAGTTTTTTGGGGAACATTCTCTTTAATTAAGTCAATAAGTGTTTGGTCGTCTACCACTGGTAATTGAATAGTTAGTCGTCGTTTCGTATTGAAAAGTATTGAAAATTTGAGTTTTCTATTCGTGTTTGGTTCGGTTTTAAGTATTATTAATTGATTTCTAAAATCGTTCAACGGATTTTCTGCAGTACGTATAAGGGGCGTGTCGTCTTCGGCGGCACTGTGTGCTGTCTGCGTTGAGGTGCTATTTGCAGAAGATGTATCGTCTAGCTATTTTCTATCACAACGCGTGATAGTGCGTCGGCGTTCGTAATTTGTTTTCCAGGTTTGTGTCCAATTTTATAATCAAAATCTTCGAGCTTTAGACGCCATCTAATTAATTTGCTATTAGGCTTTTTAAGTGACATAAGCCAACGAAGAGGTTGATGGTCTGTTATTATTGTAAAACGCCGTCCATAAAGGTATGGTCTAAGATAACGTATAACCCAAACGATAGCTGCTAATTCTTTTTCTATGGTCCAATAGCTTTGTTCGAAGTCGGTTAGGGTTCTGGATGTGTAACAAATAGGATGGTCTTTACCAACTGGCCCTTGTGATAGTACAGCGCCAATTGCTATATTGCTAGCGTCTGTTGTTAAAAGGAACTCTTTATTGAAATCTGGATAAGCAAGAATGGCATCGTGTGTTAATAAGTCTTTGCAGGTATTAAAACAATTGATAAATTCGGATGTATATTTTGTAGTCTTTCCTTTTTTTAAACATTTTGTCGTAGGTTTAGTTAATTTTGCGAAGTCTTTTATGAACTTCCGGTAATACCCGAGGAGTCAAAGAAAGGCTTTGATATCCTTTTGATTTTTAGGGATAGGGAATTTCGGGATAGCCCGGACTTTGTTAGGATTTGGTTTAATTCCTTCGTCCGATATAATATGTCCTAAGAAAGCAATTTCACGCTTGAGGAACTCACTTTTATCCAGTTGAACTTTTAAATTCGCATTTTTCAATCGATTGAACACTGTCTAAATTAGTTATGTGTCCCTGTAAGGAGGTCGAAAAAACAATGATGTCGTCCCTGTGACGAGGCATGACGTACCCTGCAAGTCCTTTAAAACGTTATCCATAACTCTTTTAAAAGTTGATGGAGCGTTTTTTAAGCCAAACGGCAAACGTACATACTCGTAGTGTCACAATCGTAGTGTTTTTTATATGAACCACTGGAGATACACCAACCAAATAAATATCATAATCATCTGAGAGTCTGCTCTAACATATTATAAATACAAAAATTTGTATTTGGTGGAACATGGTTAAAAATAACAACGAATATAATATGTAATTGATTTATATTTTTATCACCTTATTACATCTAATATATCTAAATTGTACGTATGGGGCATTCTTTCTGAACGGGAGACCCCATGCTGTCCAAAATTGGTGTTACTTAAAATAGGTCTACAATTAAAGATTATGAACCCTACTTTTCAAACATGAATGACAAAATTGACCTTACACAATAGTGCCTTCAATATGACGGCTGGAAAGTATACACGCAGTTTTTTGCGGCCAATAAACGTTCGGTAACGTTTTAAAAACTTTTTCATAAAACTTTTTTTAGTTAAAAATATACAGTTTTGCTTAACGTTTTGAGGACAATTTAAAAATATAAACAGGGTGATCCATTTAACCTGGAATTTTGTATATCTCGAAAAATAAGCTTGTAGGAAAACTTTGCCTGACAAAAAAATAATATTTCTCTAGAGGGCATCTTTCTGTCCCAAAATAAGCCCTCCTGCCCCTTGTGAGGGGCAGCAGGGGTTAATTTTGAAATTTAAAATAGAAACCCCCATTTTTATTGCAGGTTCGGAGTCTACAGGACAAGATACCCACCTTTTATACGAAACATTTTTTTCTATTCGTAACAGATGACGCTGTAATTTTATGTACTTATAATTTTATATAGGTACTTATGTAGGTACCTATAATTTTATATAGGTACCCATGTAAGTACCTATATAAAACTAGTTTATTTATATACTTGCAATAAGTTTACTTATATACTAAATATAAGTTTATTTATATACTTGCATATAAATAAACTTATTTTTATTTAAAATTACAATCCCATATTTTAGGACAGAAAGATGCCCTCTAGAGAAATATTATTTTTTTGTCAGGCCACGTTTTCCTACCAGCTTATTTTTCGATATATACAAAATTCCAGGTTAAATGGCTCAGCCTGTATATATTTTTAAATTGTCCTCAAAACGTTAAGCAAAACTGTACATTTTCAACTAAAAAAAGTTTTATAAAAAAGTTTTTAAAACGTTACCGAACGTTTATTGTCCGCAAAAAAATGCGATTCTCTTAAACATATATTATACACATCTCCATGCACACTACATGTCATATGTGACCATTTTTGGCACTTTATACATCTTAACCAGTTAACTTTTTTCGTTGTTTTTGAATACTTTCCAAAACATTCAACACACAGGAAATCATCATTATTTTCGTTATATTCACTAATACGAAAGCTTTTCCTGACTCATTACTGGATATTTTATAATTACGTGGCATAATTAATAACCGAAAATAAAATTGTATAATTAAGGTATATGTTTCCAATATGTAATATGATGCGGCATCTATACCAACTTTAAATGCGGCATCTCTCCTTTTTGTTGGGATAGATGCCGCTTGCTGCACTTTTATACAGTACTTTAAAATAAACCTAAATTAACAACAAATCTCATTTTCCTTAAAATAATGAAATATACATTCTTAAATTCAAATGAATTAAATGCTTAATAAAATATTTATGTTAAAAAACTTACATTTCAATAATAAAAAGTTGGATAATTTCTAAATGCACTAATCATAAATGTAACCATATACAGCGTAAATTAACAAAGTATTTAACCATATAATCCATTATTAGCGCTATCTATTAATCAGCGAACGAATTATGGCTACTGCGGCATATCTCCCGACGGGACATCTCTCACTCATTTACTCTATTTGTTGTTATTTTTAACCATGTTCCACCAAATGCAAGCTTTTGTATTTATAATATGTTAGAGCAGACTTTCAGATGATTATATAATATTTATTTGGTTGGTGTATCTCCAGTGGTTCATATAAAAAACCACCCTTAAATAATAAATATAGTGTTTTACATTTCTGAAAATTAATCAAAAAATATAAAAAATACCAAATATAGAGCTGATTGATACCTATTTTTTGGCGTTCGATTCATTCAAATATCTATCATAGTTTCTGACAAAAAAGAAAATATCGTTAGGGGTTGTTACCCCCATATCTCCCTTATAAGTGAGAGCAGAGATCTAAAATCACGGGTATCAGTACTTTCGGCAAACAAGCAATATTTAAAAGGTTAAACTATGTCCAATGACGTCAGTGCAATTTTCATATGGTAAGTCTGCTAGACCCTTTGTGTCGTGTATCGTATTCTCTGATACAGTCACACTAGACTCAGCTTTTGCGTTTTCAGCGCCGTTGAACTGAGGAATATTCGGTTTTGGATATGGTTTTGATGATTTAAAATGATTGAATTTAGGCATAAGAAGAAAAGCGGCAAAAATATACAAACGATTGTACTCACAGAATGTTACTGCAGCTGGTTTTCATAATCCGTGAGACCATTGGTGCTTTGTTGTAAAGGATTGAAATCCACGCACTGCTGACTGGGTGTACCATTACTCTTAAGAAAAGCGGCAAAAATATACAAACGATTGTACTCACAGAATGTTACTGCAGCTGGTTTTCATACTCCGTGAGACCATTGGTGCTTTGTTGTAAAGGATTGAAATCCACGCACTGCTGACTGGGTGTACCATTACTCTTGATGATCCGTCAAGATTGAACTGCTGCTTCGATGATCCGTCGATTCACAACAATTCAGAATATCACAACCGAATGCCAACAATACCGACAACAATCCGAACGACTGCGCCAGTAATATTTCACTACTGTTGAAATATGTTTTCAAAAAAAATTTATTTTCTATTATTACAAAAGTTTTTATTTAATGTTACAATGAAAAATATTACAATATAAAGATTAAAACAATTTCAAATCCAAAACGAACATTATTTCTTAACAGATATGTTACGTTTATTTATATTATTTTAAAACAAAGGAAAAGTCGACTCAGCTTTTACTATGAGAACAGTCTTTCTTGATGGTTTCCAAGTAT
The DNA here is from genome assembly GCA_035578155.1 of Brachynemurus nebulosus. NCBI lineage: Eukaryota > Metazoa > Arthropoda > Insecta > Neuroptera > Myrmeleontidae > Brachynemurus > Brachynemurus nebulosus. Next base: position 10,521,075 of record JAPWDM010000007.1, read on the forward strand.
CGAGTTGTTGTCGCATCAAAATCGATGATTTTGCATATGGAAGTTATAATGTTATCTTCTGCGAAATGATAATTATTATGTATGAATAACTTGTAACATTATCTATGCAGAATAATGCTGATAACGATGTTTCGTATATGTATTATATTATACAGGTGATTTATATGTGTAGTATATTATAATATATATATATATATATATATATATATATATATATATATATATATATATATATATATATATATATATATATATATATAAGGTGGTCCAGAATTATGTACCGTAATTGCTAGAGCTGGTAGTACGTTCAAAAATAATGGTACCTGTTCATGTACACTTTTTTTCAAAACTCAATAATAAGGGAGATACAACTCTATAAAGGGGTGAAACGAAAACCATTATTTTTTAAATATTTTCCAAACGCTTTTGAATAACGGATTGATATTTTAGGGGTACTAATTTTGCGTTAGAAGGATTAAATTTATGTCAACACTTATTCCACCACTCATGACTAAGGAGTGGTTTTGGGTGGTAGGTGTGAGTTATCACGTCTTTTCTTTTTTAACTTGCAATCATTTAAACAAAATCCTTGATAATATGATTCCTCAGACAATTTCACGCAAAAAAGGTATACATGTTACATTTCGATAAATATTACCGTTTTCGAGTAATTTAAAGTAGAAGTATCTATTTCCAAATTATTCCCTAATCATAAGTGATGGAATAATTGATACCATAAATTTAATTATCTTAATCTTCATATGTACCCATAGATTATGAATCGAGTAATCAAAAGCGCCCAAAATTTTTTTAAAAGAAGAAGTTAGTTTCGTTCCACCCCTCTACATTTTACCCCTCTGCTTTATCACCCTTATTATTGAGTTTTGGAAAAAAGTGTAGATGAAAAGGTACCATTACTTTTGAACATACTATCAGCTCCAGCAATTACGGTACATAATTCTGGACCACCATATATATATATATATATATATATATATATATATATATATATATATATATGCAGTATACTCCGGTTATAGCGAACCTGATGGGACCGCAAAAATCGGGTCGTTATAACCGAAGTTCGGTATAACCAGATAAGGATATTTTTATTAGTATTGTATTTATACCTTTCTATTTAAATAAAACAACATTATTGTCAAAAATCAGTGCAAAATAATGTAATACATAATGTATATGCAAACTGATTGAGAATTTTCATTCTCATCTCCTCTGCATGCATTAAGTGCACCACTAATTCCCACATTTTAATGTTTACTGACAAATGCAGAGTTTCATCAAGGTTATGAATCAGTGTATACTGATTTTTCTAATTTTCTTTTTTCTTTTCTTAATTTTGTACTTGAGTGTGCCACACAGTTTAATTCGATTTCTCCAATTTATTGAATTTTGGAAAATCAAATGATATTCGATTTTCCCATATTGCTAAATTTCGCAAAACCAAGCGATATTCGTTTTTCCTAAATTGTTATTGACACTGTTGATTTTATCAAATTAAATTCGTCACAAATATTACGATGTATTTTATCATCTTTTTTAAATAATTATAATTTCATATATACCTACCTCTCCCTCTAATATTAAATCACAGACAATGTTCTCCTTTTTTTTCAAAATTTTTGTTAACGAAAATTACGTAAAATAGGATGAAACGAAACACAAGAAATGAACTATAGAAAAATAATAACTATGTAGGGGTACTTTTATTTGTTTTGGTTTTTAACTGAGTAACAATTTCCTGCAAGTTCGTTATTCGGTGCATTTCGGACAGGCTCAAATAGGTACGTTATAAATGGAAGTTTACTAAAGCCGGGTTCACTATAACCGAATTTTTCTATTATTGCATCTTACGGAAAAAAACCGGACTTTTTTTCAAGATCATTATAACCGGAAGTTCGTTATAAAAGGAGTATTATATATATATATATATATATATATATATATATATATATATATATATATATATATATATATATATATATATATATATATATATATATATAACATTTGTCATTTAAACATTTGTCACTTTCTTTAATAATAAAATTTCTTAAATTACTTATAGCACAAATTACATAAGTATATGATTTTGATCTATGTGTGGTATCTGACACGTATTTTTTTCAGAATATCAAAATCATTTATTCGTTCAATTATCCTTTCTACATGAACTCTTACATATGCAATTTTATCAGTTTCATCCACTTGTTCCGGAGAAAATTGACCATTTTCTAAAAAAGGTGACATTACAAATATTGCATTCCGATTTTCCATATCTCTGCGAGTACTGGAGAAATCTTTGGCAGCCATTACCAAATCACCAGATTCTAAAAGATTCAGTAAACCCGAATCAACAGTAATAAATGAATTACTTGCTCTACTATCGTAACAATCAGAAATGAAAGTAATTCTATGCAGTCAATAATCACTCGCGTCTTAGGATAATGTTGTTTAAAGGCCTCTGGTAGTGCAACTTTTACTGTTTCTTTAGATGGCCAAGTTATATAGTTCTTGAAAATAATAAAACATCTTGCTAATGTTGCAACAAAAATCGAATATGTTGTGGCCTGACAAATCCCGAATAATGGAGCAATAGCTGAGAAGCTGATTCCTAATTTTAACTTCATTAAAAATAATAAAAATTTATTTATTTTTTACTAAGTTTTGATGTTTTACAATCAGGTAACAAACTTAGCATATAATTAAACTGAAACTGTGTCACACCTGATAAAAGGATTAAATCTTCATTATTTTTTAAGGAATTAATCCTATAAAACCCTTCGGATTTTGATTGGTAGATTGCGGGATTAATTGGATCACACCCGATTTCTTTGCTTTTCCTGTTTAGTGGTAGGCGTACGGCAATATTTTTGTCTTTAACTGATTTTATTTTACTTATAATTTACACTTGTGCCGTACAAACACCGTTTTCTTTTTCAGTAAAACCACAAAACCACACATTTTTTACTATATCTACATGTTCAACAGAATCTTTTTGATCTAGTTTTTATTCCGTGAAAAATTGTAGGCTCATAGGATGGACTTAATGAATGATCAGATTTCTTATTTTCAACAAAATGCCTACTACATATTCTTGAAGATGAAGAGGGTTCCCAGTCTTCACCATACCTTCTACCAATAAAAAACGAGCACTTAACAAGGGTCTATGTTAAAAGATTTTTAAAATTATTTATAAAAAAAATTTTTATTTATAAAAAAAATTCAATGTTAATTAATTTTCAATTTTAACATATTCAATGTTAATAATAATTTCCATATGCAAACATACATTATATTGATTTTATGTATGTCTTGAAAAATTACGAGTATTTTTTTACAACACGTATCCACAAATTTCGTAGATCATTTCTCCATTGTCTATGTCAAAAGGAATGCAATAAATGCTAAAAATATTCTATAGAGGGCATACAAGTGTGACACTACCATCATAGACAAAAGCAACAAAAATCCATTAATATAATAATGTGTATGTACCATACACTAGATGGAGTAAACATTATCTTTTTTTAAGCAAATCGCCACATTGGTTAATAAAAATCCAAAAACTTCCCAAATTAGTTTGTCTTAACAATATTTTAAATATATAGTTAAAATCAACAAAAATATTTTAATTATTATTTAAATTTTAATAACTTTGCTTTTTACTCACTCGTATGACAACGCTACCACGCTAACGACCAGCGTTGTGCAATTACACGTAATTTTACATTGTCTACGTTTATCCGTAGACAACACAGTAGATAAAGGTAAATTACGTAAACATTGTACACGTCACGTCGACATTGCGGACATTAAATAATTTAAAATAACCGCCAAAAAAAATAATGCCAAACGCTATGGCCAAACGTAACCTAATAACAAATACATGCGCACAATGAATATACACAAGCATGATTGATGTGTGATCGCTTCTGTTTGTTGAAACCACGCCGTAGAATAACCTAAAAAAAAGCCGATCTTTTTCTCAGACGTGGCAAGCTGTGACAATTAAATCAAAGAAAAAGAAAAATAACACGAATCATAATGAAAGGAGTATGTGGCCGGAAAAAAACCCAGGTTTTGACCTGGGTTTTGATCTAATAAAAATTAATAATAAATACGAAACAGTATGTCATATTTGTTTAAAACATTTAAAAAATACTGCTTTGACAAGACTGAAAGCTCATAGGTATGTATAATGTCTGTTTTAAATTTTTAATTCCGTTTACGCTTAGTAATTTATTGTTTTAATATATTTATAGGAATATTTGTAAAAGAGAAATTGAAAACCTCCAGCCAGAGGTGTTACCAAGTACGAGTTCGGAAACATTTAATACAGGGTCAGAAACGAGTTCAACACAGGTTTGTAATTATAATATATAAATTTAATATACAACTGAATAAAATTGGGTATTTTCAAATTGATTTGTCGTAATATATAGGAGTCATTTACGACTGCATCAACATTGTCATCATTTTCATCTACCTACACCGGTACCAGTTGTGTAGATGTTTCTCCAATAGATGTTGAAGAAATAAATAAACGTTTATCAAACTTCATATTTGGGTGTAATTTACTGTTTTTCGTATTGTTGAATCCAAACATTTCAAAAACTTCGTAACGTATTTACGGCCTGCTTATTCTAGTAAAATACCCGATCGGAGGGAACTATCTACAAAATTATTAGATAAATCGTACGAGACTTGTATTTCTAATGCCAAGAAAAATGTAGGATTACAACCTGTGTTAATAATTGATGGATGAAAAAATTCTTCTACCAATTCAAAAGTTGTTGTAACTTTAATTCATAATACCAATGGACAACAAGCTTTTGGCGATGCTTGGGATTTATCTGGTATTCCGGAAACAGCTGAAAAACTGGTAGATATAGTTACTGAGTCAGTTGATAAAGTGTTGAGGTGAATTAACGTCACACTAGTTATTTTTTGTATTCACTATTATTTCACTAGTTTTAAGTTGGCGAAAAGAAAATGTAACTAGGCAAAAATTCATTTGTATGTAAATTAGGTTGGTAGACTGATTAGCAAAAAAAAAGGAAGAAATGAAATTGTAAGACGCCGAATGTGTGCTCGAATGTAATCTGAAATTGTTACAAAAATCGTTGTCAATCGACAGAAAGTTGAAAGTGATTTTTGCTGTGCAAAATCAAGCAAGTTCGAAAGTGTGAAAAGGTATACTATCTAGGAAACTATAAACTATCTATCTACTATAAAGGAAAAGGTAATCTATACAAAGATGGGAATCTATACAAAGATGGCGAGCGATATAGACATTTGTCTTCGGACTTGTGGTATATGTGACTGTGTTTTAAAAAAGGAAGATTTTATCGTTGATTGCTCAGGTCTGTGTGAAAGAAGGTATCATATAAAATGTGCTTCAGTAAAAAAGAATGAATACAATGCCATAATATCAAGTAAAAATATAAAATGGACTTGTGACAGTTGTTTAGCTGCATTTGATGGTAGGGAAAGTGATGTGATTGCTCAAATTAATGAACTAAAAATGTTTAATAATGATCTAATTAATGAAATAACAGAACTGAATAAAAAATGTTGTGCGTTTGGACAAAAATTATTAAAAATAAATGAAGAATTTATTAAGGTTAAAAAAGATGCAAAAAATGTTAATACAAATGATAAAGGGAAATGCCCTCTCTTACCGAAAACTAGCAATGTTTTAGTTAATGCTAATAATGCAGAAAGTGACAAAGATAATACAGAAAGTACTGAAACTGCTGTTATTATTAAAAGCCCTCTATCACTTACAAATGATTCAGTTAAAAGGAATGAAGTTACCGGCCAAATTAGTAGCATTAATCGTATTGATTCAGTGACTGAAATACAGGCAGCAGCTATAAATAACAATGCTAATAGAAACATGCATACTGTTGATATAAACACAAACATTGAAACTGGTATAAACAATTATAATACAGTAAATAAAAACAACAACACTCAAGTATTAAAAAGATCGTTCGCTGAAGTGACAAAAAAAGCACCTGTTAGACGAAACAATATTGTTTTTGGTCAAAATAGGAATGAAAACAGCTTGCTAAAATCAAATTCACGTATATGGATCTACGTCGGCAGGGCTTGTAAGGAAACCGAATGCGAGGATGTCTTAGAACACCTGAAAGAACTAGGTGATGATTTCATTTGTGAAAAGATTTTTGATGGCGAGAGTACAGCTGGATTTAAATTAGGGGCGCCTATAAAATATCATGACATATTATATGATCCTACGTTTTGGCCAGAAGGCTTAAAGATACGTCGTTTTACTTTTCCTAAAACTCAGAATAAGGGTGTTTTTTTAGGCAAAAAAAATCAGTGAATTTTAACGTTTTAAAAATTTTCCACATAAACATTCAGTGCTTGCGAAATAAAGTGCTTGAATTCGAAGCTCAAAACAACGATTATGACTTTCTATGTTTTACTGAACACTGGCTTTGCTTCAATGAAATAAGAAATCTTAACATAAGTAATTATAAAGTAGTGGATAGTTTTTGTAGGACAAGCCATATTCATGGTGGGTCCCTTATTTTGGCAAAAAACCATTTAGCGGGTGACTTTTCAATTATAAATAGTATTAAAAAATTTTCAATAGAACTTCACTGTGAGGTATGTGCGGTGGAATCAAATAAACTGAATGTTATAATTGTTACAGTTTATCGATCTCCTTCTGGGGATATTAACATTTTTATGGAAACTTTTTCAAGTCTGCTTAATATTTTGAATAAAACAAAAAAGTTAATAATTATAAATGGGGATTTTAATATACATTTTAACACTAATAATATAGTGACTAATAATTTTATTGACCTCTTAGGTACTTATGGGCTATATTGCACAATTACGGAAAACACCAGACTAAATTCTTGTCTTGACAATATAATAACAAATGCGTTAGATACGAAATACTCTGTAACTGCATTAGATACATCCTTGTCTGATCATCTTGCTGTTATTATTGAGTGTAAAATAGATAATAAATTTGAATACTGTAGTATAAAAAAAGCCACCAGACCTATTACTAAATACGGTCTTTTCTTACTCAATTCCTATATACAGAATGTTAGTTGGCAATTTGTTTATAATTCCAAAATAACTACAGATGATAAATTTGATACTTTTGTTAGTAAAATCGTTGAATGTGTAAATTCAGCCTTTCCAGTTAAATTTCAATCCGTGAAGAATAATAACATAAAGAAAAATATTGACTGGTTCACTAATGAGTTGCGAGACATGCGTGAAAATTTACAATTAATGTATGATTTGTCGAAAACATTTAATAATCAAGAAATGACTAATGCATTTAAAAAATATCGCAGTAAATATAGATGTGCTTTAAGTAAGGCTAAATTAAATGCCAATAATAGTTTTATCAAAAATACAAATAATTCAACAAAGGCTATGTGGCAAATTGTAAATCGCTATCGAGCTGGAATATTGCCTAACGAGGTAGACTGTTCTCTAATGCCTGATCAATTAAACAATTTTTTTGTAAATGTAGCTGATAATGTATTGTCGGAATTGCCAACTAATATAACCAGTACTAATACGAGTGCGAGTTTTTTAAATAGTGTTCGTGGGAGTGGTACTTTATGCTTTGATATTAAAGATTTATCTTTTATTGAAGTCAGGGATGCCATATTTTCACTCCGAAATACCAATAGTAAAGATATTTACGGTCTAAATTCAAAGATCTTAAAATGTATAGTGAATAATATATTTATTCCTTTAACAAAACTTTACAATGAATGTATCACTACTGGAATTTTTCCATCTGCATTAAAATGTTCCCGTGTAGTGCCTATACATAAAAACGGACCAACTGACTCACCAAATAATTACAGGCCCATTTCCGTTACTCCAATACTTAGCAAAGTAATTGAAAAAATTATTAAAAATCAAATAAGTAATTATTTCGAGAACAATTCATTATTTACTAATGCTCAATATGGTTTTAGAAAATCTAGGTCAACTACAATGGCAGTAAATGCATTAGTTCAAAAGATCCATCATGGTTTTTCGAAAGGTGAACACATTGGTGTGTTATTTTGCGACCTGACTTTTGACTGTGTGTCACACGGTATCCTAATTGAAAAACTCAATTACTATGGTTTATCTAAATCTAGTGTTGATTTTATTAAATCTTATCTAACAGACAGGCAACAGATAGTATCTTTTAAAGACAAAAATTCAAGCTCTCAATTAATTAAACATGGCGTCCCACAAGGATCAGTGCTAGGGCCGCTTCTATTTCTCATTTACATTAATGACCTACCAGTCAGTGCTCCAAACTCTGAATTCATCCTATTTGCGGATGATACTACAATGTTAAATACAAGTACAGACAATATCTCATTAACACTTGCAATGAACGAAGCTAAATCAAGAATCAGTGACTGGTTTACTGTTAACAAACTCAGTTTAAACGTAAATAAAACAACAAGTATGTATTTTTCAAATTTCAAACGCGACGTTCCAAGTTTCAAGTCTGTCAAGTTCTTGGGTGTTCAAATTGATGTCAATTTGTCCTGCAACTCTCATTTAACTGAACTGTGTAAAAAAATATCGTCTAATATTTTTCTATTACGCAATTTATCTGCCACTGTATCCTTGAATGTGATATTAATGGCTTTTCATGCCATAATTCGGAGCCAAATATCATACGCTCTTCTTAGTTGGGGTCATGCTAAAAATCTTGAAAGGGTATTTCGATTACAGCGTAAGGCTATTAGAGCTGTTTTCAAACTAGGATTTAGAGAGGATTGCCGAAAATACTATATTGAACACAATCTTCTAACAGTTCCGTGCTTGTATATATTGCAATGCCTAATTCATATTAAAGAAAATGAAAAAAATTATCGGTCTCACAGAGACAATCATTCGTACGACACTAGAAAGAAGAACGACATATATATTGAATTTCATCGCCTTGATAGAATTAAGACCGGTGTAAATTATTACGCACCACTGTTTTATAATAAATTACCCATAAGTATGAAAGAATTAAAACTTTCAATATTTAAGCAGACTTTGAAACGATTCCTTGCAAAAAATTGTTTTTATAATTTTAACGATTATTTATCTTTTAATTTTTTTATGTAAACATTGCATCAATTTTTATTTTTTTTGACTTATGTAAACATTTATTTGTATTAGCATCAATAAAATTATTATTATTATTATTATTATTATTATTATTATTATACTTCATTAAACAAATTCACTGCAAATTGGACTTGTTATTTGTCAAACCTACTGGGAATCCACGAAAGAACAACATAAAGCCAAAGCTTTGTATAATACCAATATATATGCAGTTGTTTCTGACAATGCAAGCGTAAAGATGAAAATGGGTAGACTCTCTACAAATTTTATATGGCATACGACGTATAATAGTCATATTGCCAATTTATTGGCGAAAGATGTCTTAAATAAGTCACTGACTGATAAAGTTATACTTGTTTTAAGAGAATTTAAACATACCGATCTTGAAAGAGTACTAATTGATAAAGGAGGTTACAGAATCAAATCACCCTGCGAAACTAGATGGTGTTCTTATCGTGACAGCTATTGTTCTTTAATAGATTATTTGGAGCCAATGAAATTTATAACAGTCAGCAAAAACTACAAAAAAGTAAAACAAGATGTAATACAATTAATATTCAATGACGAATTTATTAGTGAGGTTCAAGAATATATTGATTTTTTGGACCCTATTTGCAAAATTGTAAATGAGTGCCAGAAAAAAACTACGTCAATAGCAGATGCTGTTAATTTATGGAAAACCTTAGCGGTACCACCTAAATTTGAAAATAAATTTAATACAGCCATTGAACTGAGAAGAAATATGTCATTAAATTTGTTTTCTTTAGTAGCTTATTATTTACACCCCTTTTATGATAATTCAAAGCTCAGTGAAGTAGAGCAAGATCAAATTTTTGAGTTTCTTCTCGCCCATTTAATGCAGAAGGTTTAGAAGAATGGCTAGCTTACAGAAACAAAAGTGGCATCTTTGAGACATTATATGAAAAAAATATAAAATCGCCGTTATTATTTTGAAATACGGCTATTATAAAATTTAACGAGCTGTCAGAATTAGCAATAAAGCTTCTGAATATACCGGCTTCAACAGCCCAAATTGAACGATTATTTTCAAGTTGGGGTTATATCCACGGGCCACTGAGAAATCGACTGTCATTTGAAAGATCAAAAAAACTATTATGTTTATTATTCACTTAGAATGACTGAAGATTGGGATGAGGAAATTGCAATTGAAGATGATGATTATGAATAAAAAACTACAAATATTGTCAATTTTTTTTTTTTTTTAGTCCATAGTTTTATCTAACTATTTTGAATTAATAAAGAATTTTATTTTTGTTAGAAATTTGCAAGCTTTTATTTTTTTTTTAAATTAATGTATCCCATTCTTTTTGTATTCCATACCAAAATTAGCAAAAAACTAATGAAATCGCTTCGATATTCGTTCGATTTTCTCTGAAACTATTCGACACAATACTTCAAAATTTAGTACAGAGATAGAGATCATATTCTATTAGAAAAAATATTATACAGTGCATGACACTGTGTTACACTGGGTCCACTTTTTTTCACTAATGAAATATCAACTTGATTCAGTCTGCTTGGTACACTTTTTGTGATTCCCAATTAATTACACGTATAATTTAATTAAAAGCAGTGAAAAGATTAGTTTTGTAATAAAATTTAAAAAATTAGTTTTTTTGTGAAAAAAGAAAGTACGAAAATCACGAAAATTAGGTTGACATTATTTTTCCCTATGCAGTGTTACACAGTGTCGTGTGTGTTTTGTTAATGGAACACGATCACAGTTTAGTAGCCTGGAAAGGTCTCAAGGCGTGGAATTGGTTAATTTTGTAAAGAATTTTGAGATATCTAGTTTAAAATTTATTTGACGCATAATGGCATAATTCACAAAGGTACTACTTAATTTTACGCGGTTGAAATCGCGAGCCACAGCTAGTTCGTTAGGTAATTTTGATAATTAATATCAAATTATAATATTCTAAATATTTTTATCCTATACTAAAATTCCAGGAATGTTTTTTTTTATCGACTTGTTCTAATCATTTCCAAATTAGGTATTAATATTTTAACCTTAAAGTAAATATATAGGTAACTACTACTTATGTTAATTTTATTATTTTTTTGATACACGTATGGTACCCATGTACTGTGCGAGGAAACAAAATATTACCAAACAATAGAAAGGAGCACTTCATAAATAAAAGTTTCAAATTATGTAGATTTAATAACAATTTTAGTCGTTAATTTATTATTTGACAAATTTCTTATTGTTTACATCATGGCGACGTCTTTTTGTCTACGTAGGTAGACAATAAGGTAGTCTACCGTATTGTTTGCGTGTAGATAATACGGTAGACTATTATAACGTAGTCGACATGCACAACACTGCTAACGACGCTAACCGTAGATATGGTAGATATCGTAGATATTATTCTTCATTAACTTTTTTTTGATAATTTTTTCAAAACTGCACACAAACTGAAATTCTAGTTCAAATTCTTGACAAAAATCCCGGACTGATTGAACTGTTTTGAACTCAGTTCAAATTCAAATTCATAGTAAAAGGAACATTGAACTATCAGTACAAGTAATATATTTTTTTAACAGGAACGCATTATTTTCAACTTTTCCAACTGCGCATGATTTTTACTGATTTGAACTAGAAATTCGTGAAAAAGGAACAAAGCTTTATATTTTTATATTTGTCCAATCTAAATCCAACATTTCATTAGTTCACCTAACCCCCACTTGGCGGCGCTGACGTCAATTCTGACTGTCCCTATTGATGGCGTTTTACATTTTCAATAAAAATTGTTTACTTTTGTTCACTAAAATATTAGTTAAAATAACAGTTTTCAATATTTCCAATTCAAATCTTTTCGAAATGCCGGGAAAATCCGCTATAAAATGTGTTTTGGGTTGTGTAGCTGAAGGTATGTATTTGTATTAATTACACAGCCACACAAAAAAAAAAATTTCTGACCTGGAGGTCTCACTATATGTACTATATGTTTTTGGGGTCGCTGAATCCGAATTTGGGGTCAGTTTCATTCCAGTACATCTGAGTTCGGCCATAACCTCAAAAAACACCCTCAAAATTAACAAATATAGCAATTTTGAGGGTGTTTTTGAGGTTATGGCCGAACCCAGATGTACTGGAATGAAACTGACCCCAAATTCGGATTCAGCGACCCCAAAAACATATAGTACATATAGTGAGACCTCCAGGTCAGAAAATTTTTTTTTTTGTGTGGCTGTGTAATTAATACAAATACATACCTTCAGCTACACAACCCAAAACACATTTTATAGCGGATTTTCCCGGCATTTCGAAAAGATTTGAATTGAAAATATTGAAAACTGTTATTTTAACTAATATTTTAGTGAACAAAAGTAAACAATTTTTATTGAAAATATAAAACGCCATCTATAGGGACAGTCAGAATTGACGTCAGGGCCGCCAAGTGGGGGTTAGGTGAACTAATGAAATGTTGGAAGCCAAATGACGATTTACTAAGCATAATAAAGCACCAAAAAGCAAAATGTTGTCGTAGATATTTAATCAATTTAAATTTTTTATTTTAATTTAAATTTGGTGTAAGACAAAACTACGTGTCACTTGATTTCTGTCCTAGCAGAAAATTAGTCAGTAATATGAAGCGGCTTAAAGAGCTTTAAAGAATTTTTTTCTACCAAACACACCCATGTCTGCCTCGTCAGATGTTCTTTGTCGTTGGCCATCTCACGAATGGTCGTATCCTTCTTTTCCTGATTTTACAGGATTTACCATTTACGACGATTTGTGAGACATTGATGGAAGTTCGAATGAGATACGCGTAAACCGTTTATCAATACAGTTTCTAAACGGCGAAAAAATAGAAATGCGACGGTTCGCGAGACTTATTTAAAACGCTGAGCAGATATTGTCGGTGTCGCAACTCAAAATTTGAATTTTTTGAGATGCAACCATTCGTGAAATGTCCGACGAAATGTAGATGAAATACTTATAGTTATTACGTCATGATATAATACTAGGGCTGCCATTCGTCTGGATTTTTCCAGATTTGTCCTCTTTTTCAGGGCGTCCGAGCGAAGTTTTTAATACGGTTCACGTTTTAATTCTATCAAAACTCCGTCTCAATTTTGTAAAACTGTTCCCTATCGAGTGTAAAGAATTCAACTTTACTCTGAAAGAAAACTTGTTTGGAATTGGGGTTGTTTGAAACAAACAAAAATGATAAACTTGCAAACCTATATTTATTCAGTTAAATGATTTAACACATTATGTTTAATGACTAATTTTGCTCTTTACTCAATTAAAGAAAGAAAACTTATTATACAACTGAAACATCCCAAAAATAATCCTTTAAATTTTACCAGATTTAACCAGAACAATTAATCAATTTACGAAAACAATGGTAAACTCTTATAAGTACAAAATTGATACTTAAAAACAGAAAACAAATCTTAAACTACGAATAATTGAAATTTTACTTACATTAATTAGGTTCAGCAACTGCAGAACATCCTTGTTCGACGGCTGGAAACTGGCACTTTTCTTTAACTTAATATTCACGTTTCACTATTTAACAATTGAAACTTTTGACTTAACCACACCCTTTTGGATAATGTGTAATTGTTGTGCAACAATACTGACGGACGGACAAGAACTTGCAACTTTTCACTTAGGCGGATGGAACTAGAATCTCTGCCTCCGGTCTCTCTTCGCTATAGCTAAAGATAGCCGTTATTCAGAGCCAAAAAGTCTTAGTCTGCAGTGGAGCATTTTAGAAAAGTTTTTAACTAGATAATTCTGCAACAAAGTTGCATTCTAGGAACCGATTGCGTTTTATTTAATTATTTATGATTGTTTATTTATTTAAGAATTTTTGAATTGACAGGAAGTCAGTGGAGTGATATTATATACAGGCTGTTCATTATACCAATAAACAAATAACAATTTTCAGGTCCATTCAATCAGTTTTCAAAACCTGAATATTCCAGTTTGAACAGATTTAATCAGTGGAAGGCAGTTTTACCCGAAAGCTTACAACTTAAAGGAAATTTGTACATCTACAATAATATTAGATTCTGTGAAGTGCATTTTGAAAGTTATTATAGATTTACAAGTAAAAGACTGACAAACAATGCAATCCCTACTTTAAATACAGGTACGTAGGTTTATTATATGAAAATATAAGCGGCATCAGAATTGACGATTTGTAGTAGTAATTTTATATTTTTTCACAGCTTCAACCTTTCACATCGTGTAGATCGTACTAAAACTTCCCCGATTAGACAAGTTTCTAAAGGTATCTTTTTACATGCAACTTAACCCAGGTCATGACACCCATGACCTCAGATTTAGCTAAAAAATTTTTTATTAGTTTATTTAACCATCCTAATAATCTGTACAAAGTTTAAAAAAATTACCTCTAATAGTTTTCAAGTTACGAATTTTTGAAATTTAGTAAAATAGGGTCAAAATGGTGTTGGTGACGTTATTATATTAAAAATCCATAACTTTTATAATCAAGAAAAGGTATTTTTTTGCGCTCCAAGAATATTAAAAATTTGCTTTAAAGTTAGCGAAAACAGTCTAAATGAACAGAAAAATAACTTCTTTCTATATCCCAATCAAATCTTGATTTGTACCATCCCCGCATACGTCCCGTAAAGTCGGTTGGAGAATAGACTTTAAATAATATGTCTTTAAAGAAATTAGTTTATCTAAATTTTAAGCGTCGCCCACAATACATTTAAAAAGGCTTTTGTGTGTTAAAATCTTAACTGGAGAGAAAATGTCCGATCAGTTTTTCATATTTTTTACTATTTCTGTTCTTAAATATCAGTATCTGATACTAGTAAAAGTTTCTGTTTTTATGTACAAAAATATGAGGATTTCTTCACACACTTCATATTTTTAGGTAGGCCCTTTTTAGACAGAGTGGAAACATAGATTTTGAGTATGAAACCTATCTGTCATTCTTGTTTATCTTTCATATTCATTTTTAAAATTTAAATTTGTGCAAGGAAAAGTGCACGGATTGTCAACATTATTAGTCTGTATTTAAGATCAAGTAGAGTGGTGCCAATAATAGTTTGAATTTGGTAGTCATAGATGAAAATGTTTTACCATACATTTGACGATTTTTAATCTTGTATAATTATCGAACTTATTACTTAACTATTTTAATGTAAAAATTGTTTGTTTCGGCATTGCTGACATCAAATACGAGTCTAATGGTGATTGTTAATGCTTAATTACATTATTCTAGTCATATAATATTCTAATATTCCCGCGTCTGTCTCTTTGAAATGTTTAGATCACATTTTAATTAATTATGTACTATAAAAATTATGTACTATTAATTATGTACTATAAATAAAAAACGATATTTTGTCTGGGAAATTTGAACACATTAACCTAGGTCTCGAACTGCTTTTTTCAGAAACTTAAGACCCTATACAATATCCGTAAATGAAGAATAGACGATAATTTTTAAAAAAGAGTTCTAATTTTTAAATTTTTTTTTATTTACTAGCCGTACCCGCGACGTCGTTCGCGCAAAGCATTGTTATAAACTCAATGAGAAGTATGTAAGTGTAATAATTATACAGAACTTGCAAAGAATAATAATTTTTGGGTAATGCAGGCACATGCTCAAAATGGTTTCTCTATTTTCCCGTGGGAATGAGGAATTTTCCCGGAGTAAAAAGTATCTTAAATGTTGACCCAAGTAATAGGTTATCACCACAACCGAATTTCATCAAAATCCGCCCAATAGTTTTTGCGTAATACGTGCACAGGCACAAAATGGTTTTTCTATTTTCCCGTGGGAATAAGGCATTTTCCCAGATAAAAAGGTATTTTAAATGTTGCCTTAGGTAATAAGTTATAACCGTACCAAATTTTATTAAAATCCATCCAATAGTTTTTGCCTAATGTGTGCACATGCTCAAAATGGTTTTTCTATTTTACCGTGGGAATGAGAAATTTTCCCGGAGTAAAAAGTATTTTAGATGTTGACTCAGGTAATAAGTTATCATCACACCAAATTTCATTGAAATCCGTCCAATAGTTTTTGCGTGATGCGTGAACAGACAGATAGACAGACAAAAATTCTAAAAATCGCTGTTTTTGTATCTACATCGATAACTATTTACAGCACCAGTACAATTTTCAAAAAATATTCCATGTACAGCAATGGTCTCGTTACAATTTTATTATATGTATAGATTTGACAATCCGAGCACAGCCTCAGGGTGAACGAAAGGATAGATACACACATACATATGTAGTTTTAAAACTGTTACCAATAATGTATACATATACAGCACAATATGCGTATATATGTGTATGTATATATGTAAAAAGGTCTTTCTTTACAGCACCTTTAAGTATAAGCAATCCCTACACGCTCAATAGTATTACGTAGTCAGCTTGTGCAATTTATTAAAGTCTTCTTTAGATGATAATAAAATTGTTTTTTGATTCAAAATGTTAAGTAATTAACTGATAAAAATGCTACAATGCAGTAAATAATTGAAGCGTGGAACAACCAAAGGCACTAAGTGCCAAAAATAGCTTTTTTTAAAAAAAAATTAGTCTTCAAAACGTACTATATGACATCGCCAAAACCCAAACAGAAGTTAGAAGTAATATTTATCATATTTTTAATTTTTAACTTGACAATTTAACTCATGTGTATCAAGTGCCATAAGAATATTGAAATTTTTTCACTTTTACTATGGAAAAAAGTTTTTGGACAAATTGACAAATGGAAAAATTTTTACAGCGAAAAAAATGGTACAAAATATTTCATTGGTCATTTCGTTGTGGGTAAACACGATAAAAACGAAACAAAAATTCTTATTGGTAAATTTAAATGATTTCAGAATCATGGTAACAATGTATTAAATAATTTAATTAATAATATGAATTATACTAATTTAATTTATTCGTTAAATTGTCTTACCGTATTACACTTTAGATTTAGATTTTTTCTGAGTAAATTTGTGTTTTCTATAACTCAAATTTCTTGCCTAAAGCAATTTAACTCGAAGAACTGTCAACCCAAAAACGCTTCAGCTCCGCTGTCGCGTTTTTGCTAGTTGACAGTTCTTCTCGTTAAATTGCTATAGGCAACAAATTTTCGTTAGACAAACCCAAATTTATTCGAAAAACTACAAACCTCTCGTTTAATAATAAGTAAATAAAAAACTGCATAATGTATTATATCTAAGGAGTTTTATTTCTTATTTGTGTAATAATTCAAAATATATGAATTGGTACTTAGTGCCTTTGCTACTTCCACGCTTCAATTACTTTTTACAAATTAATATTTTAAACTGGTTTAAATTATAGGCACAATAGGTGACACAATAAACAAATTAAACTTGTAAATAAATAAAGTTGCATATCGTACAACCCTTCAGTATAATCTACAATACATTGATCCGTAATATTGTATGTTATTGAGTGTGTAGGGGCCACTTTACTATTTTGTTTACAATTAAGAAAAATAGATCTTTGAGATATATGTATGAATCAGTATGAATGTATTTGCACAATACTACAAGCCCCATGTCATAACAAACTTCACAATATCCAATATCAACCAATCCGAATCAAGAAGAAAATAATGTTGATAAGATCTTGTGCGAACCATGTCTTAAATTGACTTTGTTGTTTAGTTGTGTTAAATTTATACACTATATTGTTAACTTGTAAATTTTATAGCAAAATAAATCCATCTGTAAAATGCAGAAAATACTAATTTTTTCAGAAAACTGAGCATTATTACTGTACTCATTTTGTTTCAGTTCCGTCACTTTTGATTAAAAGTATGTAAGTAAACTATGAATTCCTTGTGGTGAAGAGTATGGGATAGAGGGGAAACAGTCCATAAGGAGTAATGTAAAATCGTAGTATACGAGTTTCAGCGTCTCTACCGAGTAAGGCTTTCACAAAAATCCGAAACCAGGATATTTTGTTATAAATGACTGTGGAATTTATAACAAGATATATATTAATATATATTAATAAATGTATATTAATTTTTTTTGTTATAAATTTTGTAATTCAACTACCTCGTCGCCCCCGTAAAGGCCGATAAACTATAGTTGGTAGCTACAGACTCAAGATGTCACTAAAAACTCAGTTTCCCCTCTATCCCGAAAAGCTTCTTCACAATTTTTGTGGGAATCACAAAGAGCGTCATGATTTTTCTAAATCCTTAACATTATTTTTTTTTTACTCTAGTAATGCCGCCACTCGTACAAGTATAACTACTCATTAGTCCTCACAAAGTATGAGTGCACCCCGGACATCCAAAGTACAGAGTAGAAAATCTCTATTCAATCGGGATTCAAACCTAGGCCTCCTGTATGCTAACCTTCCTGTATGTTAAATTAAAAGTAATCTAAATTGCAGTATGTATTTTCAATGTGGTAAAAAATTAATGTGTGAAATAGAACTAAAATTGTATGACTATTTAGATCGAAATAAGCAAAATTCAATTCCGTTTGGATCAAAGGCGGCAATATCCACTAGTTCAAATCATAATCTGCAATCTCCAACATTTAGAGCTGAATAACTCAGAAAGTTTAAAAAATACGTGGATTTTGACACCCGAAATCTTTTTTTATGGTCTAAATCTATAAGCGTACTAATTTTTGTTAGTATATTCGAACTCCAATAGTCTAAATCAATTTTTCGAGATTTCCCAAAATTTGAGCAAGGTGGAGATTGCAGACTTTAGAATGACAACCCTCATATATTACTAAGGCTATTTAAGTAAATAATATTATCTTATTTAATAAATATTTAACACTGACTGACATCCTGAGATGTTGCCTGGGCTGGGTTGGCTGGGTATACGGCGTAAACGGCTAGTTGTAAAATACAGTGTAAACTCTATATAGCGACCTTCTATTTAACGAAAAACTCCTTAAAACGTAGAAATTGCTCAGGTTTGTTTGGTTTACATTATCATCCATATATTGAAACACTCTTTATAACATAACAGCCACTCTCAATAGCGAAAAATATAACTAGATGCAGAGTTTTTGAGGTATCAAAGTCCAACAAAAAGGAAAGATGTATTTTTAGTAAGAGATATACATATTTTATTATATTAAGAAGATAAAATACTTTTGCAATAAAGATGGATATAGAGTAATTATGTCTAAACTCCTTCTATTAGTTGTTATATCTCTCACTCGGGTAATATTGGACGATACATACAATGTATAAAAATACACTACGTTGTAAAAAAAAGTAATCGATTTTGAAATAGTTTGCTTATTTATATAGTAATGCAATGATATACCTACTTAAATAAGTAATTTTAAATTAAATAAATAATATTAAGAAATTACATTTACTAACTCTGAATACTTCGAAGTAAAAAAATGAAGTAAAACGCACTATATGCGTTTTATAAACTAAAACGCACCTATCACTAAAATTTACTCACACTGTCAGCACACACTTAAAATATGAAATTATTACACTGTAAAGTGCATCTTATTGTTAGTCACTATCACTTGAACTTTCATCACACACCTATTACTAAACGCACCTACCACTAAAATTTACTCATACTGTAAAATAGCTTTCAATCCATCATTTTTTTTTGCTTCACTAGCTATTCTAGTTAAAGTTGCCAGCGATATACCCGTAGCTGCAGTAACACAATTTTTAACTTGAGTTAATGGGATTTTCACACCATCACTTTCACTTTTCATAAACACTAACACATTTAAAATGATAAGTTTTGCTTGTGGATTTAACATTTTATTTTTAATACTCGTATTCATTTCCATATTTAAATTAATTAAATATCAATAGATAAAAACCCGATTAAAATAGAGGGTATAAAAAAGTATAATAATAATCAAGAATACGATTAATTAAAAAAAATTGTTAAAATATCGAAAATTGTATCTCGTAGGGAAAGCACTTGACTAGCCAAAGCTAAGTAAAAGTACTGATTCTAATTAAAATTACAAAGTTATTTGTAAACATACAAATTTTGTAAAATTAATAAAGAGATTTTATTGAAAAATTCATAATAATAGCAACATTTACAAAGGTAGGTTTTATGCAGGTTTTATGACTGTATCAGATAGTTCAATAAAATTGAATACATTTCATTTAATTAACCACTGAAAAGTACAGACTTTAGAAAAGTGTAGACCGTTTTATTATTTGCTATATTTAGTAAATTGTTCAGATAAGTATAAAATATTAAAAATTAAACGTTTCTAAATTACAAGAAATATGTAATATAATTAAAACTAAAAATACTTGTGATAAGAAATTTAATGTTTCAAAACAACTTAACGCTACCAATTTTAAAATATTAAATACTAACAGGAAAAATTTTTTATGAAAAATACCCTTACATAGTAATAATAACATATTTAGGTATTTATAAATACGATTTTTTTAATAGTGTAGACCCTTACTTTCATTTATTTAACGGAGTACTGTAGTAAAACTGAAAGTGACTTTGATCGCTCAGAAACTTTGCATTTAGTTATACGTTATTATTTAAACCCCAATAAAATTTTATTTCACTGACCTTCAAACACAATAGTGATACAGATTCTTAAACACTGCGTACACACAAAGGGATTACTAGAAATTTCTTTATTTGTTTGTTGTAATTGCCTAGCACGTTGTTTTTACTTACTGTACTATACAAAAAAGCCGCATTTTCAAGCCTTTCGTACATGATATCTCGTAAACTAAGAGCTTTGGAAAAAAATGTTTAAGACAAAATTTATAGAGAATTGTACGCTCTATAATTTTTATAATAAGCTTAACCAACGTAACGCTAACCGTTTTTAAATTATTTACCGAAAACCAAAAATTGGTTTTATTAAAGCGTCATAATTTTTGAAATAATTACTTTAGAAAAAAAAGTTTTAAATAAAAAAGTTGAGAAATACAATTTTCTATGAAAAATGTTTTTTATACTTTTCTTGTGGGCCCAGCCGTTCACGAGATATTTGGAAAAACACGTTTCCCAAGATGGCGGTTTTAGCACAACCTGTAGGATGACGCCATTTTGGTTTTAGACTCCCTATAAGTATACAAATCAATTACAAAAAAAAATTGGATCGTGCTAAAAATGTAGTTCCGAAAACTCTACCGACTAGGCTACTATAAGACCCGCGTTTTAAGAAGCTGGCATTTATATTTGATGCGCCAAGTTATGAGTCTGCCAAAGATGCATTGAAAACTGAGCTGCAAAAGGAGTTCAACTATCAACAGCAACCTATAGAACCTACTGAGTCAACGTTAGCTATATCAACTAGCAACACTGACACTGATAAGGAAGATTCAATTTGGAAAGATTTTGACACTCTGGTGACGTCAGCGTCAGCTTCAAACTCTGTAGTTAGCAGCAGTATTATTACTATGAGACAATATTTAGAAGAAAGAATTATACCTCGAAATGAGTGTCCTTTGAGATGGTGGCAGGTGCGGGCAATACTATACCCGGAGCTCTCAAGCTTGGCTGATAAATATTGATCAGTTATGGCTTCTTCGGTACCATCTGAAAGGACTTTTTCGAAATTCGGTCAAATATTAAGCGACAGGCGCAGCTCTACTAAGCCAAAGAGAATGGAAAAGCTTTTATTTCTAAATATGAACCAAAGATTCTTGCAATAAACTAGCTTTTTGCCCGCGGCTTCGCCTCCACAATTACGAACTTTAAAATCATAACCCCCTTTTTGTCGTAGTCAGATAAAAAATTAAAAAGAATCTTATGGGCTAGTCTATCTCTAAACCAAATTTTATAATTAGGGATCGATATTATAATTAGGGATAGAGTTTAAAAAATAGTTTTTGATTTGTTTAACATTATGTTTTTATTTAATATGTCTAATTTCATTTTAAGAACAAAAGATTTTTGTTTTTTAAAATATGTTTTATTTAATATGTCTAATTTCAGTTTAACAATAAAAGATTTTTATTGTTGAAATGTTTTTGTCAATAAATAAGTTTGACACATGTGTTGCTTTTTCATTATCATTTAGAAATTCCGTCAATAGTTCATTAGCACTTTAGCAGTTCTACACGCGCACCAAACGATACAACATACGAATCGATTCGTTTCGTTGGGTTATACTGAGTTATCAAAAGTAACGAGTAACGTAACGATACGATAGTAACGAGTACTCATTTTTATAGTAACGAATACATACGGGTTTGCTTTTTCTCGTTACTTTTACACCTCTACCTATATGATACATTCACTAACACCATTTGAATAATTTCTGACGTCTAGTTTAGAAGAAATAAATTTTAAGTTAGAATTTTTAACGTACGAGTAAATGCAAAAGTATGATGAGAGATGGATCTTAGGTATATGGGCGATTCTCGCGTGACGCTCGGGACATTTTTGCAACAAAAACATTTTTTCATAAAAAATGCGATTAATAATAAACAAACCAGAATGTTAATAATACGCAGAAAATGAATTAAATTTTTTTGAGCATATTATAATTTTTATCTGCAGTCCAGTACTCAAGATATGTAAAAGGCATAAACTCACGTGACGCACGGGACATCGTGCAAAATGAAGTTTATGTCTTATATTTGGAGTACTGTATTTCAGATATAAATTAAAATATGCTCAAAAAATTTTAATCCAGTTGCCCCATGTTATAAACTTTTTGTTTTGTTTGTTATTAATTTCATTTTTAAAAACAAAATGTTTTTGTTGCAAAATAGTCCCGTGCGTCACGCAAGGATCGCCCATATATTTAAGTAAGTTGTGTCATTAAAAACCAACTTTAAGATTTAAAAAAACTAAAAATTATTTTCTTTTATGTTTTCGAATCATTAAAAAATTATTTTGTTCAATATTACCAAATATTGGCAAATATAATAAAACCAAAAAGATTCTTAAAATATAGTCCAGAATCTAGCGAATGTCGTAGGATTTCTTTGGTAAATTGATTTTTATATTTTATAAGCGATTTTTGGTCAATTTTTTCGAATAAAACAAAAGTTCAAGCTAACGCCCTTTTTTAGAAAAACAATTTGTAGAAAAACTCCTACGACGGACGTTTGCTAGATTTTGGACTATATTTTAAGAAACTTTTTGATTTTTTCCAAATTAAAAATTGTGTAGCGGTACACCCACGTCGACCGTCCGAGATTTTTTTTCATTGTGTGCACTCTGCTGTGCCGCCATTTTAAAACTAAAATAAAACATATTTTTTGTAGTTGAAGACTAGTACTTTCATATGCACAAAACCTCATATCTCTATCTCTTTCCTTTCGTTCATGGTACGTCTCAGAAAATCACATGAAATTTAATGAACACAAGGTGATATTACCCCCTAACACTAAAGCGTTGTTCACACCTAAGTAAGTAGATTAGTAGATTAGTAGATTAGTAGTTAGTAGTTAGTAGAACAACTTAGTAACTTAGTAAAACAACTTAGTAGTAAGTGGAACAGGAAAAAAATATAACAATAGGTATTCGTTGGTGTAAAGTATACCTCATTTCAGATACAACTGATCATGAGTTTTCGTTAAAAAATTAAATAATTATATTCGAAACAAATCAATCTTCTGTTCTTTTCTAAAAACAAATTGCAAATTTAAAATTTACGTAAATGCAATAATGAAAGAGATAAAGCCAAGAAAACGGAAATTATTTAAATTCAAAGTGACGAAGCATGGTTAAATTCAACTGAAATGAACCATAGTAAAAATAATATATTGCCTCCAATAAACGTTTGTGTATTTGTATTAAATATGCTATATTTTGTTTATTGTGTTTAGCATATGAATCTGTTCTGCAAAACAGAGAAGGAAATATAGTGTCCATTCCAGGTGTTCATATTCCAAACAAAATAAAAAGCTATATATAGGTGTATATATATATATATATATATATATATATATATATATATATATATATATATATATATATATATATATATATATACCTATGAACACCATATTTCCTTCTCTGTTTTGCAGAACAGATTCATATGCTAAACACAATAAACAAAATATATAGTGCATACATAATTATACGTATACTCTTAGGCAAAAAATAAACAAGTCAAGTGCAAGTTGTACTTACACAAACAGTATTCCGTACAATCACTTGTTCCATACAAATTGTACAATAGAGTAATTGTAAATATTATTGTGATATTTAAATATAGAAAACCCTTTTTTCTATTTAATTTATAGAAATTTTAAACATTCATAGATTTTGCCCTTTTTTGTGACGTCAAAAATGATCTTTGTGTTCCTTGTTGTTCGCATTTAAATAACCATTTAAAACTACTTTCTAATTTAAATGTTTCTGTACATTTTTTTTTAGCGTTTCTTTACGTCACATTGGATGTGTCGCGTCCATAGGCTTGTTCATTAAAATTTGTTTATGAATTGTGGTATTTTTGAACAATTAATTTAAGATGAATATTTTTATTTTTACTTTTTTATTTACGTATTCATTTATTTCTTTAAAAGCTTACGTTAAATTATTTTATTTTCACAGTTTTAGTTTTACAACGAAAAATTTGTAAAATTTCGGAATATTTTTTGCTATGTGTATACTATAATATGTAACTATCAAAAACGACTGAACTTTTGTCACCTTTTTAGTATTCCGTACCAAAACTGACAAAATGGAACACTTATGTAATAATTTTACTCTCCATCCGCCTATCAGAGGCGATTTGCTGTGAAACTATTCGACATAACAATTTGAAATTTAGCATAGAGGTAGAGAGTGGTGGCCTAATTATAGATGTGCAGCTAAATAGCCTTTTTAGGGGTTATTTTTAAGAGATAACTTGAAGAGGTATAGAGCCAATACACTTTGTGTGGAATTATTGACGTCCTACAGCGTAGTATCAGAGGTAGTCATGGTCGTTGGCGCACCTGTTGTACCACCAATGACCGTAAACCGGTTAAAAATTAGAGAACTTGA
Source organism: Brachynemurus nebulosus (assembly GCA_035578155.1). Lineage (NCBI taxonomy): Eukaryota > Metazoa > Arthropoda > Insecta > Neuroptera > Myrmeleontidae > Brachynemurus > Brachynemurus nebulosus. Next base: position 10,546,172 of record JAPWDM010000007.1, read on the forward strand.
GTTGCGACATCTAAATTCTAAAAGTTAATTAGATAATTTTGATTCTGCCATACATAATTGGTTCATTTCCGGCCCGAGATATAACTTGATAAAAACCATGTCCCTGCTACTTGTTTTCAAAGACGAATTTTTATTGTCATATTTTATTGCAATAGTCCGTACATACTAAATATAAATGGGACATGTCAGCCATTTTTTATCAAATAAATGTCAAAATTAATTATCATATATTTGAGTACGTAATTATTGTTACTAAGTTATGTGTTAATGAACAATTAAATTTTTTTTAATTTAATCATTCTTTCTATGTTGAATTAAATGACTTTTTTCAATATTTTATTTTATTTCAATTTATTTTAGATGAACTTATGATGAAAAATGGCGAACTTTAAAAACTCGTGACCCGATTTTATTTTAGACAGTATACGGACTCTACACTCCATATATATATATATATATATATATATATATATATATATATATATATATATATATATATATATGTATATGTATATATATATATATATATATATATATATATATATATATATATATATATATATATATATATATATATATATATATATGTTTATGGAGAATGACAGACATGATAAAAACCAATAAAAATAGTAACTCTAAAAATCTCATCTTGTATATTTCTAAAACATTTTTTGTAATAAATATTTCATCCAGTACATATCATTGTTTATTTTTGGTACTTGTAATCAGACCGAGATAGAGATAAGATCGTTTTGAAATCGAAAATTATGGGTTATTTTAGAAATAAAATGATATCGTCAAGAAAAATATTTTATCTATACTTTCATTTATATATTTCTACATTAAATCCATAAAAACAAGCGATTGTACGGAATACTGTTTGTGTAAGTACAACTTGCACTTGACTTGTTTATTTTTTACCTAAGAATATACATATAATTATGTATGCACTATAGCATATTTAATACAAATACACAAACGTTTATTGGAGGCAATATATTATTTTTACTACCAACGAATAACTATTGTTATATTTTTTTCCTGACCCACTTACTACTAAGTTGTTTTACTAAGTTACTAAGTTGTTCTACTAACTATTAACTACTAATCTACTAATCTACTTACTTAGGTGTGAACAACGCTTAAACATTTAACAGTCGGTCTGAGCATGGTTTTGTCAGTGAAAAAAAAAGCTTAGAAGTAAAAAACATTAGATTTTAGAACAAAAAACATTAGATTTTAAAAATTACAGGTAACTTTCAAAACCTCATGATGTTCTTAGAAGTTGCTTTTCTAAAAAAGATAAACCATTAATTTACACATGAGAACATTTAATTTCATTTTTATAATATTAGGAAAATTGTCGAAAATACATCTGTAAAAAAACTTAATGATAGTTAATGTCTAAGTTTCTGTCTCTTGATTTTGATTCACATTGTGCATTTTATTTTTTTTAAAAACTGTATAAGAAATCGCATAAAAAAGTCGCACAAAAAGAGGCGCATAGAAGGTTTAGCTGCACTATATCCACCAAATACGAACTCATTGTGAGTAGAGATAAACTACTGGAATATAGGTATTAAGGACTAATTAGACTGGTGTGGGCGCACGAGACACTGTCCATAGTTCAAAAATATGTGAAATCCAACAAAAACAGAAATTTGGGAATATCTGTAAAAAATGGAGCCGAGAATATTATGTATTTGTATTTAAGGAAAAAATAAAGCTTTAAAAAATAGCTGAAATCCATTGCTATGCCAAGAACCGATATAATAATTAAGCTTACGTACAGATGGTATTGAAAAAAATAATCTAAAAAAAATTAACACTAATTTCCGGAATAAAAACTTTTGTTGTACTTGGCTCAAGATTTAATTTGATATTAATAAACAAAACAAAACAAAACAAAAATATTGAGCCAAGTACAACAAAAGTTTTTATTCCGGAAATTAGTATTAATTTTTTTAGACTATTTTTTTTAAATATCATCTGTACGTAAGCTTAGTTATTATAATTATATCTGTTCTTGGCATAGCAATGGATTTCAGTTATTTTTTAAAGCTTTATTTTTTTCCTTAAGTACAAATACGTAATATTCTTGGCGCCATTTTTTACAGATATTCCCAAATATCTGTTTTTGTCGGATATTTAACATAAAGCAATAATTTTTTCATGAAAATGTGCAGAAAAGTCAGGAAATTATAGGAAAAATACATTTGGTCAATTATCACTTTATGTTTCTATGTGATGCTTTGTTAGATTTAAATTTTGAGACATTTTTTAATCAACAAACAAAAAATTGTTAAAAGTGATTATTGACCAAAGGCACAGCAGTAACCATAGGAATTCTTTTTTTAAATTTGTCCTAAAGATGTAAACAATGGTTTTTTACTTGCTAATATTTTTCAGACACGTCTAACGTCTGGAAGCTCAAAAAACTAGCTTTTTGGGAAAATTTCGCAAAATTCAAAATTTTTTTACACCATAACAAGGAGCGGAAAAATCATACAAAATACGTTGTTGAACGATTGTTCTATGTAAATTGGTTTCCGAGAAAAACTAACTTTTATAAACGGTCACCGTATATACCTCTGTCGCAGCATCCTGCATAACATAGCGAATTTCAATTTATAAAATTTAGTTTTTCACGGAAACCAATTTACGTAGAACAATCGTTCAAAAACGTATTTTGTATGATTTTTTCTGCTCTTTGCCATGGTGAAATAAAAATTTGGAATTTTGGGAAATTTCTCCAAAAAGCTCGTTTTTTGAGCTTCAAGCCGTTAGACGGGTCTAAAAAATATTACCAGGTAAAAAACTATTAATTTTTTTCCAGATTATTTTAGTTTACATCTTTAGGGTAAATTTAAAAAAAAATTACTATGGTTACTGTTGTGCCTTTAGTCAATAATCACTTTTAAAGATTTTTTGTTTGTCGAATAAAAAATATCTCAAAATTTAAGTCTAACAAAGCATTACATAGGAATATAAAGTGATAATTGACCAAATATATTTTTCCTATAATCTCCTGACTTTTCTGAACATTTTGATGAAAAAATTATTGCTTTGTTAGTTATGTTAAATATTATAGAAAGTATGGATTTTTTAATATAATAACGTCACCAAAAGTGATAGCAGTGATGAAAGTGAAACACCATTTAGCAAAATAGGGTATTTTGCTAAATTTTAAAAATTCATAACTTGAAAACTATTAGAGATAATTTTTTTTTGACGCACACTATTTCAATATAAACAAAACGACAGCAACTATAAACAAAATTGATACGTCTACTGTGTTATAATAACAAATAAATTAGATAACAGAAGTTTCACAGCAAGCAGACAACGACAAGTTGTAGTATTGGAGCAGGTAGAGCAGTTCGTTCGTCAATTTGACGAGTACGTATGATTCTAGGGTTAAACAAAAATCTGAGATTTGAAGTTGACAATAAAGTAAAAATTGGAAAATGAGATCACCTGCAAATGTTGTTAGACGTAGATGTGGGCGAGCACGATTTGCGATTAGTTAATAAATTAAATGAAACACATGTTAATAAAGAAAAAATTCCGAAAATGAAAGTCAAACATGCAGTTCAAGTTTTTAAACAACGCGTATCTCGCGCCTTTTCTGTCTCAAACTCGTATAAGGTTTTTTGACGGTTTTGAGTTAGAAAGTCATACATGTACATAATACACTTCCTCATATGATGCACTAAGAAATATTGCAAAATAGTTAACGGAAAAATAATTATTCTATTTAATACAAACTTGTACCACATGAACTAAATTTAGTTTTCTGACAAAACCTGCTATATGGTATACGAGTTTGTGTAAAATTATTTTTTGAAATAAGTAACATTTTTATCAGCATACCCTCGTACTTGACCAAGATACAACTATCTGAGTTCGCAGGTGCTGTACACCACAAATCCAATGGTACGTAGTGGTCGGTACAAATTTAAGGGGAAGTACGTAAAATCGGAAGATCAGGAGCGTCAGTAAACTTTTATTTGAGGGGTTGGTAAATATTATTTATTATATAAACAAGCACGTAAGTAAGTACAGTACGCTTCAAAAAGTGATCGAACACTCTCACTCAGGGGGGAGGGTGCCGACACTTTTGACACCGCACTGTACTTAATGTTGTGGTAAACTGCCGTGTCAAAATTGTGGGCACCCCGCGCGCGTGCTGGAGTCAAATGTCAAGATTTGTAAGTCCACAAAATAAGTACAGTACGCTTCAAAAAGTGATCGGGCACTTTAACGGGGGTGCCCACACTTTTGACACGGCAGTGTACCACAACATTAAGTACAGTGCGGCGTCAAAAGTGTGGGCACCCCCCTGATTAGTGTTCGATCACTTTTTGACGCGTACTGTACTTATTTATATATAATATGTACTTGTTTATATACTCGTCAAAACAAAATAAGGGCCACTTGAAAGTTTGTATTTTAAAACTGATTTATGTCGATCCACGTCAAAATAACTTTTCTAAATGACTGTTGTTATGATATTAAGTGGTTGAGTAAATGATAACAGTTAGGTTTAAGTGATATTATTGTTGAGGGGAAGATTTAAACGTTTTTTTGTCTCGCAAAGCGTCAAGAGGTTAGTTTTACTTATTTTTTTGAATTTGATTTTAAATCAGTTTGCGCTAGATTATTGATTGCTGAGGTTGTTTTTTGAAATTTGGCGTGTTATTCAATCATTTATTTTTACAATGCCGAGAATTCGACACCATATGGACGAAGCTACTGCTACCAGAGCCGTAACGATGATTGAGGGCGGTCAATCTCAACGTTCCGTGGCTCTGCAGTTGGGTTGATCACGAAGGGCTATTCAAAATGTTTGGAATCGGTATCAGCAGACCGGTAGTGTAACCCGGCGCCGTGGCTCAGGAAGAGTTCGTGCTACCACTGCCCGTGAAGACCATTACATTCGACTGTGTGCACGACGTGAGCCGACTGTTACCGCAGGTACTCTGCAAAATCGCTTACATCGGTCTACTGGTACTGTTGTCAGTAATCAGACCATACGAAATCGTTTGCATGAAGACCAACAACGTTCAAGAAGACCAGTAATCCGTACCAAACTGACCGGAGCGCATCGTGCAAACCGTTTAAGATTTGCACGTGAACACCTTGAATGGGGCTTGGAGGAATGGCGTCACGTACTCTTCACGGATGAGTGCAAGGTGAAGTTTTTTAGTGATGATCGACGTGTAAGAGTGTGGAGAAGAAGTAGGGAAAGGTTTTCTGATCGTCACATTCATGAACGCGACAGATTTGGCGGTCCTAATGTCATGGTCTAGGGTGGAATTAGTTTGCAAGGCAAAACTGAGCTTGTTTTCCTGAATGAGGGTACTGTAACGGCTCAAAGTTACATCGAACAGGTTGTCAGACCCCATGTGATCCCCTTTGCACAACGAGCGGCCGACGGATTTATCCTGATGCAGGATAATGCCCGAGCGCACACCGCTCGAGCGACGACAACTGTCCTTAAGGAGGCTAATATACAGGTTTTACCGTGGCCTGCAAATAGCCCTGACTTGAACCCAATAGAACATCTTTGGGATCAATTAAACCGGCGAGTCAGAGCAGCCGAAGAGGATGTGCACACCCAACAACAACTGATTGATGTCTTGAGAAGATGTTGGGAGGAGATTCCTGATGAAACCGTTAGGCATCTTATTGAAAGCATACCGAGGAGGCTTCAAGAATGTGTTTTAAAAAGGGGAGCGCATACTCGATATTAAATCACCGAAAAGTTGCATAATGTGTGCTTTTACTCAAAGCGTGAACGTTTGTTGATGACTGTAAAAATGACTATAAAATTGATAAAATCCTAAAAAAATGTAATTATGGATTAATTTTTTATTTAATCTTATTAAAATTAATTTTATTTAGTAAAAAATTAGTTCCTTAATTAAATGTAAGCATACCTTATACTGTAACTTATATAAAAACAAACTTATGCAGCAAAACATGTTTTGAGTAGTATATAATAAATAATATTTACCAACCCTTCAAATAGAAGTTTACCGACGCTCCTGATCATCCGATTTTACGTACGTTCCATTAAATTTGCACCGACCACTACGTACCATTGGATTTGTGGTGTGCAGCACCTGCGAACTCTAGTGTCAGATAGTTGTATCTTGGTCAAGTACGAGGGTATGCTGATAAAAATGTTACTTATTTCAAAAAATAATTTTACACAAACTCGTATACCATATACCAGGTTTTGTCAGAAAACTATCAGAAAAAATGTAGTTTCGAGAAAAACGCGTTTAAGATTTAAGTTACTGGTTATACTACCGGAATATGCAAAAAAAAAAAATCGATTTATTTCACAAACTCGTATATTGAAAAAAAAAGTGGGCAGCAAACTCGTATTTACTAAAAACATCGATAGCTTGTAATTTAAAACATTTAAATGTCTGCTTCATGTCTACATAGGTAGCAAACATCAAAAAGTGTAACATACATAAATCTTAAATTCATAGTGATGAAAATACAGTATTTAAGATGTTTTTTGTGTTTCCTGAGAACTGTGATTTTTGATATACGAGTTAGAGACAGAAAAGTCGCGAATTCTGCAGCTATGCAATTTTTGGTAAGTAAGTAAAGTCTTTAATATTATAATTTTTGTAAATGCGAAAATTTCTTCAGAGTTTAAATGTTTCATAGTACTTATTAAATAAACATAATACAGTCGAATACCCGTTATAAGACTGCCTCTTATAAGACTCTTCCCCTCAATTAACATTTTTCAACTTCTCCCACTTAATCACTTTTTCGAGTTTTGTGCCAGACCATTCCTTTGCAGGTCATAAATTATCCTGTCAAAAATTGCCGAAAAAACGTATCACCATTCGTTAGAAGCAGCACATAATCTATCTATTTTTCATAAATACATTTACCGTTTTTCTAAATGCGCTCTATAGTTTTTGTGGCAGGAACTAGAGGTACGCTACAAATATATTTTGTTTTGAAAACAATAAAATTTCATATGAATAACATAGTCGCTCAATTTAAGTTTGTAACATCACTCGCGCGACGAACGAACACAATTTAATTTGATCAACTGCATCTGAATTATGTAAACAACCATTTGAAGAAAAAATTTTTTTCAGACACTGAAGCTATAAATCATCCTGTCAAAAAATCGAATTGTTTGAAAAACATATATGAGAGGAGCGTAGCCTTGTAAATTTTTATGAGGAGATATTTCTTGTACAAAGATACAGATAAAACTATTACATAATTCGATTTCACCACTGGGTTGGTCATCGAAAAGATGCTTGAATAGCGAAATCTGGCAAAAGTTCTAGAATATTATTTCAGTAATCAGAAAAGATATAAAAATCCTTAACCAACAGATTGATCAACGAAAAAGTAACCAAGTACCGATATTTAGAATAAGTTCTAGAATATTCTTTTTGGAAATTAGAAAAAATATCGAATATCTGATTTCACCACCAAATTTTTCATCGAAAAGCGATCAATTAACGGAATTCGACAAAACTTCGAGAATATTCTATTTTGAAAATAGAAAATATAGCCAAAAACCAACTTCACCATTGGTTTGGGCATCAAAAAAGTGTCCAAATAGCAGAATTCGTCAAAAGTTCTAGAATATTCTTTTTGGAAATCAGAAAAATTATTGAAAATTTGGCATCACCATCAGATTGTTCATCAAAAAAGTGACCAAAAATTGAAATTCGGTAAAAATTCTAGAATATTCTATGTGAAAATCAGATAAAAAACCAAAATTTGTTTTCACCATCAAATTAGTTAGTTAAAAAGGATCCATGTAGCGAAATTTAACGAAAGTTCGAGAATGTTCTATCTGGAAATCAACAAAGATTACGAAAATTTTACTTCACCATTTGTTTAGTCATCGAAAAACAAATTGAATACAGGTGAGAAGATTTGACAAGAGTTTCTATTCGAAAATTAATAAAGATGTTGAAAAACCAATGTCAGTATTAGAAGAACTATTATAAAAGCTAAATAAAGATATTTAACAAAAGTTTTAGAATGTTCTGTTCGAGAACTAACAAAGATAACGAATTATTATTTATCATTAACTGCTTATAATTGATGAATTTAGGCTCCATTAGTCCCATTGATTTGGTCAACGATAGTGTATTTTTAAAAAAATGACAAATCGTTACTTTTCGCAATCGTAAACTTTAATCGTAAATATCTCCTAAACGGTGCGTCGTAGCTCAAAAATAACGAAATTTTTGAAGGCTTAAGCGAAGCAAGTTGTGGGTATTCCGAACGGATTGCGACTGTCAAAACCTACTTTTCGTTATCGAAAATTATCGATACCGCGTAACTTGTCATAAGTTGGTTATAACTAGTTAATTTAGGCTCTGTTAGTCCCATTGATCTGGTCGGTAACAGAACAATTTTTTAAAAAACCATTTTTCGTTAACTTTCGCTATCGAAAACTTGAATCGTAAATATCTCCTAAACGGTGCGTCGTAGCTCAAAAATAACGAAATTTTTGAAGGCTTAAGCGAAGCAAGTTGTGGGTATTCCGAACGTATCAAAACCTACTTTTCGTTATCGAAAATTATCGATATCGAAAATAACGATATTTCCAAAATGGATGATATAAGGAAAGGAAGTATTCTTTCAAATATATAACATTTGCTATTCTAATTACTTTTCGTTATCAAAATCTTTCGATCAGAAACAGATTGCAAATAGTATCCAATTATTTTAAACTTATAGTTGTGATTTTTTATATCGTTACTCATGTTGGTTTATTACGTTTTTATGTTCAATAAATAATCAGAAGATAGAATATTTTCCTACTACTTTGCTTCTACGATAATTTCAATAAACTTCATACATACTTAATATAACTAACAATTACAACTAAAAGCTAAATTACTTAATAGTTAATACTAATAGTTGAGTTTTTCAGTCATTAGTTGCAAAAAAAGAAATATTTTTGTCATTGGTTATTAATTATTAGTTGCAACTAACATCTAGGCATCTAGCCAGTATTGGACTACTGTTTTGTTGAAAATTAATATGTTAATAAGGTGTGATACACTTCATTGAAAGTATCATTTTTTAACCCCTCATACTTGTTTTTGCGCTACTGGGGAACATTCAATTTTTTGACAGGATGATTTATAGTACACTATAGTGTCCGGCCACTATTGATAAATTTAGAAACTGAGTATAGGAATGTAATGTTCATAGGGCGGATGAAATAATTTTTCACAGGATTGGCTTAACGATTTCAGTGTAATACTGTTAGACTGTTTGTATTTATGTATGAGTCTGCTAGAGCAAATAATGTTTCTTTATATACATATTTATTTCTTTTTTACTAACTAATATTTTTTGTATATACTTTTGAGTATTGAATAAATAGAGGGAATACACTTATATACACAATCTATAGGTATGAAAATGAAAAGTGACTAGTGTTGACGAATATGGATGGTTAAACAAGATGGGATTAAAAATTTTTCTAGATTTACTGATGTTATATTTGTTGGTATAAATATTTTTAGAACATTTATTAATAAATATTCTCAAATTACAACAAAATCACATAAAAATTAAAAAAAATATTCATTACCATCGATAATTTGTAGGTATTCTGTGTTTGTAGATTATAAAAGGTATTAACCAATATTACGATTTTGCTTCAAAAAAATAATATCCAAAAAACTTCTATTGTATGGTCCATGCAAATATTCTAATATCAATAGTATTCATTAATACGTATACCTATATATTTATACCGAAGATGTCATCAAAATGATTTTTTGTTTATGCATTTGAATGAAATGGACAACTAGATTACATAAATATTGCTTGAACTTGAATATGTGTCATGTATGTATCTGTGTAGAAAACTAAAAATTTTAAAGAATTGTAAACAAGGTACATATATTAAATTTTAAAAAGTTAAACAGAGATAAGGAGCTTGTTTGTCAATTGATACTCAAAGAAAGCTGTCGGTGGGAACGAAAGTAATAAATTTTGTTTTATATGTACCTGCGAGCTAGTTAGACAAATAAATGTTGCAAAACTTCAATAAAATTTGGGGCCCCTTTTTATTTTTGATGTAAATCTCACATAATAAAATTTTTCTAAAAAGTTTTCGCTTCTTTATGTTGAATTTCAATAAATTTTCAGGATTCTGTTGTTTCTGTTGTAGCAGACTCATGCATAAATACAAACAGTCTAACAGTATTACACTGAAATCGTTAAGCCGGTCCTGTGAAAAATTATTTCATCCGCTCTATGGTAATGTTAAATGAAATATTCTTATAAGGAGTAGTCGAGCGACAAAATTAAGTGCGCGGTAGTGAGAGCATTAAAATTCTGAGAAAAATTTCCCCTACGTCCCCTAGACTAGTCTTATAACGGATATTCGACTGTACAACAACAATACTAGGCTAGTCAGTGACTTGCCTTTTTTAAAGTATATTAGATGTGTTAGATTGACAAAAGATAATTAAAAAATTTTGGCACTACTATGTTTATGTACTATGTATATAATGATGCTTGGGAAAAATATTTTTAATTACTGTTGTTTCTTTCAGATCATAACATTCTACCGCAAGAATGCCTGGCAACAGCTGATTTGCTACTTGTTGTGGATAAATTATTTGATTCATTTAATGGACATAGCTATGGACATTCAAATAAAATTCTTAAATTACCATTAAAGAAAAACTCTCCCCATTTTGAATTTTGGAGTTACATTTTACCAATTTTAAAATCTATGAGATCTGAGGTCATAAAAGGCGGCACACAAACATATGTGCAAGTGCCGTCAATAAAACATTGAATCCATAATAATTGAGGTTATGAAACAAATGTTTACATTATTGAATAATAATTTTAACATTAATAATCTATTAACCAGAAATTTAAATCAAGACCCCTTAGAAAACTTTTTTGTAGTATAAGAAGTAATCGGGTCCGTAATATTTCTCCAACATGAAGCCAATTTATTGGAGCCTATAAAACATTAGGGTTGACCGGTGTAATTGTGAATTGGGGTAATTGTGAACGGCACCTATAATTTCAAAAATTTTTTTTTTTAAATTTTACTTTAGGACGCTCGACTTTAAATGTAAAAAATAATATTAATATTGTTAAAAGTCAACAATTAATGTTTTCCTCTTCTTTTTTTTTAATATGCTATTAAAATTTCATAACAATTCTCCAAGCATTAGTATTTTTCTTTTTATTTTGAAAAAACCCTTGCAAAATTTTGTGTACCCTACTTCGACCAATCCTCAAAAAAAAATTTTTTTTCTAATACATTTTCTTTTTTTAAAAGGTAAGAAATGTTTAAAAGTACTTCTAACGAAGCGGTCTAATCCCTGAGAGGGTTCCTCATTAATTGCTAAAGAAATTGGGCAATTTATTACCAATTCACAATTATCCCATGAGTTTAAAATTATGGGGTAATTGTGAATTACAATAAGGGGTAACTGTGAGCGTCATTCATAAATACCATTCGGTCAAAAATTTCAGTAGTGTTCTTTTCAGAGCTCAGAATGTTTCCGTTGTAGAAACAATACAAAAACAGAATTTGTATGCAAAGAGGGCGATATGTTTTGTGTATCAATCTACGAAATCATTGCTGTGCTCCCTTATCCAGTAACAACTTATGAAAACGGAAAAATTACTTGTTTTCAATGGCTCTGTGAGTGTCCAAGAGCAGTAGAACTAACACAAAACCATTGTTTTTTCATTCAAAGTGTTAGGCCTAATAAATTGTTGTTTTTTTATTCATGTAAGCTAACGGTATTTCCTTAAAAAAAGTCTCATTTCCCTTGTTTTTGTGCGAATCATGTAATTTTTTAATTTTTTATATGATAAAATGACAAAACATCATTTTTAGCTTGTATGTAATAAATTTGTTCCTACAATTTTTGTTATTTTTATTTAATCTTGATTTTTTGTACAAGTTTGAGGAATCGGAATATCATCAAAATATCATTTTTAGCTTGTAATAAATTTGTTCCTACAATTTTTGTCATTTTTATTTAACCTTAATTTACCATTTTCGATTTACCCCAAAATTCATAAAACTTGCAAAACCGTGCCGGGGAAATGTGAATGGCTTATAAAATTTTTGCTTAGAAATTGACAGAATTTGCTCAAAATTTGTGTGATGTATCCTGAATAATATGGAATTAAAAATAAATCAACCATAATGTAATATAAAAATAAAAAATACTTAAAACAACGCTTTTATCTCAATTCATGAAAACCCATTCACAATTACCCCGGTCCCCGATCAACCCTACTTATAAATAATTTATTATCATCACATTCTGTTGGTGCTAACTGCGAAAATGACAATAATAAAATCATTAAAATGTTATAAACATTAAATCAATAGTCACTACTTTTAAAGAAGTACCACCAAACGTTAATGTAAATTCATTAATCGATACATTTTACAACCCCTGCAATAATCAACTCAGCAACATAATCAACAAAGAAGAAAAACGTTATGTTGTTGGGTACTTAGTTAATAAAGCTTTAAAACATTCATTCACTGTTCATCGCAGGTAGTGTAAACATCTCTTGTGAATACAGAGAAGAAGAAGGCACATCGACCACCTACGGAATAGTATCAAACCTTGTTGTTTGATCACCGCAAGAGGAAGAATTTTAATATCCAATGCATCGACAACACTACTGTTGCAACAACACCATGGGGGAGCAACGCGCAACAATGGACACCAGCGAACTAACAAATGACGAAGAGTTCAAGTTAGTGAAATCGCGGAACAAGGATACAGGAGTAAAAAGAGCTACCAAAAGACCTCCGTCTTCACCGACTTTCGAACATAACAACAAGTTTACAGTATTATCAGAAATGTTCCACAAGAACATCCGGGATTCAGTTAACGAACATGAAAAACCGTCTGGAAGCCAACCAACGGCAATTACATCACGAAACGAACCAAAAATGCCCGAAGAACCTACAAAGAAAACAACAAAGCTACCCCCAATTGTTGTCCACGACAGGCCGAGGGACCACATCGAGCTTACTAAAATCATCGGAAATATTTGCCCAACCGGATTCCACCTGAAATACGTCGGAGAACACATCAAAATCTTCGCCAAAAACATCGACGAGTACAAAAACTTAAAAATGCATCTAAACACCAACGACATAGATTTCCACACATACACTCTAAAAGAAGAACGGACAACAGCCGTCGTCCTAAAAGGGCTCCAAAACGTCCCTACAGCCGAAATAAAGGAAGATTTGAAAACGAAAGGGATAAACGTAATTAGAATATCACAAATGAAAACAAGGAACACTGAACGACCAATCTACAAAATCGACTTGGAAAATGGGATCAGCTTCCAGCAAATTAGGAGGATCCGTTATGTGTACCACACCAGTATATACTGGGAAAAGTACGTACCAGATACGGGCCCACACAGTGCTTCAAATGCTAGGAATTCGGCCACGCTGCAAGCAACTGTTATTTGAAGAGTCGGTGTGTGAAATGAGATGAAAACCACTCCGCAGACGAATGCCTGAGGGACCGAGCCCTACCAGCAACATGCGCAAACTGTGGAGGGGACCAGCCAGTTTCAAAAAGTGCCCTAAACACATTGAATACTTGAAAAAACTGCAACGAAAGAAAGAAATAAACAGAGAGAAGCTAATAAGAAACAACATTCGCTACGTTCCAGCTCCCCCACCAGCAATCAATGTATGGCACGCCAAACAGACACCTGCTCAAGACGCCAACAGCGGCACAAGCAATGAACTAAAAGAACTACTTAGCGAACTCAACGAATTAAATAACATATGCAACATCCGCGAGCTGATCAAAGCAATGCGGAAACTAAAAGAAGAACTAAAGAAAACAACGGACCCGATATCAAAATTCGAAGCTATCTCAAACTTCGCAAGCTCGCTGAACATTTAAAATGTTCCTCAAAATCATAAATTTCAACGCAAGAAGCGTCGCAAATCGGCGTCGCGAAATAGAAGACATGATAATCACCGAAAACGCCGATATCACTGTCATCACTGAAACGTGGCTAAAAACAGAAGACAAATGGTACATTCCAGGCTTCAAAATACATAGAAATGACCGACCAACTATAGGAGGGGGCGTTGCTGTTATTATCAAGAGCAGCATCAAACACCACCGCGCCGCCCCTAAGAGAACCGGAATTGAACATGTCAGGATCCACCTACCTAATATGCACCTGGATGTGATTGGCATATACATCCCCAGTCAAACCTTAACTGAGGAAGACCTAAACAGCATTTTTACAAACAACGTAAAAACCATCGCTGTAGGAGACTTCAACGCGAAAAGCCTTACTTGGAACAATCCATCTAGCAATCATAATGGTTGCACCCTGGAGCAATGGCTGACCTCAACCAACAACGCACGTGTGATCTAACCTGAAAACCCAACGCGCATCGGGGGACGAAATGGGAACAGCACAATAGATCTCGTAATAACAATGAATGTCACATGCAATATAGAGACGGAAACAATCGACGGACTATCGTCGGATCACGTTCCTACTATAACAAAATTCTACCAGCGACCTCCGCGAGAACAGCCACGTACCGTTCCAAACTTTGCCGAGGCCGATTGGAAGAAGTTTAGGAGCATAGTTCACGAGCAAATTATGCTAACGGAACCGAAGACTACAGAAGAAATAGACAATGCCCTAGAACTGATAGAACAAACAATTTTCGAAGCACAAGAGAAAGTCATCCCAAAAATTACAGGAGCTGAAAAAGATAAGAAATAGATATCGCAGACTGTTCCAAGCAACATCAGACCCAACGTTTCAAGCCGCCCGGCGCGAAATATCAGCCAAAATAGAAACCACTCTCCAACGACTACAATCAAACGAATGGGATCGCCATCTCCTGAACCTAGACCATAACAAAATTTGGTCCACAGTGAAAAAGTTTAAACCAAAAACAACACAAATCCCACCGCTTACGTCTGGAAACGAAACAGTCTACGACCCGAACGAAAAAGCCAAAATCCTAGCAAATACGTTCGCTTCGGCACATGAAGTTAGCAAGAACCTTGCACATCAACACATAAAGGACGCAGTTGAAGTCCAGTACCAGAACTTCCAGAACAAAAAGCAAACCGAATTTGAGTTTGTAAAAACTTCAATAATAGAAATCAGAACAATCACCCGACGAATCAAGAACCGAAAAGCTCCCGGAGCAGACAAAATCACCAACCTCGGAATCAAAAACCTCCCTATAAGAGGGCTCCAGCAGCTGCGAAACATATTCAATGCCTGCATGAGAATGGGGTAGGGTAGACCGGGGTTATTTGGGCAATGAAATTTGTAAGAGGTAATTTGAGCAATACTTTATTTAATATGTTATGGAATATGGATAATTTTATTTAAATAAAACGCATCGCTAATGTTTGTTGTACTTTTATTTTTTGAATAAAACGCCGCGACGTTTTTTATTTTTGTTTTTCAGATTTGCAAGTATAAATAAGTTTATTTTTTTTAAATAAAAAGTAGCGACATTTTCAATTTTAAGCGACATTTTATTAATTATATAACTCTTTTCTTGATTTGACTGGTCTTGGTGTTATATAAATCTATCTTTTATATACAGAAGTTGTATTAATTTCGATACCATTTTCTCGGTGACCGACACGGTGAACAGTACTGTTCAGTTTTTCATTGTTACTTAAAATTTTCTAGTGTATATTTTCAAAGTTATAATGGCATATAAAATTAATAATTTAAAATTAATAAATGAAGTTGAAAAGCGACCCATTATATGGGACACGCAAAGGATACATAGTGATATATATAACAGAAAATTGGCTTGGAATCAAATCATAAATTCTTTTTCCAACGAAGAAGTAAATTTTAATAACAAAAAAAAATTTGGAGAATTCTTACAGAAACGTTGGAAAAATATTAAGGACAGATATTTTGCAGTAATAAAACAAAAAAAATTAAATCCTGAAAAGAAAAGAAAACCATATAAATATGCAAATCAACTACAATTTTTAATTAAAAAAACGCAAAAATTAAATAAAAACGAAAATTTATTGGAAACGAAAAATAAAACATTTAATGACGAAAATGAAAAATTTCTGTTATCTTTGTTGCCAACATTAAAAACATTTTCAGAAGATTTAAATAAAAATTTAAAACTC
This sequence comes from Brachynemurus nebulosus, assembly GCA_035578155.1. NCBI lineage: Eukaryota > Metazoa > Arthropoda > Insecta > Neuroptera > Myrmeleontidae > Brachynemurus > Brachynemurus nebulosus. The sequence continues at coordinate 10,562,374 of JAPWDM010000007.1, forward strand.
GAAATAATGCAATTGATAGAAAAATATGATATAATTTCGAAAAATGAAAAACAATCGTTATCAGTATCAGAAGATACCGTAGCTGAAAAAATAAAACCGCAGGAAATTTTATTACAATCGCCACCGAATTTTCAATCTAATATTTTACCAACTGAATCATCAGTACAAGTTCATTCACCAACTACAGAACAACCGGAGTACATGTCTGTTGTTCGAACACCAATTTATAGTTCTACATCAACGGATTCAATTGATTCTTATTTATCCAATTTTTGTACTACAGAGTATACTGAATTTCCTTAACCCTTAACTGGTCTACTCACTTTTTGAAACATAAGTAGTCTACTGGAGTACAAAAGTTATTTTCTTAAATTATTTGTTAATCTGCTTTGAAAATAGAAAAATATTATTAAAAAAAAATACTATTATTAAAAATTTTCCCGTGATCATAACATATTTTATTTAATCGTTTTCACAAATATTTTTCCTGGAAATATCTAGGAATATGAAATTAGAATTTAAATAGTAATAAAGTAAAAAAAAAAAAAAAATAGAATCGAAATATTAATTTAAAAATAAAATTGTATTTTTGCATATTTCAGAAAATTAAGTTACTTATATCTGTTTACACATAAATTAAATTTAATTAATTAATTAATTACCTTTAATTTGGTTAATTATTTTAAATAAGATTATCAGTCTACTGGGATACAAAAAAACTAAATCGTTAATAACTGAAATTAAAAGTTTGTAAAGAAAATGTAATCACACATCAAATTGAAGTACTTAATCTCATTTGGGAATACATGGTGGTTACAGTTCAGTAATAGCGATTATAAAAAAATTATTTAGAAAGAAATAAAATAAAATTGCATTTGTAATTCTGTAGACCAATTAAGGGTTAAATTTATCACCGTGTCCGTCATCGATTGAATGGTCAAAATTTGTATCATTTATAAATAAGTACAATTTTTTTCATTAACAAAACTATGATTAAGATCTTCTTTTATTAAATTTTTGTTTTTTATTTCTTTTAGATATGAGAAATTATAAACGCAAAACCGAAAGAGGTCTTATACCTATGGAAAAATTTAATGACGCCGCAAGAACAATAATTTTTGGGAACAAAAGTATAAATGCTGCTTCAAAGGAATTTAATATTAAACGTACGACGCTAACGCGTTATTTAACTAAATTGAAAGCATATAAAAATAAGGAAACGCAAGATTTACCGACAATGGGCTATAAAAAACCTCGACAAGTATTTTCTAAGGACCAGGAAATTGCATTAAAAGATTATTTACTACAAATGGCTTCGATATTTTATGGATTGACTCCAAAAGATGTTCGTCAGCTTGCTTATGAGTGTGCTGAAAAATTTAATATTAAAATGCCTGAAACATGGAAACTTAATAAAATAGCTGGCAAAGAGTGGCTTTCTAGTTTTCTTAAAAGGAATCGAGAGTTGTCAATTAGAAAACCCGAACCAACAAGCATCGGACGAGCGATATCGTTTAATATTGAAAATGTAAAACCATTTTTCACTCAATTAGCTGAAGTTATGAATAAATATCAATTTACCGCATCAAACATTTGGAATATAGATGAAACTGGAATTTCCACAGTACTAGAACCTACTAAAATAATTGCTGCGAAAGGTAAAAAAAATGTTGGCTCCATAACTTCTGCTGAACGGGGTACTAATGTGACACTAATATGTGCTGTTTCCGCAAACGGAAATGCAGTGCCTCCTATGTTCGTATTTCCACGAAAAAAATATAAAAATCATTTTATTAATAATGGACCAAAAGGTTGTATTGGTGCAGGCAATTCAAGCGGCTGGGTAACAAATGAAGAATTTTTTATGTACATGCAACATTTCATCGCACACGTTAAACCATCTATTAATAATCCAGTATTACTCGTATTAGATAATCATTCCTCACATTTACATGTACCAACCTTAAACTTAGCGAAAGATAATGGGATCGTAATGTTATCATTTCCACCACATTGTAGCCATAAATTACGACCACTTGATGTGGCTGTGTATGGACCATTTAAGATATATGCTTCAACTGCACAAGATTTATGGTTGCGAAATAATCCAGGTAAAACGATAGCAATATATGATATCCCAAAAATAGTAGCAGATTCATTACCATTAGCTACAACTAGTACAAATATCATAAAAGGATTTAAAAAGACTGGAATATTTCCATATAATGAAAATATTTTTACTCAAGATGATTTCGCTCCGTCATTCGTAACTGATCCCCCAGAATCGCAAATTTTAACATCATCAATAATGAATACTCAATCAAATTCAACGCCTACAATATTTTCTCCAGAAATAGTTCGACCCTACCCAAGGGCTGCTTCTAAAGAACAGAGTCAAACTAAAAGGAAAAGAAAATCTACTGTTTTAACCGATACAAGAGAAATAAAAACATTAGAGAAAGAACAAAATATAGCAAAAAAGCGTAAAAAAGTTACTAAAAAAATTGATATTTGTATTAATAGTAATTGCTTAATATTATTATCAAGGATTTCTTGCTTAATATGCAATGAACTATTTTCAAAAAGTCGCCCCAAAGAACCGTGGATTGAATGTCAGTTATGCAAAAACTGGGCTCATATTAAATGTGTGCTTAATACTGGTGATACATATATATGTATTAATTGTGAAAATATTGCCATATAAATGTTTAAAAATAATTATTTATAAATGATACAATTTTTTTTTTTTTAATATTGTATAATAAAGTTTTTTATTTATATTATTTTCCAAATAAAAAGTATAAAATTGAAAATAATGTTTTATTATATATTATTTACCCTTTATTCACTAACAAATAACATATTAAGAAATATAAAGCATTATTGTTATATTATTTTACAACATTTAAAACTTCTGAATATAAAGAATATATTGGATGGATAATTAATAGGATAGATTGGATGTGGAAAGTATATTTAGAGGTAACTATGAAATAAAAAAAAAGCTTTTAAGTACAGTAATAAAGTATATTTATTATTAAATCAAATTAGTTTTATACATTATCAATAAAATTTACCTTATCATTAATAAATGGGACAAATTTAACGTGGAAGGTATATCTAAATGTAGCTGTAAAATAAAAAAAAACCCTTTCAGTGTAGTAATAAAATATATTTATTAATAAATCAAATTAGAATTATACATTATATTTACTAGTATTACTAGTAAATCTATATATTTACAAATATCGTATCCACAATCAGACAACGACCATACCATGTTGAAAACACCGGTTCTCGTTCTAGTTCCAGTCCAGCAGTCATAGCGGACGGACGTGTTTTTGAACAGTGCGTCTAGTGAATACAAATATAAATTTACCTATTGAAGTGAGTGCATTAAAGTTAATGTGTCCTATAGTGAACAAAACTTACCTATAACAAACAATAAATGATAACACAGCCAATAATAAACAAGGTGATCTCTTTACCTATGGTGAACAATAAATAATCGTATTGTGAACAACTTACTTACCTATAGTGAACAATATACTAATTTATAGCGAATAACAAATTATCCTATAGTGAACAATAAATAATATTTTAGTGAAAAATTTAACATAGAGTTACGTGGGTGGACAAAGTGAATTACTAATATTCTGAGGCACCTCCCCCCCTAGTGTTATATGAAAGTGAAAAAAGTGACAAAACTTTGCGTACATCCCTGCAAATTTTCAAAAAATGAAAAAACAAAACTATTGAAACTTGCAGATATGGAAAAATTAACCGAAATGGGCGGCTTCACGAAAGTTGAAAATAAAAGGCCGAAGAAAGCGTTAAGCGAAGTCCACACCGAAGTGGTAACACCGCAAAAGAAGGCAAAGACATTCGATCTTGACATACAACTCAAAAATAGATTCGAGCCTTTGTCTTCCGACGAAGAAGATGACACTCAAGAAATGGAGGCTGAAACTTCTCAAAATCAGCAAGGAAAGAAATCCCCAGAAGAAACAAACAAATTAGATGGCAAAAGAAAAACCAAACCCCCACCAATTGTGGTTCACAGCAAAATAAACCACAAAAATTTTATTAAAAGTCTCTCAGAAAATCTAAAAAACAATTTTTACATCAAAAACACTAAGAACCATACAAACCTCTACATTGAGGATATTGAAGAATACAAACAATGCATCAATACATTCGAAACCAAGGAAGTTGAATTCCACACCTATACCATAAAATCTGAGAAACAGCATGCTTTCGTACTCAAGGGGCTTCAAGTTGAATTAGAGCCGGAGGAAATAAAGTCCGAAATCTCGGATCTTTATGAAATAAAAATCTTCAACGTTTTCAAGCTAAAAACACCCAAACAACTAAGTACATGGTAACTACCGACAATTCAATCACAGAGAAATTCTTAGATAACAATTGTAAATACGTCTATCGTACTAAAGTCCAATGGGAGAGATACCGCAACAGTAAAGAAATTATCCAATGTCATCGTTGCCAAGAATGGGGACATGCTACAAGCAATTGCCGAGTAAAGCCCAATTGCATGAAATGTGCGAATCAACACTGGACCAAAGACTGTACAAAGTCTCCAGACGAACCGGCCAAATGTGTAAATTGTGGGGGTTCACATCTTTCCAACTCAGTAGAATGCGAAGTCTACAAAAAGAAGATTGAACTTCTAAATAAAAACAAATCTCAAAGACCACAAGCAACCTAACATCAAACAAAATATATACCAGCACCACCACCAACAAAGAATATTTGGGAAGAAAGAATGAAAGCAAACTTACCTAACACACACAATATTCAGCAACCAGATAGAAATGCAATAGCTGCCCATCCAACAAAGAGCTCAACTGCGCCATACCAAATAAACAACGCACAGTCAGAGAATTCAATCTTCTCCAGCTTTAACAACTTGATGGGTGAGTTGAAACAACTGGGAGGGCTAGTTGACCTAAACAAAATGACTGTACTGGTGGTTGAACTGAATAGACAGCTGCGACAATGCACCACAGAATATGAAAAGGTTATGACAATGTTTAACTTTGCACAAAATAACTTTAACGATGGACCTTAGACTGGGACACTGGAACTGTAACGGACTACAACCTAAACTAACAGAACTAAAACAATTTATTCAAGAAAAAAACCTAGACATAATAACACTTAACGAGACGAAGCTTACTGACCGCAACAAAATCAAAATCCGAAATTATACCACTTTAAGACGAGACGGCACTGCACACGATGGGGGTGTAGCAATCATTATAAGAAAAGGTATAAACTATCAGCGTATAAATACTATCAACCAAATAGAAAACATTGGTCTAAAACTGAAAAAAGACTTCTGTCTGGTTGCAGTATACAATCATCCATACCACGAAATTACCAATGACGAACTCGACAACTTACTCAACATCAACGACCACGTAATACTAATTGGTGATTTAAACGCACGACATAGACAATGGAATAACCATATAAATAACAAAAACGGAGTGACAATACATAACTACGTAATGGACAACAATCTAGTACTACTCTACACGGACGAACCTACCCACTATCCAAACAACGACGGAACCCCGACCTACATCAGCATTATATTTAATAAGAATGTTACTGACGTGACTAAACCGATATCGGTACCTGAACTAAGCTCGGATCACAATCCCATATTGTTCAAAATTAAAAAGCAAGCAGAACAGCTACCGAAACTGACACTCACCTCGTACAAGGACACAGACTGGAAAGCATTTAAGCAGACACTAGACTCGAAAATACAAATTAACAAAAACATAGGACTCGGCAACCTTGAATCAGAAACAACAAAACTCACAAAAGCACTAACCTACGCAAAAGAATTACACACCAAAAAAATACAACTCAAAAATAGAAAAGACCAACTAAGCGACGAGACAAAAAACTTAATAAAACTGCGCAACATGACCAGAAGACTATTCCAAAGGACAGGCAACAGAGACCACAAAACTACAATAAACCGTTTGAACCGACTAATTAAGACAAACATCACTGAAGACCTAAACAATCAGTGGGGAAAACTCCTGGAAAACCTCAATGTCCAGGATAATTCTTTATGGAAGATGACAAAAGCATTGAGGAGACCCAGACAGCAAATTCCCACTTTAACAGACAATGGTAATACGTACTTTACTGACATAGAAAAAGCCGAACTCATTGCAAATACGCTAGAAGAAATACAATCAAATGACAGACCATCAGCAAAAGAAAACTTAGTACAGGACACAATTAAGGAATACTTTGAAGTAACTACTAAAGACTACAAAATTGACGAAATCACAAAAAACAAAATAAAAACAAACCCTCAGGAGGTACGCGACATCATAAAAACTCTACCGAATAACAAAGCACCGGGACCAGACCAAATAGACAATAAAATTTTAAAAAACTTATCAAAAAAAGCAATTATCCAGCTAATGCATATAATAAATGCCATTATTATAAATGGGTACTTTCCCAAGCAATGGAAAATTGCAACAGTAATTCCGATACCAAAACCAGAAAAGGACCTGACAAATCCGACTAACTACCAACCAATAAGTTTACTGAACAGCATGGCAAAACTGACAGAAAAAATAATATCAAAAAGAATAAATGACTATAACAACAAAAACCAAATACTAATAGACGAACAATTTGGTTTTCGACCTAAACACAACACGACTATGCAAATTGCACGACTAACAAAAGACATATGCGATAACTTTAACAAGAATAACGTGACATCACTTGTATTACTTGACATAGAAAAAGTCTTCGACACAGTGTGGGCGGACGGACTAATATACAAACTAATAACATACAGATTCCCGCCCTACTTAATCAAACTGTTAAATGACTATCAACGTGACAGAAAATTTAAAGTTAACATCAATGACAAACACTCTGAAATAAAAACGACTAAAGCAGGAGTTCCTCAGGGATCGGTACTGGGGCCGAGCATGTTTACATTTTTCACAAATGACATACCGAAATTTGCAAAAACTAAAATAGCCATGTTTGCGGACGACACTGCCATATATGCACACTCGTTCAACGCTCAAGTGGTAACAAAACAAACGCAAATACATGTGGATATGATATGTAAATATGCTCGGGACTGGAAGATCAGACTTATCGAAACGAAGACCGAACACATAATACACACAAAAAATTCACCAACGTCAAAGTACATACACCACTGATTATTAACAACCGAAAAATACAGCAAAAAAACCATGTAAAATATCTCGGAGTAGAATTGGACAGACGACTCAACTTTCACGAACATATAAATAAGGCGCTAAAAAAAGGATCCAATGCCCTTCATGCACTATATCCACTTCTAAGCGCCAAGAGTAAAATGAATCTAAGAAATAAAAGGATGTTGTATACTGCAATAATTAGACCAATCATAACTTACGCCGCCCCTGTGTGGTGCCAAGCTAAAAAGGCCAACCTTTTAAAACTACAAAGACTTCAAAACAAAATACTTAGACTGGTTCTGAACCAAGACAGATACGCTAGAATACGAGACCTACATCTAGACTCGGACATACAATTACTGACTAACTACATAGCACAAACGACTAGAAAATTCTACGACAAACAGACACAAGGAAGTACACTGACATCAAAACTAGTCTGCCCAGAGCTCACTCATTAAGTAAAACATGAATATAAATTTGTAAATATTGTAAATATTGTAAATAGTCTCTTGTAAATAGTGTACATATCCCATTGTAAATATTGTAAATAATTTTAGTTTTAAGATTTAAAAAATAAATAAAGAAGGTTTTTTAAAATTTTTTCCTTCAGAAAAGAAATCATAACATCAAACCTAACAAGAAAAATAAAACTACCAAAATTAAAAAATTTTCATTAGACTATTGTGTATATAAAATGTAATTATATTTAAGAATGAAAGCGCTTAGCGCTGCTAATCTTTAGCTTAATAAATTATTGTAAATATTTATTGTAATAAATATCCAATTGTAATCAATTAACATTTAATAAAGCTATTTTGAAGTTGAAGGTTCTCGTTCGATCACCGAAGTAAAGCAACATCGGGCATGGTAAGTACTTTCATGGGTGACCAGTTATGGAACGCCATGTGTTGTTGTCAATAATTTTCCTTTTTTTACATCTATAAGTAATTGATTAATGTAATTAATCAGTTTGTGTACGCTGCTTCGGAATTCAATATTCAATATCCAATATTCAATAAATTATAAACAAATCCAAACTAATCAAATCCACCATAAGACCTATCATATAATAATAGGTAAAATTAGCTAACAGGTTAAATTAGTGACACTTATCGTTAAGTAAAATTAATCTACAGAAAATACTAGTTAATAGGTTAAATTGGTATCACTTATTGTTAAAAAACATTAATCTATATAAAATAGTAGTTAATAGGTTAAATTGGTAACACTTATTGTTAAAAAACATTAATCTACATAAAATACTAGTTAATAGGTTAAATTGGTAACACTTATTGTTAAAAAACATTAATCTACATAAAATACTAGTTAATAGGTTAAATTGGTAACACTTATTGTTAAAAAACATTAATCTATATAAAATACTAGTTAATAGGTTAAATTGGTAACACTTATTGTTAAAAAACATTAATCTATATAAAATACTAGTTAATAGGTTAAATTGGTAACACTTATTGTTAAAAAACATTAATCTACATAAAATACTAGTTAATAGGTTAAACTGGTATTAGCCATTGTTAAATAATAATAATATATAATTATTATTAAATATTTAGTTATTTAAAAAGCCCCTAAAAGTATTTCTAATAAAACTTTTAAGGGCTTTATCATATAATTATAATAGATGGAATTAGTTAATAGCTTAAATTAGTATTAGCCATTGTTAAATAATAATAATATATAATTATATTTAAAATATAATGTGTCTTTTGGGTATAATTATAACAATTATTCTTTTTTAGACCTTAAACCCAAATGATTTAAATATTAATCTAAGGATTGAAATAATTTATTTCTTCATAATTCCTTAATTGTACGTTTATTTCAATTTTATTTACATTTCTAAAAAATTTTTCGACATGTACTGATGTCTTCTTCAGTTGGATCTGATATAAAATGAGAAAAGAGAATTTTAATTACATATCTATTTTAACAATATTACTGATTTATTTATGTTAATATTAGGAAAAAAACCATAAATTTCAAACCATAAAAGTTATGATTTTTTTATTGTTTAAAACTGGTTAAAAATTTTTTTATAAAATTATAAACAATTATTTTAAAATTAAAAAACTTTTAGAAAAAATATATATAACAAATAGATTGATCGGAATATAATGTTGTAATTTAAACGGGCAACAGTTTTTAGTTATGGATAGAAGAAAATAATTATATTACTTGCAAAATTTTAATATTACAGGAGAAAGCAATTAAATTTAAATTTAAATAGGAAATGAGGCTGTACATGTTGACAATGGTAATTATTTTTCTATTTTGAACTAAAATAAATTAATGTAATGTAACAAGTACTTACATCTGTTAATTCATCCAAAAAAAAAAGATTAATCGTTGCTATTAATTTTAATAGATGTCCGCTTCTGCATTCCATATTTGAAATTTGTCAGTAATTATATTTAAAATCACTACGCCAAATGATTAAAACTTTACTTATTTAAAGTTTATAAATTTTAAACAATAAAAATAAAAATTAAAAAAAAAATTTTTTTAATTGTTAAAAAGTTTGGTACTTGTTGCAGCTACATTTTATCGTACTTATGTCATTTTTGATATTGAATTAATTTTATTGTTTTCCCTTTAGATTTTAATTTTAGAATTTTCTGGAGAATATGAATATGATACACGCATGTCCCATTTTCTATCTTTATCCCTTGACATTACATCTTTTATGTATTTTGTTGTAACTTAAGTTGTAGCTATGTAACAGAATGCCCTGACTGTGATGTTTACTTATTTATTCTAAAAAATTACCTATTTTTTAATTGTTTTAAAATTGGAATGTATGTATTGTCTAGAGCATTCGATTCGATTTGTTTGTTACAGTTATTAGAATCGTTCAATTTAATGAAGAATCCTTCACTCATTAAGCGCTTCTTGTAATTTTTTTCTTTGTCAAAAACTTTGACATTTTCAAAATCGAATCTATGACTGTTATTGATTACATGCTCTGACAATCCCGTAACTTCTTTTTCCCTTTTGATATCGTAATTATGTTGTGTTATTCTTTTACTTAGAAGTTGAGAAGTCTGTCCGAAATAGATTTTATCACAGTCATGGCATTCCACCCCATAAACTACATTGTACATTTGTATGTGATCAATTTTTTTTTTTTTTTTTTAAATTGGGGTACTGCTGCCGGTGGATGGCGCGGTCAGCAGCACCCGGCGGCATCGCCAACAGAGGGCATGCGCCGCCATAAACGGTAAAGATACAAACATACACAAAACAGACAGGAACACATAAATGCGATAGACAAGGGACAAAATATACACATAATAAAATCCATCGATGGGCCCTGCCATCCCAGGGCTTAAAAAGAGCGGACAGTCCTTGGTGACGGTACGATAAGTACTAGACAGAGCGTCCGGTCACCAAGGCCTGGAAGCCATCGCTGGAACTCCCTCCGAGGTGTAAAGGTCCCCGGAGTGGAGAGAACCGACTAAAAAACACACAGTATCACAGACCATTATCACAGTAGAAGATCACAGATAAAACTTATTGCGTCACTGGGAGGCCACAGGCCGACCAGTGAAGCAATAAGGGGTTAAAACAATACCGCTGTAGAGCCATAACAACAGGCCTACAGCGGCATAACAAAATATCACAGATAAAAGGAACAAATGATGTACCACCTCGGGTGTAAAGAGCCCTCGGTGGTACATCGTTAAAAAACAATAACGGAAACAACAAACAGGTATGTATAACAAACAGTACCATTAAGGGTGTAAAGGCCCTTAGTGGCATAACAAAAGACTAAAAGTACCCTGCCAGACCAGCTGGAACAGGGTATGGTTAATAAATAAATAAATTAGGGCATCACAAAGAATTTTTTGAACACAAAATTTAAAATCGACTGAAATAAAATTTACTATCGGGGGAGACAAAAAGAGACGACTTGTATAAAATTAAGAGATGTAAAGCCCCTACAGTCTCTGAAGAAGATGCGAATTTCGGAGAAATTCAAGCATCTTTCTTTCAGAGACAGCATCATAACTTAATGCGTCGGCTACATTATTCGGGAGCTGCAACCTCTGGCGCAATGGCTCAAAGGTTACACATTCCTCAACTATATGCCTCACGGTCAGCGCCGTCCCGCAGGCGGCGCACCTTGGCTGATCCTCACCGGCGAGAAGATGACGGTGTGTTAACGCCGTGTGGCCCAAGCGTAAACGCGTCAGGGCCACACTCTCTCGCCGGCTCAGATTTACAGGTGCCGGAGTTCTTCGGACCTCAGGTTTCACCTGTCTGAGCTTAGCCGTGAGGTTGTTCCACTCACGTTGCCATTTCTGATCAATCGCGGATCGTATGCTCACTCTCAGATCCTCTGGGCGTATGGCAATGTCCTGTGGCTCACCGACTTCGGCTGCATGACGTGCTGCCTGGTCGGCGAGTTCATTGCCAGGTATCCCCACATGTCCGGGAACCCAAAAGAAGGTGATAGACTTTTGGCGGAGCATGTAGAGACACGTTCGGATGTTCTGCACCAGTGGATCGATGGTATGAGAGTGGCAGATCGCTTGCAACGCGCTCAACGAGTCGGAACAAATGAGGAATGCGCTGTCTTCGGATGTTTGACAGAATCGCAGGGCTTACAAAATAGCAAATAATTCTGCAGTATACACAGTGGCCTGGGGAGGAAGTGACCAAGCGTGAGGATCGTCACGAATGACGATGGCACCTCCAACGCCCGTAGCGGTTTTGGAACCATCTGTGTATATGCAGAGAGAGTCAAGTTCGCTAATGATCTCATAGAAGCGGGCTCGATATTCGAATGAACTGGTCTCCTCCTTGTTGAGACCAGTCAGGTCGAAACGACACCTTACGTTAGGGATCAGCCAAGGAGGTACTTCCATAGGATGTTTGGGAAGTACCTTGGCGAACTGTAAGTGCAGACTCTCTAATAGCTCCTGCGTTCGAAGTGATCAATTTTACTTCTCTTTTTTTTGAATAAATGTTATGTATTTTGTCTTTAAAAGAAAAAGTTACTTTATTGCCGCTGTATTTTTCAATTAGTGGTTTTATTTTTTTTTACTTAAATTATTATATGGCAGACACAATATGTCTTTAGAAATTACTTCTTTATTTTTTATAGTATTATATGCATTGTGAATACTTTTTCTTTTATTTTATTTATTAGACTCCCTGGATAATTATTAATAATTAATATGGATACTGCTTTCTTTATTGCTTCTTTTCTGTTTTTTATGCTACTAAGATGTATGGCTCTGTGAAGTAAATTTTGAACTAAATTATTTTTAATATATTGAGGATGATTTGAATAAAAATTAATCAATCTGTCTGTGTAGTTTTCTTTTCTATGCCATATTACATTAAGAATATTAGAATTATCCCTGTTAATGAGTGTGTCTAAAAATGAAATTTGATTGTTCTCCTCCAATTCAATAGTGAATTGGAGTGCTGGGTGGTAATTATTAAAAGAATCCTTGATTTTCGAAATTAGATTTTTAGGGGCAACTGTTAAAATGTCATCAACATATCTATAAAAGAAAATGGGTTCCAGTTTTTGATTTTCTTAATGCTGGCTGTGCAAAGAAAGTCCATTACATATGATGCTATTACTGGTGATACAGAATTTCCCATTGGACATCCCCTTAATTGTTTATAGAATTTTTCTTGAAATTTGAAGTAGTTATTTTCAAAAATTAATTCAATGCCTTCCATAAACAATTCCTTACTTATGTTTGTGAAATTTTTGATTTTATCCCATTGCTTTTTGATTATTGCTAACGCTAATTAAATATAATTATTAACTAAATATAATTACTGACAAATTTCAAATATGGAATGCAGAAGCGGGCATCTATTAAAATTAACAGCAACGGTTAATCTTTTTTTTTTGGATGAATTAACAGATGTAAGTACTTGTTACATTACATTAATTTATTTTAGTTCAAAATAGAAAAATAATTACCATTGTCAACATGTCCAGTCTCATTTCCTATTTAAATTTAAATTTAATTGCTTTCTCCTGTAATATTAAAATTTTACAAATAATATAATTATTTTCTTCTATCCATAACTAAAAACTGTTGCCCGTTTAAATTACAATATTATATTCCGATCAATCTATTTGTTATATATATTTTTTTTAAAAGTTTCTTAATTTTAAAATAATTGTTTATAATTTTATAAAAAAATTTTTAACCAGTTTTAAACAATAAAAAAACCATAACTTTTATGGTTTGAAATTTATGGTTTTTTTCCTAATATTAACATAAATAAATCA
>JAPWDM010000007.1:10580897-10738397 GCA_035578155.1 Brachynemurus nebulosus
CAACAGAGCCAATCGAAATCGGTCTGAATTCCGACGGACTTACGGCACCGTCTTTCTTGGGAATGAACACAGTTCGGGTGGCAGCCAAGTTAGGGTGTAAATCCCCGTTCAGAAGTATGACGTTTAGCACAATAGCACGTATGATGGCAGGAGCGAAGTTCCATACTCTAGGAGTAATTCCATCAGGTCCTGGAGCTGATGATGGCTCCACTTTGCACGTCGCTATATCCCTAACAGAGATTGGAGACCACAAAGATTGCATGGTAGAAGGAGGTCCCGAGTCATTTAGCTCGCCAGCGATCTCATCCAGATCAGAGGCACTTTCGGACTCAAACAGAGGCCTCCAGTACGCATCTAAATCGTTCAAGTCATCACTGGCAGCCCCCAGGTCACCATCCAACACCAGTTTGGCTGCAACGCTAAAAATTTTCATAAACTGATATAAACATATAAAAATTATAACAAAAATTGAAATAAAAATAAATTTATTTCTTTTGTTACTTTTTATATAAAAAATATTTTCTAAAATTTTTAATATTTAAAAAAATAAAAAAATTCTTTTTTGAAAATATTCTTATTTGAATAAAAACTATTACCATATATTCTAAGTAATATAGTTTTATTGAAATAATTCAAACATTTGCTCATAACTCTTCGCTAGATTGTATGCCACAATTTTTAAATATATAAAATATATATTTATTTAACGTTCGAATAACACACTTCATTCGCGCTTGGTATGCAGTGAGTTTCTGCATTATAAATTTATTAAAAAATTTATTTTATAAAATTGTTTGTCCACATAAGAGCCTAAGGCTTAACACCTATAGCCCATGGACTTGCTTTGACATAATATAGGATAATATTAAAAAATCATAAAAATTATATATAAATGGTTTTGGGTTAATAAAAATATATGTGAATTATTAATAAAAATCATAAAAATTTTTAATAAAAAAAACATATTTTTTTTTAATACCAAAACACTTACTTTATATATTTTCATAATTTTTCGACGAAGTACCTTTACGATGTTACTATAGTAAATAAAAATTATTTGAAAATATCATCTTAACAAAAAATAATATTTTCAAAAGAACAGAACTTAGTCAAAATAAAACTATTAATGTAATGCTCTTACACACATACATAATAGCTATATATACTTTGACCGAACCGTTCATAACGTTTAAGTCAACTACACACATCGATATCATATATAAGTTTTGGATTTTGCAACGTGGTAAATTTTACTTTTTTTTTATATTTTTTTGTTTTAATTTGTTATAAAAATGATAAAGACTATAAAATATATAATTATTAATGAAGTTTTTTAAAGTTTATATTAAAATATAAGAATTTTTTTTATATTTTTCATTTTTTTTCATTTTTTTTTTGAGTTTTTATATAGATATAGGTAATACTACATACAACCTAGTAGAGTAACAACACATATCGTATGATATTTGTACTTAATATAAAGTAGGATGATTGTAACAACATCGCATAGATACAAAATGAATGTATATTTGAACTTTGAAATATTTTTACACATTAATAATAAATGAAACAAATTCTTTAAAAATTCATCTATTTTAAAACTTTTTTTTCAAAATATGATGTATTTTGTTAAAACAAACGAATATAGAATTGTTTTTTATATATAAAATTGATAGTTTAGGAGAAATTTAACATTTTGTTATTTATAATGTACGTTATAAACAACTTTTATGAAAAGTATAAAAAATTAAAAAATTTATTCTCATATACGAAGATTTCAATATTTTTACTTACAGTACGTTAAAATATGTACACTAACTTGACTTACGTTTACGTATTTACAAATTTCGTATCCATTTGTATTTTATGTGTACAATATTCATACTATATCAGAAGAATCAAAATCACAAAAAATTCATATATTTCAAAACTTTTTTTTTCAAAACATGATGAATTTTGTTAAATCAAACGAATATAGATTTGTTTTTTATATATAAAATTGATAGTTTTGGAGAAAATTTCTATTTTGTTATTTATAATGTACGTTATAAGCAACTTTTATGAAAAGTATAAAAAATCACAAAATACATTCTCATATACGAAGATTTCAATATTTTTACTTACATTACGTTAAAATATGTACACTAACTTGATTTACGTTTACGTATTTACAAATTTAATATCTATTTGTATTTTATGTGTACAATATTGTAAACTATATCAGAAATTCCAAAATCACAAAAAATTCATATGTTTTAAAACTTTTTTTTAAAATCATGATGAATTTTGTTAAAACAAACGAATATTGATTTGTTTTTTATATATGAAATTGATAGTTTTGGAGAAAATTTCCTAACCTAACCTAACCTAACCTAACCTAGCCTTTTTTTTATAGCGAGGAGGGGAAAACTTTTTATAAGCGAAGTGTGGGATTCCCAGTCGGGGTGTGCAATAACTGGTATACCCACTAAACCCCCCCCCCCTAGTGCCCCTTGGAGTTTGCGTCCGGAACTATCAATAAGACATACCATCGGCCACAAACGGGCAGAATAAAAACGCAAAAGCAAAAGCTCAGAAAGGTGAAAAAAAACCTACATAATATAAGCCGATGAGCAGAGTTACCAATATATATAAAAGTAGTAAACTATTATCGAAAGAAAGAAACGCGCATAAAAGGACAACACATACAAACTTAACAAAAACAGAAACTTAACAAAAAAGAAAACCTAGCATTAGCAACAAGGCAACAAAACGAAAACTCAACAGAACAATATTTACACAACGATATAAACATATGTAAAATATCACAGCATTTATCACAGTCTCACAGCCTATCACAAAAACTATCACAGCACTTAAACTCGTACCGTTCCATAATGAATACGAGCAAACAAAATACGTCGAGCTTGGGAGAAATAAAAAACGCCTCAGTCGATTTGTTGTACTCTTTCTTCAGCCTCCTTTGTGGCCATGATCTTTCCAATCATGTCAGCAACTACCCTCCAAGTCTCCTTATTCCTAGTCATGATGCCACTGATGTTATTGGCCGTGATGGTAGCTCCAATTTCCAAGCAGCTTTTTAGCCTTATCGCTTCCCAGCGTTCGCAGTGAAAAAGTGTATGCTCCGGTGTGTCCGGTAGCCCGCAGTAGATACACTCATCGTCAATTGTTTTTTGGATTTTCGCCGTATATGATCGAAAAGACCCGTGCCCCGTCAACGCCTGTGTTAAAAAATAGTTTGTGGTGCGGAACTTGCATTTGTACCACCTTTCCACATCAGGGATGATTTTCCTTGTCCACTGTCCCGGCCCAGTCCAACTCTCCCATCTCTCCTGCCACCTACCAAGCGTCACTTCCCTCCTCTCAGCCTTGGTCATCTCCCCCTTCCCATAGTACATTTCCCGCCTTTCTATGGCTAACAGATCTATGGGGACAGTCCCGGTCACAACTTGCAGAGCTGCAGTTGGCGCCGTTCTGTATGCACTTGCTATACGCAGGATCGCCTTCCTCTGAGCTTTCTTTAACATACTCCTATATTTTTTGGCATACAGTACTGTCGTCCATACAGGTGCACCGTAAAGTAGTATTGAGTGTAGCACTCCTCCCAAAACTCGGCGTTTCTCACTAGTTGGTCCTCCGATGTTTGGCATCAACCTAGCCATTGCCGCGGCAGCCTTTTCAGCCTTCTCCGTGGCCTTCTTGATGTGCTCAGAAAACGTCTGCCATTGATCAATAGTAATCCCAAAGTATTTAATGGCTTTCGCCGGAGTGATCACTTGCCCCCTTGCCCGAAATTGCACGTCTCTCCTGCATCTGGGTCCTTTTAAAATTACTGCCTCCGTTTTTTCGGGGGCAATATCCAGCTGATGAATGTTCATCCATTCATCTATTCTTCGAATAGTCTCATTTCCCCCGTATACGAGCGACTCTACGTCCGCCGCACATACCACCACAGCCAAATCATCAGCATAGCCGATGGATTCCACCCCTTCCACCATTTCCATACGCAGGATGTCATCGTATCCGATGTTCCACAACAGTGGGCCCAGCACCGATCCCTGTGGGACTCCCGCTGTAATGTCTACTACCTCCTCCTCGCTCACAAGTAGTCTTCTACCTTTCAAATATTCGCTGATTACACAGGCCTGCAAAAAAAAATTACTTGAAAATTGTCTTAGTTTTGACAACTGATTCTCATGTACTTTTTGGCGCTGATTCCAAAAATGCGATTAATTTTGCTGTAACACATAAGGTTATCTTACGAAAACGGGTTGAAATTTTAGAATAAAAAAATTCGTTTATTTTAACATTTTAAAATATGCATAGTTTTTATTTCAATACAAAAGTATAAATAAAGCGAATTTTTTGTCAAAAGTTAATAGTCGGTATAAACACGTTTTCTTTTGCCTTCAAAACTTCTTTTGCCACTTTTTCTTTTATGAGTTTGCTGAAGATCATCCCTTTTCAGCATCCAACAGTAGTCGGCTATCATATGGATATTCCACCTACCTTGGTATCGTCTTTCCATCTCTTTGATGTCTTGATGGAATCTCTCACCCTGCTCCTCACTGACCGCACCAAGATTTTCCGGAAA
The DNA here is from genome assembly GCA_035578155.1 of Brachynemurus nebulosus. Taxonomy (NCBI): domain Eukaryota; kingdom Metazoa; phylum Arthropoda; class Insecta; order Neuroptera; family Myrmeleontidae; genus Brachynemurus; species Brachynemurus nebulosus. Next base: position 10,585,492 of record JAPWDM010000007.1, read on the forward strand.
GTAGTCCAAGTGCGAATGTAAAAAATGAACTTTCAAACTCATTTTACAACCCAACTTCTGGAACTTTTCAAGCATATCTTCCACAATTTTTTTGTACTCTGGATTTTTTTTGTTTCCCAAAAAGTCAGTTACAACAAGTTTGAAAGCTTTCCATGCTTGTTTTTCATTTTCTTCCATTTTAGTTTCAAAATTATCGTCCTTCATAAGCTTTCGTATATCAGGCCCAACAAAAACACCTTCCTTCAACTTTGCTTCCGATAAGCCCGGAAACTGTTCACAAAGATATTTGAAACATTCTCCTTCTTTTGATAGCGCTTTCACAAACTGTTTCATCAGACCCAATTTTATATGAAGTGGGGGAAGTAACACTTTATGAGGATCGACCAAACTTTTATTCTGAATATTTTTAATTCCAGGTTGTAGTGTTATTCTAGGTGGCCATTCTTTCTTAACATAATGCTGCTTCCTATCGCGACTGTCCCGCTCACACAGGAAACATGGAAATTTAGTATATCCACTTTGCTGTCCAAGTAATATAGAGAGTACTTTTAAATCTCCACAAATTGTCCAATTGTGATCTTTATAAGAAAGTTTTCTTAAGATCAAATCAAGATTTCCATAACACTCTTTCAAATGAACAGAATGTCCCACAGGCACAGAAGCATACTTGTTTCCATTGTTGAGAAGAACTGCTTTAAGGCTTCTTTTTGACGAATCAATAAAAAGTCTCCAATCATCAGGAATATAGTGGATGTCAAAACTGTTCATTAGTCCGGGTATATTTTTACAATATACAAGCTCACCTTCTTGACAAAAAAATTGCATGAAATCTTTTTCTCTATTTCTATACCAATAAAAAGATGTTCCAGGAGCCAACAAATTTTTTTCTTTTAACCTTGAGCCTAAAAGTTCTGCAGAATCTTTAGGGAGATCTAAGTCTCTAACTAAATCATTCAATTCAGCCTGTGTAAAAAGTTTGGGTTCATCATTATTGGCAGGAACATAAGTATCACTTTCATCACTGTCAACAGTTTGTAACGTAATTATAGTATAAATTTCCTTTCTAAGTTGACTTTGTAAAATATTATCAATTCAGTTTCAAACTGTGTTAATTTTGATACATGCAGAGCCATCTATCTGTTGAATTTTGACTTATGACGATGATACCTGAATTACCATATTTCATTTATATCGCTTGGTCTGTGTGTCAGTGTCTCTCGAACTTGTTTGAGTTTTTGGGATGCAAATTGATAATATGGTTTGTTTTGGCTTTATTTTAAGATTTATAGTGATTTGTGCATTTCGTAATATCGTGAGGTTGAGTTTTGAAATGTAATTTATTGAGTGTAGCGCGAATTCGTACTAGTAAATTTTGTTTGGACAGCACTGCTTTTCGTCTAGTGATATTCTATTTTTTTGGTGACTTTTCAACAGAACTATTGGCGCTGGCTTGTTTCTTCCTGTTCATTTCTTCTTCCGTATTTCCTCCACGCTTTCTTTGAGTCGCTGAAGATGAGCCGCTATCATTTCCGATTCGGCTTCTCAGCCAGTTATTTTTAAAAAAAAAAGGAAGAATAAAGGGTAAATTTACAGCTTAAGGATTTATGCGTCCTTTTTTAAGGTAATTTCTGAAACGTTGTAATTTTGTGATAATCTAACGTTGTATTTCTTTTTTCTTTTAGGCGTTACTTTACTTTACTTTACGTTATTTTATTTCATTTTTCCTTCTTTTACTTCTTTTCGATTCATCCGTTAATTTTGGGATTTAAAAGCTACCTATGTTTCAACTGCATAATTGAAGCTATTCGTTTGGAATTTTTAATTTAAATTTTGGATTGTTTCAACACGTTTTTTTTTGACATGGTTTAATTTGGAGATTGTACGCCTTGGGAGTTTTCCGTTCAAGTTCATAAAATTTCGTCTATTTGGATTTCATAAATTTCGTTCTGCAACAATTTGTATTTGGTATCGACTTTCAACCCTTTGATGGAAGCTGTGACTTCTGGATGTTCCGAGGAGTAAATGGTTACCGTTTTATGAAGCCACGACTCGAAGCAGCTGAACGCCACCTGTTTCGGAATTTGGGGAATTCAAGTGTACTCAATTTCATTATTTCGTTATTTTTTTTAATTTTTTTGCAATCATCAGGTAACATGCTAAAACAGTTTTATTTGTGTTAAATCAGATGTCATGAGAAAGATTTTATAATTAAAGGGTAATCGAATTTTGTAAAAGGGAGAGTTTTGGTATACCATCAGTCTCGCACTTAAGATCCCATTTGTAACAAAAATTTACATTCTGGTTTTGGCATACCATCCTTGAGTGATGATTTTGTAGTCAGTATTATAAATTTTAATTACCTTATTAAACGAACATACAACAGTACAGAGTTGCTTATTATTATTAGCAGCACCAAGCCCTGAATTTCAGGACATCATCATCAAAGAACCATTTCGACGAAGTGCGTAAATTTTGAGAACCCCGCCTAACTGACTGAGCTGGCAAGTAAAAAAAAAAGGGTTTTGGGCAAATATTTTTTTTATATTATTTAGTAACACCTATAACGGGTAATATTTCTGTAATGTTTTATCTTATAATTTAGTACTATATATTTCAGTAATATCTTATTTTGTTAATTTTTCGTTATATATAATTGTGTCGCCCAACGTAAGGCGAGAATTTCGTTATAAGTTTGAGGTTCAGTTTCACTATATTCATCACCAAAAATATTGTCTAAGGTACATGGAGGGAGAGGAACCGGTATGTCTGGTCCATGGGGCACAGGACGTATTGCTGACTGAACGCTAGGATAAGAAATATCTTTCCTATTTTTTAAATTAAATCCCTTTACGTTACATGAGCAAAAGTAACAGTCATCACTATGGTTTTTAGGTTCCCTCCAAACCATTGGTAAACCAAAACGGAAAGAATGCTTCTTTCCTTGAAACCACTGTCTTAGTTCTTCTACACAAATTGAACAGACTTTGTGTGGAGCCCAAGGCTTGTCTTGATCTCCTAATTTTAAGCCAAAATAAGCAAAATATACTTTTTTAACAAAATCTGAAATGTTTCTTTGTTGTTTTAGCGAATTTCGAAAACTCGAAATTCAGCTATTACAGTAGGTGTCATGACGCAATCTGAGTCCGGGACTATGGCAGAAATCTGTTTTGAGGTCCCTAGAATACGAAAATGATATTCACTAAAATTTATATATATATATATATATATATATATATATGTGTCGCCACGATAACTCTCGAACGAAACGTCTAATGCTTATGAAATTTTGTGTGCGGACTGGATTCTGAATTCGCTCGGCTAAGTTCGTTAGCCAGACACGTCGGATGCCCAGAAGTAGGTTTTCTGGCCATTTTTTATCATTCGATCCTATCATAAGGCAGTTCAATTTTTACATCGTTGAAAAGGAAAAAAAAAATTATGAAGAAAATATTCTTATAATTTTCTTTCTATTTTAAGTATTTTTCGAGAAAATGTAAATTTTCACTTTTATTCTTTCTTTGTTAGTCTAATAAGTAATTTATATTTATATCTCAGTTCTTTATTAAGTATAAAAATATTTCACTTTTTTATTAAAGAATTTTGTGAGAACAAGTGAAAACTATTCACATATATTTGATATAACACACATACATGTATAGAGTTTTGTTTCTCATTTATTGCATTATAATTAGCATGGTTCTATCCCATGTTAAAAAATGTAAATTAAACAGATTTTCTAAGCTAATGTAATGAAGAATTTTTTTTTTTTTATTGAATTTTTAAGTAAACAAGAAATTGAAGATTATGTTATGATATAATATTATTAAATATATGAAACAAAACAAAGTATGTATAATGTACATATGTATGCACGGAAAAATATTTTGAATCGATTTTGAAAATTTTTTCACTAATAATTAATAATGTTAAAGAATTAAACCATTTCAAATGTATTTAAGGTATTTTATGTGAGGTCAAGGTTTTCGGGACCTAAAACGGCCAGAAATTAATTAACCAATCGATTTTAAAAATTTTTTCACAGTTAGTAAGTTAAAGTATTTGAATTAATTAATTAAATGATGTCCGCAAGAAGCGTACGGACTGCCATAGATTATATGAGATCCTTAGAACCCTTTTCTTACTGTTAGAGTACTAGACTTGTATGAGTTTCGCCAGGATTTACTGATCCCATAATTGTAAAAAATAAACTAAACGACCAATTTTAAAAATTTCTTCACTGTTACAGAGCTAAACTATTTTAGATAGATTTAGAATACATTATGTAAGGTCCGCCAGGGTCCACAGGACCCAAAAGTGTCAAAAATAAACTAACTGACCGATTTTGAAAATTTTTTCACTGTTACAGAGCTAAACTATTTTAGATAAATATCGATTACGTTATGTAAGGTCCGCCTCGGTCCATAGGACCCAAAAGTGTCAAAAATAAACTGCCTGATCGATTTTGAAAATTTTTTCACTGTTACAGAGCTAAACTGTTTTAGATAAATATAGATTCCGTTATGTAAGGTCTGCCAAGGTCCATAGGATCCAGAAGTGTCAAAAATAAACTAACTGACCGATTTTGAAAATTTTTTCACTGTTACAGAGCTAAACTATTTTAGATAAATATAAATTACGTTATGTAAGGTCCACCAAGGTCCATAGAACCCAAAAGTGTCAAAAATAAACTAACTGACCGATTTTGAAAATTTTTTCACTGTCACAGAGCTAAACTATTTTAGCTAATATAGATTACGTTATATAAGGTCTGCCAGGGTCCATGGGATCCAAAAGTGTCAAAAATAAACTAACCGACCGATTTTGAAAATTTTTTCACTGTTACAGAGCTAAACTATTTTAGATAAATATAGATTACGTTATGTAAGGTCTGCCAAGGTCCATGGATCCAAAAGTGTCAAAAATAAACTAACCGACCGATTTTGAAAATTTTTTCACTGTTGGGGAACTAACTATTTTAGATAGACATACATTACGTTATTTAGGGTCCGCCAGGGTCCATGGGACCCAAAAGTGGTAAAAATAAACTAACCGACCGATTTTGAAAATTTTTTCACTCTTACAGAGCTAAACTATTTTAGATAAATATAGATTACGTTATGTAAAGTCTGCCAGGGTCCATCGGATCCAAAAGCGTCAAAAATAAACTAGCCGACCGATTTTTAAAATTTTTTCACTGTTGGGGAGCTAAGCTATTTTAGATACATATAGATTACGTTATGTAAGGTCTGAAATGTCAGTAGGACCTAAAAGTGTCAAAAATAAAATAACTGACCGATTTTGAAACCCTTTTACTATTACCAAGGTAAACTATTTTAGATAGGTACAGGTTGTGTTATCTGAGATCCACAACTGTCCTGCGGATGCAAATGCGGCGTAGAATGCTACACAACGGGTTTTGAATATATATATATATATATATATATATATATATATATATATATATATATATATATATATATATATATATATATATATATATATTACATAAAGTCCGCCTAGAATATACGGTCGAGCTGATTTTTTAATGAGGTCCACCGGGATCTTGCAGATCCGAAAACGCCAGTAATAAGCTATCGAACCGATGCTAAAAAATTTCTCACTGCTAGAGAATTAAATTATTTTAGATGGATACAACTATGCTGCACAAAATTCGTTCGGGTTCTTGGGTCCCCAAAACTACCAAAACTAATTACCCAGCTGATTTTAAAAATTCTTTTACTCTTAGAAAGCTAAACTATTTTAAATAGGTACAGGTCTTAGATGAGATCCGCCAGTGCCCAAGATTTGGAAATTCGCTATGTTATGCAGATGCTGCGACAGGGGTATTTTTATAGTATAATTTCCACAAATATAACAAAAATAGTTTGGAGAATTCACACAACCTCTAGAAGCCATTTAACATTAAGAAATATGCACGAATAACACGAAAAAAACTTAAGGATTGTAACGATATTTCGTAATGACAGTTAATTTTAATAGAGGTATTTATTCTAAATCAAAAACTAAACATATTTTAAGTTAAAAATTATTCAGCTTATAACCAGGCGCGACATCTTGTATTGGATGACCGCGTACGTATTTTGTTTTCAAAAGTAGTGAACGATATTGGTTCGTATTCTTGCTACTTCATATTACATATTATTGTAAATTCAAAATTTAGAAAAATCTAGATAATTATATAAGTTGTTTGTAATATAAAATTACGTAGGCAAAATAATATATTCAAAATAATAATAAGTTGGAAGGGGAAAAGATTTTTTGGTGACGGTACAAAAAAGACTCTCGCAGGAGGAGACTCGAGGGGACTCTCTCTTAAATTGTACACCCGAAAGGATATGGGTCCAATAAAAAAAAAAAAAAAATGGGTTGAAGTAAAATAGATATTTTAACAAAAATGTAGTCGAATCATAATAAAATTTTTCTAATGTAAAAATGTGATTTATAATTTCAATCAATATGTAATATTGTCGAATAATCATCTTTTAATTGAAATATTTCAAGTTAAGTATTCTTTATATTTTTTTTAAGCTTTAAACGATTCACTTATCATGCTTGTTTATTCGAAATTTTAATTATTTACACAATGTATACGTACTTTAATTTCTTTCATAATGTAGTATTTAAAGAATATATCAATTTCAACGCCTAGCGATTTTGATTTAGAAAATTCATTTTTAAATTAATATACTATTAAATATTTGAAAACTTGTGAAGTCAAAATTTCTCATTTTCATTTACCAAAATCATTGAATGTTAAACTTATGAAATTCTAAACCAATGTAATTTATTTTGGAATTAACGTAACTTAAATCTTATAAATTTATTTTCCGATGAAAGGAACCTATCTAGAATTCTTTGGAATTAATTCAATATTAAATATAACATTTTGGGTTTTAATGATTGTATTTGTATTTTGAGTATTTTGGAATTTTGTATAGAACCAATTTAATTCTCGAAAGAAAATTTTATATATTATTGTTATAATGTAAAATTTAGTCTATAAGTTTAATAGTTAAAAAAAAAAAAATTAAGTTAAGTACGTGTCGCTTAAACTTTAGTTTAGGTTCCGGACAATTTTGGTCCAGTAGGTTATAATTTATTTATACTATGGTTGCAAACCGTCCATCGCGACATATTGTGTAAACCCATAGTGCTGTAAATTAAGAAAATTAACGTCGTTTGGTAAGATGCTTTCATTTAAAGGTTCCAGCCAACCTGGAACTTAGGGAAATGCATACCGCGACTAATTTAGTTAGTAAAATTTAGGAGTAAATTTATTAATAAATTTTAGTTCGTAAATATTTACATTGGTTCTGACAAATTTCCAAATTACCGAACGTATTTTCATCATAGGATTATTTAACTACATCATTGTACATTTTTTTTAAATATTACATTGTTCAATATGTTGGTTTGATCTTGTAACGAATACCATATTTATTATGCAAGTATATTTCAATTTCGTTTCATAATTCCAATATTAATTTATTTAATATCTTATTTTTGGGCTTTAATTAATGCCACATTATTTATTTATTAATATATCTTTGCAATTACAGTATTATAAAAAACAAGATGCAAATTGTTATTGAAGTCATACGATTATTTCTGTATTTTAATTTGTAACGTGAAGCTTTATAAAATTTAACCTTTTGTACACTACAAAATTTTAAGTAATTGTAATAAATTGTTATTTGTTTGAAAACGTTTATATCAATGCGAAACCTTGAAAGCCAAAGTAAACTTTACAGGGGTAATTTCTCTTGGTAAGGGGAAAAGGATCCAAGGACCAAAATACGCTTCCACCGAACCAACTTGACTCCCGAACATCTAGAGTCGTCTGCGGTTTTTTTTCACCCCCCAATTTAATTTAATCACATCTAATAATCAATAATTATATAATTATACAAATCATAAGTTCCCAAATTATATTTAATTTTTTTATTTAAAAATTTTTTTCGCTACAGGATAGCACGTTAAATTTTTGAAACAAATCTAAAGAAACAACTCTTTTAGGCACTCTAATGTGAATTTCACTTCACAAGCTCAAGAGATAAACTAATAAATGCAGTGACATGCATTAAAGTGATCTAGTTTAAACAGGATTGCACTAGTGATTTAGTTTTAACCGGATTGCACTAGTATTTCACTATCATATGAAGTATTCCCTGGATTAAGCCACTATAAATATTTCAAATTAAAATCTTTCACTCGTTTATACAAAAACAAATACTGATTCAAATAAATGTTAATGCACAGAAATATTTAAAATCTTTTTAATTTAATTGTAACTCTGAGGGTCTAGGGCGTATATTTTTTTCCTTATTTAACAATTGCAATTTTTCGCCGTTCTAAGCAATTATAAAGGATTGAAATAGAATATATACCTTACTCTTTTTACATATATGGGAATTTTATTATGTAAAAAGAGTAAGGTATATGATTCTATTTCAGTCTTTTAAGTTGCTTATTGCGGGGAAAAAGTGTATTAAAGAAAAGGATATATAATATAATTTGTGAAGAAACCTTACGTGCTGGAATTTTTTTATTATTTTTTCTGTGTTCAGCACTATAAAATTTATAAAAATTACATTACATTAAGAACAATTTTTCTAGCGCAGGCCTGTGTTATATTTATCAGGTATTCGGAGATGCCCTTTCCTCGGATCTTGTCGATGATGACGCTATGCACGAGCGTATTAAGCGTACTTGTACTTGTACTTTGTGTTTCGAGCAATCTCGATGACTCTGTTGACGGCATCCAGAGTTGACCTGCCCTTCCTAAACCCAAATTGCCTGTCGGATAACCCACCCTGCTGGGCCAGCTCCTCTTCAATTCTTCCGCGGAGCAGACCTTCATACAACTTGCCCAAAGTGTTGAGGAGGCATAAAGATCTATAAGACGTAGCCGTCTCCATGGGTTTCCCAGGTTTTAGGATTAGCACAAGCTTTGCCGTTTTCCAACAATTCGGGAACGTTTGCGATCTCACTAGCCTATTCATATTCTCCAGAATCCATTCTGGAGCCACCTCCATCGCTCTTTTGATGGCTTCGGCAGGAATCCCATCAGGTCCCGGTGCCTTCCCGTCTTTCATGGTCTTTACCGCCTGCTTTAGCTCTTCCATATCAAAAGGCTTGACATCCGTTTGTATTGGAGGAACCGTCCAGTGCGAGCTCCTTCTGGGGAACAGTTCTTTTGCAATTTCACTCTTCATACTAGGATCCATTTTATATGACCTTGTGGAAAACTTTCCACACACTATCCTGTAGCCTTCCCCCCATATGTCTTCATTTAATTGCTCGCACAGTTCACTCCAATGTTGTTTCTTCGATTGCAAGATCGCCTTTCTGAGATTTTTCCTACATACCTTATATGCATCCTGCGCGATTTCTATCTCATTTTCAACTCCCACCTTTCTTCTCATTCTAGTGAGCCCCCTTCTCATGGTGTTACATAGATCAATGTCTTTGTTCCACCAAAATGGTTTAGCTGGAACATTTTCCTCCCTATTAGGGGTAGCAACACGAATTGCGTCTTTTATCGGTCTGGCCCACTCCTCTGTGTTTCCCTCCTGCCCCTGTTTCCCTTTTAAAGTTATCTCTAGGCAGTCTTTAAAAACTTCCCAGTCTGTTTGTCCTTTTATTACATTTTTGGTCTTCCTTGCGCCCGCGCCGTCAACGACGAACCATATATAAGAATGATCACTTAGGGTTTCTTCATCCATAACGCGCCATTCGCGGACTTTTCTAGCTAAAATTCTGTCGCAACACGTGATATCTATGAAAGATCTCGAGTTGCCCCTTGTGAACGTCGGGATATCGCCTTCGTTCAAGATAACCATATCCATTTCCGCCACCCATTCCATAAAATGTTCGCCCCTTTTATCGCTAACGGGCGACCCCCATTGCGGAGACTTTGCATTAAAGTCGCCGAGTACAATACATCTGTCCTGCAGGTTTCGGACCTCCCCCATTACCTCATCGATGAACACTCTATACTGGTTTACGTGTATATTGGGTGAAACATAGCACCCAATTATAAAAAGGTCCCTCAGGTGTAGACAAAGATAGCCTCTGTTTTTCCTGATTCTGTTAATCTCCATTGACCTATTTATTACCATAATGGCCACGTCTTCCCTCAAGTCAGTTATCCATTTCCCAATTCTGGTCATGCTCTTATTTGGTTCGCTCACGACCACGATGTCTACACCCTTCTCCATAGCCGTTGCTAGAACCTTATCCACAGCAGCCCTTGCTCGCATAGTGTTCGCTTGCAGGATTTTAAGAGGAGCCTTAATCACTTGTTTAGCCCTCCCTGGCGCCTCCTCGCTCTCTCCCTTTCAAACAGTTTTCTATAGTGGGGACACTTTGTTGTGTCCTATCTGTGTCCTAGGCGGTCGCATGTGCTGCAGAAGGCGGCATTGCTACAACCTTTTGCCCGATGCCCAGTTTGTCCACATTTGAGGCACTCGTCCCCCCTTTCCTTGAAGCTAACGCACTTACCTGCTTTGTGTCCAAATTCCAGGCACCTATAGCACCTCGTGAGGAACACTCTCTCTTTGATTTCCGCCTCCGACCACCCAATTCTGATTCTTCCGCTGGCTATTAACAGGCCAGCCGCTTCCTTAGGGACCTCTACCGTTACGGTTTTTGTCTCGTTCCTATTTGTAATTAGGTTCTTTATTTCCACCCTACCCTCCTCCATGTTTCCTTTGCTACTCACAGCTTTTTTTATCACCTCTTCCGTGGCATCGGCCTCGACGCCCATAATAACAAAGCCTGTGGTAGGTCCCTGGATTGCCACATCCGTGCCTTCCATTTTTTCCTGGATTTCCTTCCTCAATTTCCCGGCCATTTCAGCTTCTGGGACTGACAGCAGGAGGTCCCCCTTTTTGGTCTTCCTTATCCGTTGCACCTGAACCCCGATGTCATCTATGCTGACAGTCTCTTTAATTTTCTTCAGCAGGTCTGCATACGTCCCGCCCTCCCCCGCCTTTACTAACACTGTCTCGTTTGGTTTGCTATTTTTTGCAGGTTTCTCCTTCGCTTGTGCTATTATGTCTCCTTTGATCGCTTTTCGGCTTTTTTTATTTCTGTCTTCGGTTATGATTTCCACTTTCTGGTTTGTTTTTCCGAAGATATACTCTGCAGTTTTCCTCGTGTAATCACAATCCAAGCCGTCTGCCAGCATGATGGCAATTTCCCCCCCTTCCTGTTCTGTGATCATCTCCTTAGCCGCCTCCAACCCATTATATAGTTTTTCTACCTCGTTTACGCCTTCTTTGTTAATCTGTAGCGGTAATATTTAGATAAACTTTTTAACCTCCGACCCGTCTCCTCTACTAGTGAGCGTCCTAGCACTATATTGGACGAATTCCACCCGCCCTTCTTCCATGTCCTCCTCCATAATTTTCTGTACTCCAGGATATCTTTCTGCCGTGGACTTCAGCAGTCCCCTGTCCATAGCGGCCCCCATATTGTAGAAGCACAGGATGTTTTGGTTCTGGCCCACGCTGGCCAGATTCCTTTGCCTGATCCCTACTTTATACAATTCTTCCGGCCATTCCACGTCCAAGAGCGGGGCTAGGTCCTGGAAGGTGCCGCCTTTATTAAGGCCATCTTCAACCTCGTGCCCCTTTTTATCCATGTTGACCTGTGTCCCCATTTCTCGCGTCATTTTCTTCCCGTCAGTTGCTTGCGTACTAGCTTCGGCCTTATGAACCCCTGGGTCTGTCCGTATCTCCTTCCTTTTTTCTACGTCCTGATACCTCCTGTTCATCTCCTCCATCGCGCGATAGAGCCTGGTCACCTCATCTTTTATATAAGTCTTAGTGTTTGGCGCGTTCTTTGTCGCCTCCGCCAGAGTTTTAGTATAGGTTGTCACTGCCGCCCTGAGATCTGCCAATTTGTCTATGCCTTTTGTCCCATTTCCCTCCTTCCTTGTCTTCTCCCGACTTTTGGGTGGCGAATCCTTCCCCGCTTTATCCTGCTCTGCCTCCGGCGACGAGGCCTGCCTTGGACGCTTCTTTGAATGCTGCACCTCCTCTTCATCTAAGCATATTATCTCCGTATTCGCTTTATTACTCTTTTCGACACTTAGTGCTCCTATAGATCCTTCGCTCTCTTCAGTTTTCGCCACCTTCCTGCTTAAGGTTCTATCGAGCCAATCCTCATATTGCTCCCTGGTCTCTGTTCTCATTTTACTGCCTGAACTCGACCTTTCCCGCGGTACCGACTTTTTTAGCATCTCACTCCTCTGAGGAGGATCAGAGTGCTCGATTTTCTTTACGTTCTTTACCACCTGTTCAGCTCTTGTTCCTGGTGACGATCTGGTCAAGGATGACCTCCTTACGGTCGGATCTTTGACCGTCTCCCAATCATAGCCCCTTCTGCTGGTTCCAGTGGCTCTTTCTTCCCCCCGGCCTGGTTCCCTGCCGGAGATATCGCGCAGTAGCTGGCTGAGGGTCGGGCGGGGCCTGCGCACGCACCCGCGACACCGACCGCAACTGGAGATCCGACCTCCTGCTCCGTAGTACTACATAAATTTTTTAATTTGTCCATACTAACTTCAAAACTGTGGGGAAGTGTTATAGAGCCGTCCAACTCGCAGCCCCGACTCACCGTCGCAACCCCGGTTTCCAGACTACGTCTGGAGTTACGGTGTGATGGTTTGATTTCGGGGTTTACGTCCCCTAGCCTTTGGTGACCCATCACCATACCATGCAAGGCAGCATGGGAGATGCTTATTTAGTGGCGGCATCGACTCGCCACGTCACAGTCGCTTCACTGAGCCTGTGGCATTTACTGCAATGACCGGCCCCACCACAGGGCCGCTCTACCACGCTCTCCGCTCCTGCCGTCCATTGTCCGCGGCTGCTTATTTGCCGGCGCTTATTCGCAGCTAACCCCCATATCTGAGGGCCATTCCACTATCCGCAACCCAGTGGACGCGCCTGGTAGCCTGAACCAGGCCCCAGGTAACCTAACCTAGCCTAACCTAACCTAACCTAACCTTGATAGTTTTGGAGAAAATTTCTATTTTGTTATTTATAATGTACGTTATAAACAACTTTTATGAAAAGTATAAAATATTAAAAAATTTATTCTCATATACGAAGATTTCAATATTTTTACTTACAGTACGTTAAAGTATGTACACTAACTTGACTTACGTTTACGTACTTACAAATTTCGTATCCATTTGTATTTTATGTGTACAATATTCATACTATATCAGAAGAATCAAAATCACAAAAGATTCATATATTTCAAAACTTTTTTTTCAAAATATGATGAATTTTGTTAAAACAAACGAATATAGATTTGTTTTTTATATATAAAATTGATAGTTTTGGAGAAAATTTCTATTTTGTTATTTATAATGTACGTTATAAACAAGTTTTATGAAAAGTATAAAATATCAAAAAATACATTCTCATATACGAAGATTTCAATATTTTTACTTACATTAGGTTAAAATATGTACACTAACTTGATTTACGTTTACGTATTTACAAATTTAATATCTATTTGTATTTTATCTGTACAATATTATAAACTATATCAGAAATTCCAAAATCACAAAAAATTCATATATTTTAAAACTTTTTTTTCAAAACATGATGAATTTTGTTAAAACAAACAAATATAGATTTGTTTTTTATATATAAAATTGATAGTTTTGCAGAAAATTTCCTAACCTAACCTAACCTAACCTAACCTAACCTAGCCTAACCTAGCCTAACCTAACCTAACCTAACCTAACCTAACCTAACCTAACCTAACCTAACCTAACCTAACCTTGATAGTTTTGGAGAAAATTTCTATTTTGTTATTTATAATGTACGTTATAAACAACTTTTATGAAAAGTATAAAATATTCAAAAATTTATTCTCATATACGAAGATTTCAATATTTTTACTTACAGTACGTTAAAGTATGTACACTAACTTGACTTACGTTTACGAATTTACAAATTTCGTATCCATTTGTATTTTATCTGTACAATATTCATACTATATCAGAAGAATCAAAATCAGAAAAAATTCATATATTTCAAAACTTTTTTTTCAAAACATGATGAATTTTGTTAAAACAAACGAATATAGATTTGTTTTTTATATATAAAATTGATAGTTTTGGAGAAAATATCCTAACCTAACCTAACCTAACCTAACCTAACCTAGCCTAACCTAACCTAACCTAACCTTACCTAACCTAACCTAACCTTGATAGTTTTGGAGAAAATTTCTATTTTGTTATTTATAATGTACGTTATAAACAACTTTTATGAAAAGTATAAAATATTCAAAAATTTATTCTCATATACGAAGATTTCAATATTTTTACTTACAGTACGTTAAAGTATGTACACTAACTTGACTTACGTTTACGAATTTACAAATTTCGTATCCATTTGTATTTTATGTGTACAATATTCATACTATATCAGAAGAATCAAAATCAGAAAAAATTCATATATTTCAAAACTTTTTTTTCAAAACATGATGAATTTTGTTAAAACAAACGAATATAGATATGTTTTTTATATATAAAATTGATAGTTTTGGAGAAAATTTCTATTTTGTTATTTATAATGTACGTTATAAACAACTTTTATGAAAAGTATAAAATATCAAAAAATACATTCTCATATACGAAGATTTCAATATTTTTACTTACATTACGTTAAAATATGTACACTAACTTGATTTACGTTTACATATTTACAAATTTAATATCTATTTGTATTTTATGTGTACAATGTTATAAACTATATCAGAAATTCTAAAATCACCAAAAATTCATATATTTTAAAACTTTTTTTTCAAAACATGATGAATTTTGTTAAAACAAACGAATATAGATTTGTTTTTTATATATAAAATTGATAGTTTTGGAGAAAATTTCCTAACCTAACCTAACCTAACCTAACCTAACCTACCCTAACCTAACCTAACCTAACCTAAACTATACCTAACCTAACTTATATTTATATGTTAAATTAGTATTAGCCATTGTTAAATAATAATAATATATAATTATATTTAAATATTTAGTTATTTAAAAAGCCCTTAAAAGTATTTCTAATAATACTTTTAAGGGCTTTATCATATAATTATAATAGATGGAATTAGTTAATAGCTCAAATTAGTATTAGCCATTGTTAAATAATAATAATATATAATAATTTTTAAATATTTAGTTATTTAAAAAGCCCTCAAAAGTATTATTAATAATACTTTTAAGGGCTTTAACATATAGGAGAATAAAAAAAATTTGATAAAAAAAGCCCCCAGTAATTAAACTGAGAGCTAAATTATTTTAAAATTTTTGAAAAAGATTCCCCCCTTACTATTGCAATGAAAGATAAAAATAAATATGTTATTTTTTAACTTGTTTTAAAAAACAAGTTCTTTAAATTTTTGAAAAAAACTCCTTCCTTAATATTGCAATTTATTATTATTTATAAAGTAAATTATTTTTTGTGGGGTAATTCTCGTTATTTTTCATATTTTTAATAATAAAACATAATTTTTATAATTTAAAAAATATGAAATATTAACGAATCCCCAGGCCCCGAGGTTGTCTCAACAAAGAGCAGCGTGGAAACTGCTCTTCCGAGTACAACACCCAAAGCCAAAAGTAATCACAGACTTGTGATTATTTAATCTCGTGCGGCTAGAAGCCGCCGGAAAGCCAAGAATTATTTTTGAACTCTCTCTCTCATAGAAATTTCGTTTTTATTTGGTTTGGTTTTAAGATAGGTACTGAAAGTACTAATAAGTAAGTTATAGAAAAACAAATGTTTTTCTTACATTAATTTTTATATTTTAAAAAATTATTTTTAAAATAAAAAATTTTCTCCTGAACGGGTTTACTATATAATCTTGAACTCTATCTTCAAAGTTCTTTTAACCATTCAGGATAATTCTTAAATATTATAAACATATATATTAAATAAAAATGTATACTTTTTTTATAATAATAAAAATACAGCAACAAAAAAAAAATTTTTATCGACTTACATTTGTATAAAAAAATAAATAATAATGTTTAATAAAATTTCTTTTAAAGTGCTTGGTTGTTAGATTGATAATACAAAAAAAAAAAAAAAAAAAAAAAAAACACTGACCAAATGACCAACCATCTTTCGGGTCCCAGCTGTACGCTCTAAGTGCATACTTATTCATTATGTAAAAATTACAAATAATTATTAGATTATAAAATGCACCGGGAGTGCAATATTTTATATACAATAAAAATATATCCTCCCTCAAATTTATAATAATAAATTACAAATTTAAAACGCCTTAGGATTTTATAAAATTTATTAATATTTTCATAAAAATAAATTATTTTATTCCCAGTTGACTTGCGCACATGCTAAATTTATTTGGTCACTGTTTTAAGATGGGTACTGAAAAGTACCCATAAGTAAACTTATTTATTAAATAACTATATTATAAATAAGACATATTGAAAATAAGTTGTTTTGTTATTTTACGAATATGCTATTTATTTTATATAGATTCAATACATTTTTAATATTGTTAATATAAAATAAAAAATTTATAGATTGATATATAAAAATAAACACATATCAAAAAATTTAAAAAATCAAATTAACATTTGGATGTAAAACTTTATAACCAATATTTAATATATAAAATTGGTATCCAAATACGTGTTTATTATTTATTTTTTACAATATTATAATTTTATATTATAAAATATATATTTTAAAAAGTAAGTTATAGAAAAAAATAATTTTTTTTCTTACTTACATAAAAAATAAAAATAAGAATTTATAAACAAAATATTTTAACAAAACATTAATATAAATATAAAAAATCAGAAATATCAAGTTTTGTTATATTTCGTTAATGATCCTTCCGCAGGTTCACCTACGGAAACCTTGTTACGACTTTTACTTCCTCTAAATGATCAAGTTTGGTTATCTTTCCAGCATCATCGGCAATGTCTTTTAAAAACATTGCCGCGTGCCGGTCTGAAGACCTCACTAAATCATTCAATCGGTAGTAGCGACGGGCGGTGTGTACAAAGGGCAGGGACGTAATCAACGCGAGCTTATGACTCGCGCTTACTGGAAATTCCTCGTTCATGGGGAATAATTGCAAGCCCCAATCCCTAGCACGAAAGAGGTTCAGCGGATTACCCGGACCTTTCGGCCAGAGGAAAACACGCTGATTCTTTCAGTGTAGCGCGCGTGCGGCCCAGAACATCTAAAGGCATCACAGACCTGTTATTGCTCAATCTCGTGCGGCTAGAAGCCGCCTGTCCCTCTAAGAAGAATTATTTGTACGCCGGCGATAAAAACCACATCAAAAAACTGATGTCACTTTAGTTAATTGGATAATGTTAAATATATCATTAATGCAGAATCTCAAAATTAAATTTGTATTCTTTGATAAACTAAAAAAAGTAAATCATACATATTATAGATATATATTAAAACAAAATATACAAATAACATTCAGTAACAATTCAGCAGATGGGTTTTTAAATGCCGGTAAGTACGTCTATTTAGTAGGCTAGAATCTCGTTCGTTATCGGAATTAACCAGACAAATCTTTCCACCAACTAAGAACGGCCATGCACCACCACCCACCGAATCAAGAAAGAGCTCTCAGTCTGTCAATCCTTCCGGTGTCTGGGCCTGGTGAGGTTTCCCGTGTTGAGTCAAATTAAGCCGCAGGCTCCACTCCTGGTGGTGCCCTTCCGTCAATTCCTTTAAGTTTCTGATCGCCTTCGAACCTCTAATTTTCGTTCTTGATCAATCAAAACATTTTTGGCAAATGCTTTCGCTTCTGTCCGTCTTGCGACGATGCAAGAATTTCACCTCTAACGTCGCAATACGAATGCCCCCATCTGTCCGTATTAATCATTACCTCGGAAAAACTTCCGAAAACCAACAAAATAGAACCGAGGTCCTATTCCATTATTCCATGCGCACAATATTCAGGCACTATTTAAATTTTAAAGCCTGCTTTAAGCACTCTAATTTGTTAAAGTAAACGTATCGGCCCATCTCGACACTCAATTAAGAGCACCGCGATAGGATTATAATTGTGAGGCTGTCTCTATTATTTAAATTATAAAAAATAAATAATTTTAACACTTACGATAAATTATACTTTAATGTACATATTAGTTTAAAAAATTTAACTAGTATACTTTAAACTTTTCAAGCAAGTAAAAATATAAATAATAACTTACCATAAAAATAAAATTTTAAATAAAAATACAAGTATTTATAACCATATTATACAATATATAATTTATACCTCACCACCGATAGGACGTCCCACAAAACATGCCAGTTAAACACCGCGAGCGGTGAACCGACAGTGTAGGACACAAATTCGACTACGAGCTTTTTAACCGCAACAACTTTAATATACGCTATTGGAGCTGGAATTACCGCGGCTGCTAGCACCAGACTTGCCCTCCAATGGATCCTCGTTAAAGGATTTAAAGTGTACTCATTCCGATTACGGGGCCTCGGATGAGTCCCGTATCGTTATTTTTCGTCACTACCTCCCCGTGCCGGGAGTTGGTAATTTGCGCGCCTGCTGCCTTCCTTGGATGTGGTAGCGTTTCTCAGGCTCCCTCTCAGAAATCGGACCCTGATTCTCCGTTACCTGTTACAACCATGGTAGGCGCAGAACCTACCATCGACAGTTGATAAGGCAGACATTTGAAAGATGCGTCGCCGGTACTCCGTGCGATCAGCTAAAAGTTATTCAGAGTCACCAAATTATTACGATGCACATATATTAAATATATATATATATATATATATATATATATATATATATATATATATATATATATATATATATATATATATATATATATATATATGAAATTATAAAAAAACATAAAATATATTATAAAAATATGTTAACATCGATTGGTTTTGATCTAATAAAAGCATTCCTTCCATCTCTGGTCGGAACTCTGTTTGCATGTATTAGCTCTAGAATTACCACAGTTATCCAAGTAAATTTATGTACGATCTAAGGAACCATAACTGATATAATGAGCCTTTCGCGGTTTCACCTTAATATGGCTTGTACTGAGACATGGATGGCTTAATCTTTAAGACAAGCATATGACTACTGGCAGGATCAACCAGGGAACTGTATGTTCCAAACTTAATAAAATTATTCCATTTTAAAAAAAAAAAAACGAAATATTTTAAAAAGTTTTTCTTTTATTAATCAGTATGAAATTTTCTCATAAACTGATATAAAGATATAAAAATTTTAACAAAAATAGAAATAAAAAAATACTTTTCATTTCTTTTGTTATTTTTATATAAAAAATATTTTCTAAAATTTTTAATATTTAAAAATAAAAAAAAATTCTTTTTTGAAAACATTCTTATTAAAATAAAAACTATTACCATCCATATAGTTTTATTGAAATAATTCAAACATTTGCTCATAACTCTTCGCTAGTTTGTATGCGACAATTTTTAAATATATAAAATATATATTTATTTCACGTTCAAATAACACACTTCATTCTCGCCTGGTATGTAGTGAGTTTCTGCATTATAAATTTATTAAAAAATTTATTTTATAAAATTGTTTGTCCACATAAGAGCATAAAGCTTAACACCCATAGCCCATGGACTTGCTTTGACATAATATAGTAATAGTACTATATTAAAATATAAAAATTTATTTGTTTATGGTCAATAAAAATATATGTTAACTTTTGATAAAAATCTTAGTCAAAAACTTTTAATCAAAAATCACACACTTTTTAAAACCAAACCATATATATTTTCATAATTTTTTTATTATGTACCTTTACGATGTTACTATTGTAAACAAAAACTATTTGAAAATATCATCTAAATAAAAAATAATATTTTCAAAAGAATAGAACTTAGTCAAAATAAAACTATTAATGTAATGCTCTCACACATATACATAATAGCTATATATACTTTGACCGATCCATTCATAACGTTTAAGTTAAATACATACATCGATATTTAAAAAGGTACCGCCATCATATATATGTTTTTGATTTTTGAGCGTGGTAAATTTTACCTTTTTTTTATATTTTTTAGTTTTAATTCGTAACAAAAATGATAAAAACTATAAAATAAGTTATTATTATTGAAGTTTTTTAAAGTTTATATTAAAATATAAGAATTTTTTTTAAATTTTTCATTTTTTTTTCAGTTTTTTTGATTTTTATATAGATACATAAAACAGTACAGTAACAAAACATATCATAAGATGATTTTTGTTAGTACTACAAATATGATGACTGCAACAACATCGTTTATATACAAAATAAATGTATATATGAACTTTGAACAATTTTTTACACATTAATAAAAAATTATACCAAAACTTTAAAAATTCATTTATTTTAAAACTTTTTTTTTTAAATGTGATGTATTTCATTATGAAAAACGAATATACATTAGTTTTTTACATGTAAAGTTAACAGTTTAGGAAAAAATTAATATTGTGTTATTTATAATGTACGTTAAAAACAGTTTTATGAATAGTTGAAGAAATCATAAAAATACATTCTTATATATTCGACGATTAATATCTTTACATACAATTTGTTAGCTTATGTAGTATTTAAATGATTTTTTTCAAATTTTCATAAAAGTGTTTATAACGTACACTTGTTTTTACAAAATTGAAATTTTCTCAAAAACTATAAATTTTATATTAAAAAAAGTCATCTATTTCAGTTTCTCTTATCAAAAAACATCTGATTTTAAAAAAAAGTTTTAAATTTTTTCAATTTTTAGTGCTTTTCTCTCTTAATACATACTATCAAAATAGTACACCTAAAATACAAATGGATATGAAATTTTTAAGTACATTAACAAAAAGTAGGTGAGTGTATACGTTTTAACGTACTGGATGTAAAAGTATTCAAATGTTCGCAAATAATAACGTATTTTTATGATTTACTAAACTATTCAAAAAAGTATATATAACGTACATTATAAATAACATAATAATAATTTCCTCCTAAACCATTAATTTTATATACAAAAAGCTAATCTATATTTGTTTCTTTTAACAAATTTCATCCATTTTTAAAAAAAAGTTTTAAATTTTTTCAATTTTTAGTGCTTTTCTCTCTTAATACATACTCTCAAAATAGTACACCTAAAATACAAATGGATATGAAATTTTTAAGTACATTAACAAAAAGTAGGTGAGTGTATACGTTTTAACGTACTGGATGTAAAAGTATTCAAATGTTCGCAAATAATAACGTATTTTTATGATTTACTAAACTATTCAAAAAAGTATATATAACGTACATTATAAATAACATAATAATAATTTCCTCCTAAACCATTAATTTTATATACAAAAAGCTAATCTATATTTGTTTCTTTTAACAAATTTCATCCATTTTTAAAAAAAAGTTTTAAATTTTTTCAATTTTTAGTGCTTTTCTCTCTTAATACATACTATCAAAATTGTACAAAATAAACCTAAAATACAAATCGATATGAAATTTTTAAATACATTAACGAAAAGTAGTTGAGTGTACATATTTTAACGTACTGTATGTAAAAATATTCAAATGCTCACGAATAAAAAAACATCAAGTTTTCATATGTAGACATACAATATCATAAGTTACAAAACCACTAAAAATTCATATATATATATATATATATATATATATATATATATATATATATATATATATATATATATATACATTTTTTTTTAACAGCTAACATTTCAACATTTTTACTTAGAGTACGTTAAAATATATGCATTCACTCTATTTTCGTTTACGTATTCAAGAATTTCATATCAACTTTTCATATGTAGACATACAATATCATAAGTTACAAAACCACTAAAAATTCATGTATATATAAAAAATCTTTTTTTTAACTCTTTTAGGACTAATGACGAGCTCAGCTCGTCATAGCAATTTTAATAAAAAATCCAATTGACGAGTCTGGCTCGTCTTGTGTCGATAACTGGAGCCTACTGCCATCTAACGCTATAATATTGTAAATATAGGAAGTAAATCATACCACATACGCACATGCGTCACATCGTTTACGTACTTATTTTTTACCTCGTGCTATGCGTTTTATTAATTATCCTTGTCATCCTTATATTTTCAATTTTATTTTTTGTTTTTAATGACATTTATAATTAAAAGACAGTTTTTTTTGAATATTATTTTGAATATTTTAAAACTTCTACGTTAATAATATTTAAAATAATTTTCATAGGTTAGGTCTGTTTCAATTTTAGTGTGTGTGTAATTTTGTGTATGTGAATTTTTTTTTTTTTAGTGCTTAGAAAAGACAAAATTTTTGCATTATAATTTTTTTTTTGTATAACTATATATAACCTATAATTATATAATCGTAAAAAATACATAATGGCCCAAGGATATATACAGAGTGAAGAAGATTTATTAGCTATTCTCGAAGATAGTGATATAGAATTTAATTTAAGCGAATTTAGTGGCGATGAAAGTTCAGAAAGTGATTTCGACATCGAAGATATTCAAAATATCGTAAGCCGTAGTGAAGAAGGAGAAGGGGAGATACAAGAAGACGATGGCGAAGAACTTTGAATAGAAGGGCAACGAGAACATTGCCAAAAATTTGATTTTCTTGGTGATTCAGGAATAAAAGTTGAATTTCCTGAGGATAATAATATCCTGGATATTTTTAGGTACGTATTTGTTTATGTTTGTTTTAAAATATACATCTATAACTCAGTGGCGTGGAATCTAATTATTAAAAAATTGCAAACTAAATAAGTTTTTATGATATACGTACGTAAAAAAGAAAAATGTTTACAAATGTGTGCTTTCGGAAATGGAAAATTGGTTAATTTCTAACTTCGTCTAAATGAAGGTGAATTAGCGAATATTTACTTATACTTTAAAGACAAAATCTGTTTTCCATTTTTAAATTATACTTTTACCAAGTTGAACGTCACTGGCAAAATAATATATGAAAATTACAGAATTTTTGTGTAATTATGGTATTTACTATGGTAATTAAAAGTTTGTTTACTTTTGTAATTACGGAGATTGCTTGGCCGTAGTAAGAAAATTGGGTATAGCACGGGTATAGGACAATAACATGTAACTGGCCTACCTGTATAGCAAACAGTGTCAGATTGATGTATCTTGGTAATAAATTACTAATTTTTGTTTTAAATATTTAGTACAAAAATTTAATTACAGTTACACCTTCTTTTATGCGGTCCTTTTTCTGTGCGATTTTTTTAATGCGGTTTTTGAAAAAATTTCTCAAGTGCATAATGTAAATCAAAAGCAAGAGAAAGTAAGAAAATATCGTTAAATTTTTTTACAGATGCATTTTTCAGAATTTTCATAATATTTTAAAAATGAAATAAATTGTTCTTATGTGTAAATTAATACTTTATCTTGTTTAGAAAAGCAACTTTTAAGCAAATCGTGAGGTTTTGAGCGTTCTGAGCTACATATTTTCGATGAAACTTTTTTATGCGGTTCCTATCCACCGCATAAAAAAAGTTTTTTCTTACAATCTGGATCGAACTATACTTTTTATAGCAATTTATGAAGTTCTTAAATATTTTTTTTGTGCGATTTTTTATGCGGTCCGTATCCACCGCACAAAAAAAGGTTTACTTGTACTGCACTATTTAATTAAGCAATAAATCATTCAATGGATGCAACGATGAAGTTGTTGTAAACCTACTTCGTCGAGTGAAATCATTTGTTTGATATTAAAATTCAAACAAAAAACTATCAAAAAACAATTTACTTACCTACCACATCAAAATAAAAGATAATATTAATATTGTAAATTTATTTTTTATTTTTGCAGATGTTTCATAACCGACGAGATAGTGGAAAAAATCGTTGAAGAAACGAATATATATGCTGAGGAGTTTATGAATAAAAATAAAGAAAATGAACCACATTCTTCTTATAGAGAAGTTTTCAAAACAAATGTTAATGAATTAATGTGCTTCTTGGCATTAATTTTATTAGAAGGTGTGGTACACAAACCAAGTAAAAAATTATATTTTACAAAGAGGCCATCAGTTGAAACACCATTTTTCAAAAAAGTGATGTCGCGGGAAAGATTTTTTCTATTAAAAAAATTTCTTCATTTTGAGAGTAAAGAATTAGAACCCACAGACAACTACTCAACGAAATTGAAGAAAATTTGGCCAATTATTGAATCAAGATTTTAGGAAATGTATACACCGGAGCAAGAAATATGTGTGGATGAAAGCTTACTACTTTACAAGGGAAGATTGAGCTGGAAACAATTTATTCCGAGCAAACGTGTCCGATTTGGTATAAAAATTTTTAAACTATGCGAAGCTTCGTCGTCATATATTTATAAATTTATAATTTCTACTGGCAAAGATACCGTATTAAGCGATTCGTTTTCAGAATTGCCATTTTGTAGTAAGATAGTACTTACTCTTTCTGAAACTTTATTGGATAAAGGCTACTGTTTAATTATTTTTTTTGTGTGTGTGTGATATATTGTATTATGTAATTTTTTTACTTCGTTATTTCTGAATATAAATATTTGTAAAAATTGTCATTACATATTTTTGTAAAGAAAACCAATAAAATCTATTATTTTTTTTTGTGTGTGTGATATATTTATTATGTAATTTTTTTACTTCGTTGTTTCTGAATATAAATTTTTGTAAAAATTGTCATTACATATTTTTGTAAAGAAAAACAATAAAATATATTATTTTTTTTTGTGTGTGTGTGTGATATATTTATTATGTAATTTTTTTACTTCGTTATTTCTGAATATAAATTTTTGTAAAAATTGTCATTACATATTTTTGTAAAGAAAACCAATAAAATATATTTTTTTGCGTGTGTGTATATTTATTATGAGCTTGTATTACGTATCTCAACATTACTACGGTAAGTATAAGATATAAATAAAAAGCAACTGAGTCAGACGTATCAATTGAAACGCTTGATGATGTATGGCCTACTTTATATCAGAGACACACACCCTTCAGTATAGAAGTCTGTAATAATACTTATAAAAGTATGAATTTTTTTATTTGGAAAAATATCGTAGATGGTGGTCCTAAACGGGTTAAAAAAGTATTTATTATGCTAAAGAAACACAAATAGATCACTTTTTTGTTTGTAATACTTATACTTTTCGAAAAAATTTCAGTTTTGTAAAAATAAGTGTACGTTATTGCATTTTTTGTGTTTAGTTGAAAAAGTTATCATTTACATAAGCGAAGATTACTTATAATGTGTTAAAAACATATACATTAACTTTATTTGCGTTTAGGTATAGAAAGAAATTGACTTTATCTATTGAAAACTTTTATATATACTATATCACTTTTTATATTAGTTGAAAAATTTATCATTCACATAAGCTAACATTTCAACATTTTTACTTAGAGTACGTTAAAATATATACATTCACTCTATTTTCGTTTACATATTCAAGAATTTCATATCAACTTTTCATATCAACTTTTCATATGTAGACATACAATATCATAAGTTACAAAACCACTAAAAATTCATATATATATATATATATATATATATATATATATATGTAAAAATTTTTTTTAAAAAAAAGTATTTATTATGCTAAAGAAACACAAATAGATCACTTTTTTATTTGTAAAACTTATACTTTTCGAAAAAATTTCAATTTTGTAAAAATATATGTACGTTATTGCATTTTTTGTGTATAGTTGAAAAAGTTATCATTTACATAAGCGAAGATTACTTATAATGTGTTAAAAACATATACATTAACTTTATTTGCGTTTAGGTATAGAAAGAAATTGACTTTATCTATTGAAAACTTTTATATATACTATATCATAAAGATACAAAACCACTAAAAATTCATGGGTAATTTTTGCATGATCAAGTTATCTCTGTAGTGTGTTTAGTTGGAAAAGAGTGACTTATTTAAGTCTTTTGTGTGGGGTAATTTTTACATGATCAACTTACCTCTTTAATGTGTTTAGTTGGAAAAGAGTGACTTATTTAAGTCTTTTATGGGGGGTAATTTTTACATGATCAATTTACCTTTGTAATGTGTTTAGTTGGAAAAAAGTGACTTATTTAAGTCTTTTGTGTGGGGTAATTTTTGCATGATCTACTTACCTCTGTAGTGTGTTTAGTTGGAAAAGTGTAGAATAATTGAGTCTGATAATTTGGTCATTTCTATTGAATGGGGTTATTTTTGCATGTTCATTTTACCTCAATATACCTCAATAAAAGTATTAGTTGAACAATAACGGTAAAGATATTTTTAATTTAAATAATTATTCTTATTATAATATGTTATTGAAGCGATTACTATAAGAATTTTATCTAATATTATCATTTTCCTATTCTTCCTATACTAATTTCAGTTGATGCTATTCAAATTTTCCCAAAAAATTGCCCAACTAACCCCGATCTACCCTACTTTCCAAATAAGTGGAAACAAGCCATCATCATCGCAGTGAAGAAACCTGGCAAACCGGCGAACTACCCGGGCAACTACCGGCCCATCAGTTTACTCCCTGCCGTTAGCAAACTCTGAACGAATTTTGCAAAAACGACTGCTCGAACACATCGAAATAAGCAACACACAATTCGGGTTCCGAAAGCAGCACGGAGTCACCCATCAGCTCCAGAGAGTGACGGCGGACATAATCCGAAACATAAAAACTGGGTACGACACAATCTTGGTGTGCCTTGACATCGAGAGAGCGTTCGACTCCGTTTGGCACAAAAACCTTATCTGCAAACTGGCGGAAGGGGGGTGCCCCCTTTACCTTGTGAGGGTTATCAATGAGTACTTGCAAGGCAGAAGCTTCAGCGTTACTATCGACAACGTAGTATCTACTTTGAAGCAGATACCAGCCGGAGTACCGCAGGGCTCCGTTCTGGGACCCATCCTATTTTCGGCATACATCAACGAAATACCGAAAACAGACAACGTAGAAGTGGCGCTGTTTGCTGACGACACTGCCGTATATACAAGAACCAGACGCCGAAACGACAATACCGCGAAGAAAAGAATAGAGGCTGCCATTAACAAAATTGATAACTACTATAGAGAAAACTGTATCAAAATCAGTCCCGCCAAAACAGAAACCACCACCTTTACGAGGCGCAAACGCATCGAGTATGAAATCAGCATCAAAGGCGAACCAGTGAAGCAGACGAATGCAGTCAAATACCTAGGCCTTTGGCTAGACAGCAAAATGAAGTACATAAAAACCGCCAACGATCGCATTAGTAAAACCCGAAAACTAATAAACATACTGACACCACTGACGACTAACTGGTACTTCTCCCTAGACCGGAAGATACAAGTGTATAAGCAATGTATACGGCCGACGCTCACTTACGGCATAGAAATTTGGGGTTCAACTCTATCATGCTCAGTAATGAAGAAATTGCAGCAACTCCAGAACTGAGTTCTACGACAGATCACGGGAGCAGACAGTCGCTGTGACGTGGATATGCTACATGATGTAACGGGGATCGAGACGTTGAAAGAATACACAACACGAAAAACAGTAAGTAGTTATGATCGACTCCAGTTCCACGACAACAACCTGGTGCGGAGTATCCCCAAAACTCTGGAACTATACTCAAAGCGGGCTTCCCGAGTAAGACTACCAATGGAAAGTATCACACAGTTAACTTAGCATAAGTCTAGTTTTAGTATTAGTTTTAGTTTAGATCCTAGTTTTAGTTTTAGCTTAGTTCTTAGTTGTAGTTCTAGTTTTAGTTGTTAAAATTAAACTTAAGAGGTTTTTGAAAATTTTCTCCTCAAATATTGAAATCATCAAAAACTGATAACAAAAGTAAATAGAAACGCTGTAATTATATAGGAGTTTAAGGTATCCTAAAATGTATTGTTAAAACAAACTGTAAAGTATTGTAAAAACAACTGATAATTCAATAAATTAACTCGTAACTCGTAACTCGTAAATATATATGTAAAAATTGTCATACATGTAAAATGATTTGTTAAGCACAGAT
This sequence comes from Brachynemurus nebulosus, assembly GCA_035578155.1. Taxonomy (NCBI): domain Eukaryota; kingdom Metazoa; phylum Arthropoda; class Insecta; order Neuroptera; family Myrmeleontidae; genus Brachynemurus; species Brachynemurus nebulosus. The sequence goes on from JAPWDM010000007.1 coordinate 10,613,579, forward strand.
TTGTTAAGCACAACACCTCCGATAAACAAAGATTATATTTTGGAACGAGATTACTCGAACAAATTTTTGAAATATTCATCAGATACATTATGTTCATTTTTAGAGGATGTTATCTTAATAATTCAAAACCAATTAAAAGAAGCACCACAACATAACGCTTTAAAAGCAATAATTACTGAAAAAATCAAAATATTTTGCACCTTGCTGGTTTCTTGTGACCAACATAAAAATAATTTACTTACTTTAGTAGATATGACTGTTAAAGTTGTCATTCACAGTTAGTGTACTAATGTTAGTGACTATTAAAAGGTAAATTGACATGTGATATAAATAACCCCGATAGCCAGTCCTGATAATCATGAATACATCATATTATGATGTTGAAAATAAATTTTGATGAATTTAAGTACATATTTTTTATTTATTGAATAAAAATATACAAATGTAAACTAATGATCAGATTTACGAATGGATAATCGGTAAAGTAGTTGTCAAAATATTTTGATAAATATATTTACGTTATGTAGTTCATATGTTTATTAAATTTTTTTCGAAATAAACATCAGTAAAGTATTACCTCATATCAACGATTTTCAATGCGTCATATGCTTACTAAAATTATCCGTAATCTAATGACGACAATGGATGGATAAAAGTTTTTAAAAAAAAAAAAAATCAATTTTTTTCTGTACGAAACTGAATCAACTAATCGTAATATTGATGTAGATAGATATGATCGTTCCATTTACTGTAGATTTACACCAAATTTACATTTTACAAAGTGTAAATCGTTTATAAAGTTGTTGCAAATAAAACGGTTTAATTTAATTAATCTAGTTCGACGAAATATGTCTTAAGACGACAATGATTCAGATGTATACACTTTTAGTCGCCATATTTAATTTTTCAGTCAGTCTTCAATTAGATTTCAACCGAGCAAGTTGTCACAAAATCTTTTAAAAAATTTTAGTGGTTTTCAAAAATGGACATACTTAAGGTAAAGTATGAAGAGGACAATCTTCATACTTTACCTATAAAGTATGAAGATCTATGAAAGATCAATAACCTTATCATTAGGTCAATGCAAATTAAAAAATTAACATTCTAAATTATTTCTGTAGAAAAGTTACTTGAAGTCTTATGGAGGTCGCAGCCATCGAGATGCCTTAAATTATTATATAAGAGTCATTATGACGAAAGAACTGTCCGAAAGCTTCAATTGGACCGAAAAGATGATCCTTGATGATAATACAAAAAGATGTTTGATGACCTCGAAAACTGCTTAAATATTTTGGCGTAAGTACAAAAATCATAATTTTATAAGAATACAATTTTTGAAAATCGAAGAATTTTATTATATACCTATTTGCTTTTTTATTTATTTATTTACAGAAGCTCTGAGACACTCCTTTTGTCATTCAAAGCCAAGCATAGAATCATTTGAGAAAGATATGTCGGAAGTTCTTCGTTCATATAAACAAAGGGCATAGCCGGGTAAGATAGGGAAAACGGCCCTTGACGCAAAATTGATTGTTTTTATAGGAAATAATACTTCTTAGCCCCAGATACATTCCTACCAAATTTCAACCCTCCGAGGCTAATAGTTTATGAATACACAGACAAAAATTTTCAAAAAAATTTTTTTTGACGAAATTACTGAACCGATTTATTTGAGTTTAATATATATTGTGTACCCACCTTAGACGAAGTAACGAAAAAAAAATTAACCTTATATCCCTTTATTATACCAATTTTTTTAAATTTTTAAATTTAAGAAAATTTTTTTTTGGCACTTAGGCGTTAGCGACACCCACCATTTTTTGTTCAATAATTTGTCTCTTAGTACTCTATAACATACATTTTTATGGAAAAATTTTAGTTGGTAGAACATAGTAATATTTCAGTACAAATGCATGCCATGTTCGGTACTACATATATTACTTATGTATAAAAAGGACTATAAAGTAAAATATCTACTCTATTTCTAAAATAATATAATTACATACGTTCATAACTACGATAAACTAGTTTAAATTTACAAAAGTCCAACACTATCTGCCGTTTGTCCTTTTTTATCAATAAAACAAAATAGACATTGATTTCTCTTTTGTTAGAGTTTTTTCCTTTGTAAGACGCCAAGTGAAACTTTGTTAGCTCATACACCACGTCTTACGATGTCAACAATTTCATACAAAGTTGATTAGCTATCAAAATAGTATACCAGTTGGTCATTTCGTTATAATTCCCCATGACCCGTCATCGTGTTAGCAAAATAAGACAGACGGCAGATAAAGCTAGACGTTTGTCTAAGCTTATTTGTCGTAGTTATGAACGTATGTAATTTTATTACAGAAAAAGTCCACTTTCTGCACCTCCTTAAGAAGTGCAACAAAAACATCAAGTGAGAAGGACAAGCTACATATTGCGTACAATTGTACACTACTTTCTTCAAGTTAGTTACATGTACATGTAATAACTACAACAGGTTTTAGCCGGATTGTTGTTATTACTATACATTGTTGAAGTTTTTGGTCCATTTTATTAAGTTAATGTTTATTATTATTAAAGTAATATAACATTTAAGACGTATTATTGTTATTATTAGTATCTTTATTTGAATAAAGTTTCTAAAACTTATAATTTTTGTTAAGTTAGATACAATTTTAATTAGTAAGTATGCTGAGATAATTTTATTGATTTCATTCAAATATTCAGATTCATGGTAAAATTAACCTTGAAAATTATTTTTTAGCAAGTTAAAACATATTTTTTATAACAGCTCAAAATATATATTTTTTTAGACCGTCACAGGAACTCCAAGAACTGCAACTCAGGGGGGAAGAGAACATTTTATTGCACTGCTTAGAGTTCTACTGTGTTTTAGAAGTAAGGCAGATGCTTTGCTTTATGGTCCTTTTTATACATAAGTAATATATGTAGTACCGAACATGGCATGCATTTGTATTGAAATATTACTATGTTCTACCAATTAAAATTTTTCCATAAAAATATATGTTATAGAGTACTAAGAGACAAATTATTGAACAAAAAATGGTGGGTGTCGCTAACGCCTAAGTGCCAAAAAAAAATTTTCTTATATTTAAAAATTTAAAAAAATTAGTATAATAAAGGGATATAACGTTAATTTTTTTTTTCATTACTTCGCCTAAGGTGGGTACACAATATATATATTAAACTCAAATAAATCGGCTCAGTAATTTCGTCAAAAAAAATTTTTTTTGAAAATTTTTGTCTATTTGTGTATTCATAAACTATTAGCCTCGGAGGGTTAAAATTTGGCAGGAATATATTTGGGGCTAAGAAGTATTATTTCCTATAAAAACAATCAATTTTGCGTTAAGGGCCGTTTTCCCTATCTTATCCGGCTATGCCCTTTCCCGAAATGAGCGAAGACCGGAAAAAAGTGGAGGAACTCGTGGCCGTAAGAGGAAGAGAGCACAAGACGTATTTACTAACAGCGATAGTGAATAAGATTTTTTATGTATTACAAAGCCATTTTTAACGTATATACTTTAGATGTTAATATTTTTTTCTATTGAAAGTATGTTGCATGTCTATTTTTCATACTAATAGAATTGAAAAAAAAAACTTTGAAGAGTACATACTCTTTTGAATTTCGACTCTTTAATTATATTATTAAAGTAAATGACAAGAAGTTCCAAAATTTATATTATAAATAACCAAAAATTTATATTATAAATAACTATACGAGTTATTCACAAAACGATTCTTTTTTACATATTCCGATAGTCTAACCAGTAACTTAAATATTAAACGCGTTTTTCTCGAAACTACATTTTTCAAATTTGCTACGCTTAAACTCGAATTAAAATTTAGTTTTCTGACAAAACATGGTATATGGTATCCTAGTTTGTGTAAAATTATGGGGAAGTACGTAAAATCGGAAGATCAGGAGCGTCGGTAAACTTTTATTTGAGGGGTTGGTAAATATTATTTATTATATAAACAAGTACATATTATATATAAATAAGTACAGTACGATTCAAAAAGTGACCGTCCACTCCCACCCAGGAGAGAGGGTACCCACACTTTGACGCCGCACTGTACTTAATGTTGTGGTACACTGCCGTGTCAAAAGTGTGCCCCTCGGGTGAGAGTGTTCGATCACTTTTTGAAGCGTACTGTACTTATTTAAGCGAGCGCGTGTTGGAGTCAAATGTTAATATTTGTACGTCCACAAAATAAGTACAGTACGTTTCAAAACGTGATCGAACACTTACCCGGGGGGTGCCCACACTTTTGACACGGCAGTGTATCACAACATTAAGTACAGTGCGGCGTCAAAAGTGTGGGCACCCTCTCCCCTGGTTGAGAGTGTTCGATCAATTTTTGAAGCGTACTGTACTTATTTATATATAATATGTACTTGTTTACATATTACAATAATATTTACCAACGCCTCAAATAAAAGTTTACCGACGCTCCTGATCTTCCGATTTTACGTACTTCCCCTTAAATTTGCACCGACCACTACGTACTATTGGATTTGTGGTGTACAGCACCTGCGAACTCTAGTGTCAGGTAGTTGTATCTTGCTCAAGTACGAGGGTATGTTGATAAAAATGTTACTATTTCAAAAAATAATTTTACACAAACTATACGAGGGTTTGTCAGTAAACTAAATTAGGTCGTTATTATACGAGTTTGAATTTTATTGGATTAAAATTTTATCCATTAACTACTTTGCAATATTTCTTAGTGCATCATATGGTAAGTGAATTATGTACATGTATGACTTTCTAACTCAAAACCGTCAAAAAACCTTATACGAGGTTGAGACAGAAAACGCGCGATATAACATATTTTCTATCTCTTACTGGTTACACTGGTTACGGTAGTATAGAGACAGATATGTTGTCTCTACTTCTCTGTGGTTACATACGTGTTTTTTTTTTTTTTTAGGTGTCTGTGGTGATTTTTTAAAGATACTAACATATTTTATCCGTTTTTTTATACATGTCAACATTTTACGAGAGAAAAACATTAATATCTCAAAATTTTTGGGTTATATTTTTTTAAAAACATATTCATTGGATTAAAAAAACTTGGTTTCATGCTTATTAAGAAAAAAAAATGGGTGTTTCATTTTATTAATTTTTATAAGCCAGTTTAATGAAATACCTAAAAATAGTGTTAGGTAATGGGGGCTTTTACGTTATAATAAATTAGATACAGTCATACGTAAAACTGTATGTTTAATATATTGTAAATACTTCGACATATTTTAACAAAAAAATTGATGCATTTAAAAAATTTTAATTAATTATTTTTAAATTTAATTTTAATTATTTTAAATTTTAATTTCATTCATATGCTTCATTTTTTTTTACAATCACATGATGGATGAAAATTTATCTAAATTTGATGATTAATATTTAAGATTGTAATATGGCAAATTTTAAATTCATATGTCCTTCATACGTCTTCTGTATTTTAATTTCTTCAATAGTACATTTTATTTACGTATACAAAAAAGATAAATTCATTTACAAAAGATGGACTTCTTTATTTGTATTCATATGATTAAATAAGATGCTGTTAATATGTTCAAAATTCTTTGACTAGCTGATCAACTCTTTACGCATGTGATGATGTTACGAATCGTAAATGTATTGTAAATATGAGGTAGATGTGGCTATCGGGGAATGATCATATATGTAGTATACATATATGGCCAAATGGATATGAAAAAAACGTCCCAACATCACGGTGCAGATTTGGAAGTATTTTGTTCGTTTTGCGCAAAAGCGACTTTTTTGGTGGTAATATAAATCAATCTGAACAGTAAACACGGTAAACACTAATTGATGCATCTACGCAAAACAACTGAAGTGCCTCTACCCGATGTCTATCCGTCTCACTTCATCGGAACCACTGCCTCTTATATGGATTGGCCATATAGTTATAATACATATATGGGAATGATATCAAAATGCAAGCTGTTAAATATTGTAACACCCACCCAACCAACCCAATAGAGTGTATTATCTATGGAGCCAACATCTATGCTCCCACAAAAGTCTCATCGTATGACCCAGTGTACACCAAAATAGACGCATAACACCTTGTGGTGTGACAAACCCATCTGTGAATGTACTACGGTACTTTTACGGATTGGTTTGACACGTTACTGTCCTACTGTGCATTGAGCGCCAGATTGGCGTCAAGTCTATTAATAATAATAATGTTTATTTGTACTTGACTTTTTAAAAAAGTTTACAATAGCGTCATAACAAAGAAATCTAGTTATTATATCTAGCTACATATCTAGGTATTACATATATCGAGATATCATTAATAATATCTTTCCATCTGATTATCAAATTAATTCATTAATATCATATGGTGCACAATTTATTAAATATTCTTTTAATATTTTTTTTGAACTTAACTAAATTATTTATATTTTATAGTTCGTTTGGTAATTTATACATTATTTTATAACCAATGTATACCGGAGTTCTTTCATAGAAACTTGTTCTATGTGTAAAATTGTACAACATATTCAATCTTGTATAATTGATTTTATCCGTTTGATAAGTGAAAAATTATTTTTGTCTCATATATACAAGTTGTATCAGCGGGGACTCGAACCCGGATCTTTTGGTTGCTAGCCAAGCGCCGTACCAATTAGAGCACCGACCGCTCGTTCGAGTACCATTCCAATTTGATAATCAATCAAACACATCCTCTCTTTTAATGCGAGACGCAGTTATAATTTTAATTTGAAATGTTATCGAGTGCCTGTGAAACATTATTAATGTATGGCGGACTTTTGTCCGTATTTATACATATATCAATATTCATATGTTAACTTAATGTCCAACTTTAGCTGATATTTCAACACTCGATTTTACTTTGGTATGTATGACCAATTCATTATGTTAATTAAAATTCACATAGTGTTTGAATAATTTTCAAATAGGATCGGCTGGGACTCGAACCCGGATCTCTTGGTTGCTAGCCAAGCGCCTTACCAATTAGGCCACCGACCGCTCGTTCGAGTGCCTTTCCAATTTGAGTGCCATTCAAATTGGAATGGCCATGTATAAATACGGACAAAAGTCCGCCATACATTAATAATGTTTCACAGGCACTCGATAACATTTGAAATTAAAAGTATAACTGCGTCTTGCAATAAAAGAGAGGATGTGTTTGATTGATTATCAAATTGGAATGGCACTCGAACGAGCGGTCGGTGGCCTAATTGGTAAGGCGCTTGGCTAGCAACCAAGAGATCCGGGTCGAGTTCCAGTCGATCCTATTTAATAATTATTCAAACACTATGTGAATTTTAATTAATTTGTAACTTGTGTTTTTCATAATAAAAACTACGTTTATAAATTACAAAATTAAGTTTATTTATTTGCCATATATCGAAGTCCTATCAAGTTATGGGCCCAGGACATGCAGAATTGAATTTTGTAAATAATATTGGCAAAAATTGATAAACGGTTGTCGAAACAAGTCTTTTTTGTAATGTACCTATATTGAGGTTAAAAAAAAGAAAAGTAAATTCAAAAAGAAAAATGGCGACAAAAAATGGTGAAAATACAAATTGATAAATTAGAAAGTCCTGAGGACTGGGCAAAATGGAAATGGTATATCAACATGGTATTCCGTGCATATGGACTTGAAAATATTGTCCATGGCACATACGAGTGTCCTGTAATTCCAGAAGTGAAACTCCAGGACAGAAGGCAAAATTGTTAAAATGGCAACGAGATGATGCAAAAGCAGCAAATATTATTGCCATTACACAAAACGATAGCAGAATTAGTGTTAACCTGTACTCATGCAGCTGAAATATGGGATAAGCTATGTGCTCGTTTTGAACGTAGCAGTACACAACGTTTGAACATGTTAATCGAATCATTTTTCCAGGCCAAGCGAGATGAAAAAGAAGAAATCAGTATCCACGTAGCTAAACTGCAAAAATTATTTATTGATTTAAATGCTGAATTAGAAAAACATAATGAAAATAAATTATCAGAAAGAATGTTGAATGGTCGAATATTGTCAACGCTAGGAAGAGAATATGATAATTTCAAAGACTTGTGATATAATTCCTACAGACCAGGAAAAATTGAATCAATTTATTGAGAAACTTTGTTCATTTGAAGCACGTGAATTGAGAGCGGATAAAACTGGAACAGATGAAGTGGCCTTTGTTGCGAAAGGCGTCAAATTCAAAAATAAAACAGGTTTGAAGAAGAATGGAAATTCTGAGGAAACTACTCGCGCAAAACAAAAGTTTCTCTGTAACAAATGTAGAAAAATAGACCACTGGGCAGGAGAATGTCACGTAAACACTCCCGGAATAAGTACAAATAGTAACGAAAAGCACAAAACTGAATTTAAAGGCAAAACTACTGCTTTTATAGCTTACAGTTTAAAGGCAAATTGTAACAATAATATTAGAGCAGATGTCTGGTGCTGTAATAATGGTGCATCAAAACACATTTCTCCCAGTAAACACTATTTTGAATCATATACTAAATTTTGTACTCCTGAAAAGATATATCTTGGCAAGCAAAATGCTATAATGCTAGCGTATGGTCATGGTACAGTAAATGTTAAAGTATGTTGCAACAACAGCTGGAAGAATGCAAGACTGGAAGACGTTTGGTATGTACCCGATGCAAGTGTTAATCTATTCTCAGTGAAAGCAGCAGCAAAGAAGAGCTTCATAACAACATTAGATGAAAAAAAATGGAAATAATAAGAAAAGGAAAACATGAAGTAGTTGCAACAGGATATCTGAGTAAGGAATTGTATATTTTAAATATGCATGCTATAAACTCAACATTCTCTGCACAAGTAAATTTCTCTAGAAAGAATGATACTCTGCAATTGTATCATGAACGTTTTGTTCATCAGAATAAACGATACGTAAAACAAATACTACGACTTTTGAACATTGATGTTGCTGATAAAAAGGAGGATCTTTGTGATGGATGTGCTCTAGGAAAGAAAAATGCATCGATTACCTTTTCATAAGAGACCTAATCAATTTGAAAAAACAGGAGAATTCTGCTCGAAGAGCATGACTTACAAAATATTATAACAAAAATTGGACCACGTGTGAAATTCCTAAATATGCTAAAAAATTATAAATTGATACAAAATTCAACTATGACTTTGTCACAAACTTTCTCAGAAACAACCGTAGTGTTGTCAACGGGAGGTTCATCAGTCGTAAGTTTTTTTTTGGTTGGAAGGAGGGGGGACAAATACCTGTATTTTCCACTGAAAAGTTTAAATACCCTGTACTGAAGAATCTAATTTTAACCCCGAATTTGAAAAGATGGATAAAAATAATTATGAAAACCTAAAATCCTTTAATAAGTTTTAAAAAATTTATTGGTTAATTATTTTACAGAGGGAACTTGTAACTCAGTAAACATATGAAAGTTGATAATCGAATTAATTAGGTATTTGCCTTCACAGTTAAAATCTCCAAGAAGGCAATTCCACTGAATTCATTTAAATTTAGTTTGTGGTAAAAAAATTATAAACTAATTCTGTTTTCCAGGTAACAATAAACAGTGAATCAGCAGTCGGTGAAGCTTCGTCTACCGCTTCTACTTCTCAGGATTATTTTCGTACTGCAGATGAGCAAGAACCATCTAAATTTAATATAAATTCTATTCTGGATAGTTCAGTAAATGGATCAATTGTAAAAAATACCTACAAAAAATATCAAATATTAAATAGGAGAACGCAAAATTTACTTACTGAATTAATAGTGAATTCGCTAGTATTTGACAACAATTTAAGGTAAAAAACTTTATAACAAAAACCAAATATTAATTAATAAAATATCTTCAACTAGAAGATTCACAAAATTATTAATAAAATTATGATTAGTTTTTAAATTTATAGGCAACTAAAAAGCAAAGACTTTTATAAAATTGCCAAAGAAATTATTCAGATATTTCCAAATGAGAATTTGGGAACGTATTGTTTCTCCATTAAAAAAAAAAACTTTATTCTCGGTCTGACAAGTCAATTTTATCAAGGGGTAGGCTTGTTGACGAATACCGCAACAAATTAAGAAATTTAAAGGCATGTTAATTGTTATCTTCTTGGAGGTCAAAAGAAGTTATTCAACAAGATGTTCCTACTGAAGGTTAATTATTATTTTTATTATTAATGTTTTATTGTTTTTGTATACATAGCAATTATTTTGTTATAGGAGATATCGAAGCTATTGAATGGTTAAAAAATAATGATGAACCCTGGGATCACGTAATCCTCTGGATTACCTTTTTTAATTCTCGGCAAAATTTATCAAAAAAAATTTGAATGAATTGTTGGAAACGTTTCCTACCTTAAAAATTGATATCGGCTACACATTGGTAAGCATCCCTTTAATCGTTTTTCTTTTAAATTAAAACACCTAGTATCAAATCTGAAATATTCTTACCCGCAAAATCGAATATTTGACTGTGTTTAAAATTTGTCTTAACGTTAAGCTCTTAATATTTTTATTCTCGTAATATTTTATGTATTATTATTAAATAGGTTTGATTTTAATGGTTCAAAGTAAAAATATTTGGTAATTTAAAAATTTTATATTGAAAATTGTTGATTTTAAACAATTTAAGTAATTGAAAATGCGCGATTACTTTTAAGTCAGTAGGTTTTAATTATTTCCACCGATGAGGTAAAATTGTTTTATTTGTAATATTTCTGTTGCCTTGAATACACAGTAATAATATTTGATCAAAATTCAAATGGTAAATAATCGCTTCTACTTAAATATCTTATGATTATGAATATAATCAAAGTTTCTAGGTTAGATTGACAACGACGTTTGTCCTTTTTGCCGTTTTTCCCGGTAGTGCTTTAATTTTAAATCGAGCAATTATTTATTGAGCATATTTTCAAAACTTATTTAAAAAATAAAAAATCACTTAAGGTAGTTGGTCGATAAAACTATTTTCTCAAAGGAATTTAACGAAACTTCTTTAGATATTTATTTAATCCAGTACCAATAATACGAGCCCTTATAAAAAAAATTGACCATCCCAATTTTGAGAGAAATGATCTCAAAGTTTTGTAATTTTAACATGGGCTCTAATGGGAAAACTCTATTTTTTTTTAAATAAAATGAAAACGTGTCAAAGGAATTTGATAAAAATTTAATATGTTATTTAATACAAAATTACAAACCATATTTAATAAGAAATAAAAGTTATTGACCACGCGTTTTTTAAAATATAATTAAATAACATCAATTTACAACGTTTTTGCAACGGTTTTTCAACAATTCTTTTAAACTGCTAGAACATATATATATATATATATATATATATATATATATATATATATATATATATATATATATATATATTGGGTTGGTGTATATGAAATTGCTGATTGCGCAACAATGTAAAACAGTGGGCGCGTATTACCGAACACGTTTTGACTTGTTCATTTTTGTTATTGTAAACAAAGCATCGACACTTGATTAATATTTTAAACACCATCAGAGGATTTAGACGTTCAATCAAATAATATTTTTATATGGGCGAGTAATTTATTAAAATCATGCGAAGAACAAATTATTAATGAAAAACAGACAGAAGAACTTAATGCTTATTATTGTCCAGCTGTAGCTAGAAAATTGAAATCCTTACTTCCCTATTTCCCATTATTTTCTGATGTAATGCCCCTAAAATTTGGTTATGGCTCCATGAAACCTACCTCTGAAGCAGTTGAATCCGAATTTAATGATTTAAAAAACAGAGTTTTTAAAGATATCTCTATACCTGTGCGAATTGATAAATTCATAATTCATCACCTGTCTAGTTTTCCAGGCAAGTTAAAAATCGGTTTAGTAAGTAATATATTACAATCTACTGATCCGAAAATAATAAAGTTTGTGACAAAAGATCCGGAAAATGATAAATTTATAATAGAGAGGAAGAAAAAGATAAGAAAAATAATGAAAAAATTCAGTAGATCTAAAAAATAAGAGCACTGCAAACAGTGAGGATGAATGCTTTGAAGAACTATTTGAACTACGACAAGTAGAAAACTGGAAAAACAAGGCCAATATTAAACAAAGAATAAAATATGTAGATTCAATGCCCCAATTTGATCCATCTCTGAAATCTACTATCACAATTCCAACAATTATAAATGGTATTTTTTGTAAAAATGTGGCCATTAATGAAAAAATTTTGGTTGTCTCTAATACATGTGCTTTTGACAGTATATGCCAAATATTAGCAATAGCCATCACGAATAATTTCCACTATAAGGAAATAGCTGTTAACTTGAATGTACCTGTTATAAATACAGCACTGATATTAGTGGAAAAAGGGCTAAAAACGGAGTTTTATACTGAAAGAGCTCAATTGCTGTATGATTTACCTGTGTACACACCTAAAAAGAGTCGAACAAATATTTATAAAATAGATGCAACAATAAATGTTGGCAATTTGGCGTACTCCTTATTTTCGAAAGCTCCAAGTTGTTCAATAATTTTTAATTGTGAATCATGCAATGATACAATTAAGGGGATTATCCAACTATTTTTGCTAATATTGATATTTTAAAAGAAGCATTCGATAAAATGGGAGAAGCTGTCGAATATTCCTTTTGTGACCAAAAAAGTGCTGCAAAGGGGCAATAACTATGTGTAAACATTACGGTCCACACCTTTTTATTGAAACAGATTTGGGTAAAGAAATATTAACGCCTTTGGATTCAATTCCTTTAGAATTGAATCTTTCACAAAAATATAAATTAGCCGGAATAATTTGTTATTCCGGAAATTTTAAACCTAACTCCTACGGCCATTATACGGCTTATGTAAAAATGCTTGAGCACTGGATCGAATTCGATGGTATGTCGAAAAAAGGATCAGTTCGTACCTTTAGTGGTCATAAGAGTGTTTATGTTCATTTATGTATTTATGTTATTGAATAAAATAATTATTTTTATAGTAAAATATGTTATTTTTTAAGGACCTATTATACAAGCCGAAATTGCAAACCGTAATTTATTTCCATTTTTATTTATTTAATTTTTTAAAATTAATTATAAAGAATTAATTTTATAAAGATATTTTATTTTAACTATTAAATATTTCAACTTCAAATATTTCAGTTTTTATGTCATCGAAGATGACATATTAACATGGTTGTGTGACTGAATAATTATTGAGTTGTACATCCATATTGAATAAACGCAAGAGGGCTGTAGAGTTAACAACTATAGAGTTAACAAAAAATCATAAAGTAACACTTTCACTGAGATGACATTACTTAGTGCGTGTCAAAAACACGCATTTGACGAATTTTTTTAAATATCGTACATCACGAAAACTGCTGAGGAACCCTGTTTGTACTATGAAAACTTGTAGCAACGATTTAACAAAATGAACTGTCAGCTAGCAAAAACTTAACAGCTGGCGTATTTCTGGAACGGGGCTTTTTTTTTGAAAAAAATTTTTTGTTTTTTCTTTCGGCACCTGAATTACTGGCGGTATACATAATGACACATGTAGAGCACATTGCAACAAAAGTTTTTTTTTTTCTGAAAAGGACAACATAGGGGTGCTACCTTGATGGATACAAAAATTGAGTGTAAAAAAAATCATTTTTTTACGGCACATGGTAGCACATGTCTAGCTCAGTACAGAACAAGCTTTTTTGTTTAAACAAAGCAAAACGGCGGGACTAGCATTACACCGAAAAATTGGCTCTAAAAATCGTAATTATCAAAAACAATTTTTTTTATTTACGGTATATTCTAGAACAAGTGTAGCACAATACGGAACAACCATTTTTGTGTTAAAAAAACAAAATGGCGGGGTTAATTTTACACCCAAAAATTGGCTGTAAAAATCGTAATTTTCAAAAAAAAATTTTTTATTTACGGCACATTGTAGCACACGTCTAGCACAATACAGAACAACCATTTCTGTTTAAAAAAAAAAAAAAAAAAAAAAAAAACAATATGGCGGGGTTAACTTTACACCGAAAAATTGGCTATAAAAATCGAAATTTTCAAATAAAAATTTTTTTATTTACGATACATTGTAGCACACGTCTAGCACAATACAGAACAACCATTTTTGTTTAAAAAAAAAAAACAAAATGGCGGGGCTAACTTGACACCCAAAAATTGGCTGCAAAAATCGTAATTTCCAAAAAAAAAATTTTATTTACGACACATTGTAGCACAGGTATAGCACAATACAGACCAACCATTTTTGTTTAAAAAAAACAAAATGGCGGGGCTAACTTGACACCCAAAAATTGGCTGTAAATCATAATTTTCAAAAAAAAAATTTTATTTACGACACATTGTAGCACACGTCTAGCACAATACAGAACAACCATTTTTGTTTGAAAAAAAAAAACAAAATAGCGGGGCTAACTTGACACCCAAAAATTGGCTGTAAAAATCGTAATTTTCAAAAAAATTTTTTTATTTAGGGCACATTATAGCATACGTTTAGCACAATACAGCACAACCTTTTTTATGTGAAAAAAAGAAAATGGCGGGGCTAACTTGACGCCCAAAAATAGTTTTTAGCCATAAAAGTCGTAATTTTGATAAAATAATTTTTTTATTTACGGCACACAGTGGCACATGTCTGGCACAATACAGCATAACCTATTTTATTTGAAAAAAAGGAAATAGCGGGGCTAACTTGACGCCCAAAAATTGTTTTTAGCCTTAAAGTCGTAATTTTAATAAAATAATTTTTTTATTTACGGCACATTACAGCACACGTCTAGCACAATACAGCACAACCCTTTTTATTTAAAAAAATTAAAATGGCGGGGCTTACTTGACTGACATGAGAAATTGGTTCCGAAAATTTCGTTGTGGAGTAGAGAATTTTGAAAATGACCCTCGCGGTCGACCTTCGACCGCGCGTACTGGGTCTGCAAGTTTTACAACAATTAGTGGAGTCCAATGTGCATATAAGCAAACGAGAACTAGCACAAGAACTCGCTGTCCATCATACAACTGTAGTACGAGGCCTCAGACAAATTGATAAAGTAAGGAAGCTGGATCAGTGGGTACCACACGAATTCTCATTGTCAGAACAAAATAAGCAGAATCGTTTTATCATTACATCATCTCTTTACCATCAACAAAAAAGTGAACCTTTTCTTGACCGTATAGTGACATGCGATGAAAAGTGGGTGCTTTATAATAATACACGAAGGTCTGCATCACGGTTAGATAAGAGTGAAAGTCCACGTTTGGCCCCAAAATACGAACTTCACCCTCGAAAACTTATGGTTACTGTATGGTGGTCACAAAAAGGCGTTATCCATTATAACTTTTTGCCACAAGATGAGACAATGAACGCCCAAAATTATTGTGTCGAACTGCAAAAGATGCATGAAAAATTAAAAGAGAAACAGCTAAAACTGGTTAACAGAAGTGGTGTAATCCTGCTTCATGACAACGCTAGACCACCTGTCACGCAAATCGTTAATAAAAAAATACATGAGCTGGAATATGAAATTTTACCACACCCACCATACTCGCCTGATCTTTCTCCAACAGATTACCATATGTTCAGAAGTTTTGACAATTTTTTGAAAAATAAGAAATTTAAATCTGATCAAGGTATACAAAATGCCTTTCCGGAATTTGTTGATTCAAAAAAAGATAATATTTTTTATAATGCCATAAATTCTTTGGTGGATCGTTGGTTGTTATATACTGAAACCAGTGCTAATTATTTTGTCACGAATAAATAATTTTTAAATAAATTATTTTGTGTTTTGATCCTCTGTTTAAATCGGCAATTTCATATGCACCAACCCAATATATATACAGGGTGTAGAGTAAATAACTCTCGTCCTTTTCACAGATGGTTTATCTCGATGTATAATTGCGGAAGACAAATTTTTTTTCGGAATTCGCTATCTGAAAAATCCCATACCAGCCAGCTCATCGTTTAATAAAAATTTTTCTGAATACGCCTCTGACCACACTAAAATTATTCACACCCTGTATAATAAACATTTAAAAAAAAATTTTATTTTAACATCATAATTATGTAAACATCCGTTGATTATGGAACTGATATATACTGTATCGTACAAAAGAAACCGAACACATTTTTCATAAATTCTGATTAAAATAAGTTTATGAAATATTTTTATAGTTTTTAAAATTTTGCAGTTTTTTATATCACAGGACATTATGAATGTTGTAAAAACCATAATTCTGCATTATGCAGTATTGATTTAATAACAAATTACATTAAAAACTACGAATTGCCAAACAACCAAAAAAGGAACACAACATAGAAGTTATAAATTTATAAAAGTTACAAGAACAGAACACAGAAGTTATAAATTTTCAAAAAAAATTTCCATTAATTGTAAATTTCAAAAATTAAAAACTTTTTCCTTTAATTGTCATAAAACGTTGTTGTTAATTTTTGGTATAATACACAATTTATTTGTATTCAACTTCATTCACTGTATATTTAGCACACACACATACGTCCATCTACAAAGTCCATATTTGATGGTTCCGAAAGCAAAGTACATTAGAGGATAAAAATTAAAACAATATCGGATAACCGTCTATTTTTTCATCTCTCAATTTTCCCACTAACAATAAGATCAAAAATTCATTTTTAACTCTATGGCTACCAAATAATTTTTGTTTGTAAAAGACAGGTTTAGACAGAACAAGGTTTAGATATAAACTTTGTTATGTTTTGCATAACATGGAGTATCAGATCCTGTACATGCTACGTATAGTATTAAAGTCGGTATTAAACTAATACTTCGAACATGTAATAATTTTTTTAAAATTCATTTTAAATAAAATACATTCTACACTAAAGATGGGCAACGAGAAAATTCCCGATCGGGATTTTCCCGGGATATTCCCATTTGGGTAATTATTGGGTATTTTCCCGGAAAAATTCCCGAAACCTGGGTAAAAACGATTACTTACAATTAGCTGTACTATTTTCCAAATACGTTTTTAATTAAGGACCGCGACAACGGTCCCTCAATTTACGTGAATATCCGTTTCACGTGGATTCAATTTACGCGGATAAAAAATTACGTAAATTAATTTCTTCATTATAAAAGAAAAAATACTGGAAATAAAAGCTGCTAAAAATTTTAGAGAATTTTATAATATAAATGATAACGAATGTGTAGAAATTTACATGTTAAAATTTTTAAAATATCGTTATTTTCGATATCGATAATTTTCGATAACGAAAAGTAGGTTTTGACAGTCGCAATATGTTTGGAATACCCACAGCTAGCTTCGCTTAAGCCTTCAAAAATTTCGTTATTTTTTCGCTACGACGCTCCGTTTACGAGATATTTACAATCAAAGTTTTCGATAATGACAAGTATCTATCTATAATTTAAAAGCAAACATAATAAAGTCATTTACATTAATTATTTAGATAATCCAAATTCGGAAGTAATTATTTTGATAATATTCACATGTTGGCATATTAGTAAATAGCTTCTTTTTTTTTTAAAGTAATATAGCATACTTATGCTTTATCTATCCCTCACCGTTTTTGAGATACATATTTGAAAAATTCAATTTTTATCCTAATTTTTAAAGTGCGATTTCACTCTTTCCAACCGTTTTTCCGCAGGCATAAAAAATACGTGTCGCTTATCTTTTATTGTTCTACAACATATTCGTTTCAACAGCGAGTAAATCAATCGACTACAAAGTTTAGTTAACTAATAGTAAACTAAAGTAATGCCAACATTAGTTTTAATTAAATGACATTTTTATAATATAGATTTTTGCGAGCCGACAATGTATGTCTCGATAAGTATGCATTTCATGTATGTGTCCGGACTATGTCACACTTTAAGAAGTTCTGGTGTAACACTGACTTTATTATACATACATATTATGTGTCTCTATTTGTATGTATTCGTACATATGTATTAGTATCACCTACTGATATGTATTGGTACATATGTATTAGTTAAACAGTAGACAAAGTTTTTGCTAACAATAATAAACCAAATGTATCATAGTACACTATAAATTCAATTATGTTAACTGAATGCAAGCGGAGTGGAGTGGAATCAAAAAGGGGTTTACACTATAGGTACAAGCCATAACAAGTCTGATATCGCTCCGATAAAATATTACCTGAGTGGTATTGATATTGGAGTGGCATTGGACCGGGAGCGAACCGTGACTGATATCGGACCGATATCAGAGCGATGATGTGAATACACTCATTGTTTACTGTGTAAGAATATTTTATCGAATCGGGAGCGTAGTGATATCGTATCGAGAGCGGAGCGTTAATGTAAATCGGGGCTTATTCACAGTACAGCTGAACTATTTTTTATGCGGTCTTTTTTTGTGCGATTTTTTTATGCTGTTTGTAAAAAATGGCCACTAAAATGCATAATGTGAATCAAAACCACGAGACAGTTACAAATTAAACAATTACTATAATAAATTTCTTTGATAAAAATACTTTTTAACGACATTTAAGCATTTAATCAAAACATTGCATCAGAACATAAATTATTGCATCATTTAATTTTTTTACACATGTATTTTTCAAAATTTTTATAATATTATAAAAAGGAAATAAAATGTTTCCACGTGTAAATTAAGGCTTTATGTTGTTTATAGAAGCAACTTCTAAGGAAATTTCTAAGTTTTGAGCGTTTTGAGTGGTTTTTTCGATGAAACTTTTTTTATGCGGTCCCGGCCAATCGCATAAAAAAAATTTTTTGTACAATCTGGATCAAACTATGCTTTTTATAGCTATTTATGATATTTTTGAATATATTTTTTTTTTTGCGTTTTCTTTTATGCGGTTCCCTCCGCCGCACAAAAAAGATCAACTATATTATTTTATTATTATTTCATTTTAAAGAAAGTTGGATAACTAGAAAGTATCAATTTACCTTTAACATTTTTGGGAAAAAATTTTATTAGAAAAATAACCCTAGCATGGATTTTTAGTGTACTTGTAATTTATTTTATTTTTATTAGAGAACTGAGAAGCAATATTTTTCAATCTACCATTCCTTTGAAAAGTAAATATAAAAATGTCAAAATGATAAAATTTATGACTATGAGTGACTTTAAAAAGTCTTGCCTTCAACTAATCTTTGTAACAGACAACAGTGCACACATACATACACAGGTAACGAAAAAGATGATAGTATACATTTTAGCATGTATGTATTAACACTGGTTGTATTGAAAACGTTGTGATTCCCACGAGCATCATGGCTTGCTTCAAAAATAACTGGTTGTTAATTTTAATAACAAACCAAGCGTCATCTCATAGTCATATCTGTACTGTAAAAAATAATCAAAAAATTTTTTCAAAACCGTTTCTATGTATAACATGGAGGGAAAAACATTATGACCCACATTGGAATCCTCTACAACCAACCCCTAAGGCTCTAGCCACGCCAACCCTATTTTTTGAAATTGCAAAACCTTACTTGTAGTAACATCATTGAAAAGTTTTTTAAAAATTTCGTTTTTCTCTTTTTCGTATTCTAAATAGGGATGGTATGTAAAATCGCAGACTGCGATTTTGTCGCAGATATTAAAAAATCGCATATCGCAGGTTGCGACTGCGACTCAAGCAATGTTGCGACTGCGACTTTTAAAACTGCTCTTGCTACTTCTGTTCTCTACATCGTACAACAGCTACATCACTATGATGTTTGCTTATGTTGCGACTTGCGACTGCTATCTATATTTTGTATCATGTTTGTAGTTTGTACTTTGTACCTAATACAAGACTATAGGTACATACATATTAAACTGAAAACTACCCTTCGTCTTCGTTGTGTATACGTAAATTATACATAATATAAAATATAAGATGCTTCGTATGTCTTCTTAAGCACCAATGTTTTTTTATTACCAAAACATGAAATTTTTAAGGATTATTGTTAAAAATTTATTTCATGTAATTCATGGAATTACTTATTTATAATGTTATTACAGTATTGGAGAAAAGCAAAAACTGAGCAATATAAAACATATTGATCGCAGATATATTTGTAAATTTCCCAAATATTTAAAATATATGCCATTTTATTAGTTTTAAATTACCTACCAATTGTATTATTCCTTTTTTTTATTTAAAATTTTCTAAAAAAATATCAGTATCGTTTCTAAACTTCAAGTGTTCGCATATTATTGTGAAATTCAAAGCAACAATCGGTAACTTTTTTTAAAAAATGGATCTTGGAAACTATGTCAAAGGAAAAACTAGTCCAGTTTGGAATTTTTATTCTATAATTGATAAAGAATATGCCAAATGTAACATATGTAAAACAAAATTGTCTTATCGAACATCGACAACAAATTTGAAATACCATTTCAAGAGGAAACATCCGACTATATCTTTAGATTTTATTAAATCAAACCCAGAACAGCAGGCCGACACGGCTGAAAATTCTGTACAAATGAGGTCATCACAAGAACCTGTGGTAGTAACTCCGGTATTAGCAATTGAACGGGAGACTGTTGCAGAAGCTGCATCGAATGTTAAAATAAAAAATCGACAGGAGCAAATGTCTGCGTTTCTAACGAAAAAAAAATCTGGAACAGCCAAAAGGAAATTAGACGATGCACTTTTAAAGCTTTTTATTATCGATTTACAACCATTTAGCATAGTAGAAGATAAAGGATTTAAAGAATTCGTACAAGCTTTGAATCCAGCTTATCAACTTCCAAGCAGACACCACATTTCGAAAACATTGATTCCGGCGTTGTACGAGCAGTGTAAAAATGATGTGCGGGAATATTTAAAATCTGTTAATAGTGTTTGCTTAACAACAGACTGTTGGACCTCTATTAACAATGAAAGTTTTCTTGGTGTTACGGTACATTTTTTAAAAGATTTTGAATTGGTTTCTGTGCTTTTAGAGTGTAGTGGTATGACGGGATCGCATACAAGTAGAAATCTTGGTTTAGAACTGAAACGTATAGTGCAAATTTATGAACTAGAAAATAAAATTTTACTTGCAGTGTCTGATAATGCAGCCAATATAAAAAATGCAATTAAAAATGAACTTCAGTGGCAACAATTCGGTTGTTTTGTGCATACTTTAAATTTAATTGTGAAAGACGCATTGAAATATGTTGACCAGTTAGTGATTAAAATTAGAAACATTGTATCCTTCTTTAAACGTAGTTCATTAGAGTATGAAAAGTTACTTAATTATCAAAAACGGCAAGGTATTGATCAACCTAAAAAAATTATTCAAGATGTACCTACTCGATGGAACTCCACATTTTACATGCTGGAGCGATTTTTAGAACTACAAGAAGCAATTCGCAGTACGATTGCAATTGTTAATAAAGACTTACCAGTAATAACAACAAATGAATGGGAGATGATACGACAACTTTATGAAATATTAAAACCGTTTGAAGACGTCACCAAAACAATAAGCGGTGAAAAATATCCCGTAGGTTCCTTCGTCATTATAATGACAAACGGCTTACTGAAAATTTGTACTCAACTGAAAAACAAGATATTCGATCCTGTTATTCTAGTTGTATTAAACAAATTACAAACTGGATTAAGTGACAGATTAGGACAAATTGAATTTCACGAGGTATTAGCAATCTGTACATTTTTAGACCCACGATTTAAAGATGTTGGCTTTCAAAACCGAGAAGCTGCAGAAACGGCTAAAAATATTTTAATTAAGGCTGTTTCAAAAAAAATAATTTTTATGGAGCAACATAAAAAACATGTTACAGAAGAAATTGCCACTACGTCTTCAAATTCTAATAATTGCTCAGTATGGAATTTTATTGACGATCAAGTTAAATCAAATTCGCGAGGCAAAAGCAGTGCAAATTCTCGAGCTTTGGTCGAAATTCAACGATACCTCGACGAAGATATTCTTGACCGTAAAAAAGATCCATTAAAGTGGTGGGCCGAAAATAATTACAATTATCCTCATTTAAGTTCTGTAATGCAGGATAAATTTTGCGCGACTGCCACATCCGTACCATGTGAAAGACTATTTTCAAAGGCCGGTATGTTGTATAACGATAGACGTACACGGTTAACAGCTAAAAAAGTGCAAAGTGTCTTGTTTTTAAATGCAAATTTTGAAATTTTAAAGAAAGTTACCCATTAAAACATTTACTTATGTATTATTATTATTATAATTATTATTTTATTCATGTTAATATTAAATAAGTTACTAAATAGTTAATTGATTTGAACATTATTTCGTTATGATCCATAATTAAAATAATACCTACAAAAACCAACAGTTATTAAGGTAAGCACTTGATTTAATAAATTATCATTTATCCAATCTATATTACTCATAATTATACGATCATCACTGTGTCTCTGCTATGTTAACATCATCTACCTAGTACGTTACGTCCAATAGCATTTTTTTTTGAAAAATCGCAGTAGCAGTTAAAAATAACAGTCGCAACTAAAAATCGCAGTCGCAGTTTAAAATCGCAGATATTCTTTAGTCGCAGTCGCAGTCGCAACTGCGATCGCAGAATAGCAGTTTATCTCATCCCTAATTCTAAATAATAATTGATACATTATACTTGGTATTAATGAATAGCATTTTTAAAGAGTTCTTCAATTTCAAATATTATCGAGTGCTTGTGAGACATTACTACGTATGACAAACTTTTGTTTGCATTTATAACACACGCAGTATTCATATGTTCACTTATCGTTCAGCTAAACTGAAACTTTTAAGCACTCGATTTCTTTGGTATAGTATGACCAAAAACCACATGAAAATTAAAAATCACAAAGTGATCGAAAAAAATATCCGGATCGGCCGAGAATCGAACCCAGGATCTCCCGGTAACTAGCCAGATGTGTTAACCATTACACCAAAAGTTTGTCATACGTAGTAATGTCTCACAAGCACTCGATAATATTTGAAACTGAAGAATTGTAACTGTTTCTCGAATTAGAGAGAGTACTAATACACATCTAGGTGATTGAATAAATGTCCGGCTCGGGCGACTGTCGAGCACAGGATCATTGGTGTAATGGTTAACACACCTGGCTAGTTACCGGGAGATCCTGAGTTCGATTCCCGGCCGATTCGGATAATTTTTTCAATCACTTTTGATTTTTAATTTTTAAAGATCTTTCATGCTTAAATAGGATATTATAATTTTAAAGTTACAAAAATTCTCATGTTGGCTATATTAGTTTCTCCCCCATATTCTAGAAACAGTTTTGAGAAATTTTAATTATCTTTTACAGTTCCAAATATATGAGACCGGTTTGTTTTTAAATTGACACCCGGTAAATGAATAAACTAATAAAATATTGTTTATGTGACTTCAAGTATGTATTAGCTCAATTAGCTGTATTTTGTAAATAGGTATAATGATCTAATGACAATGAGGTACGTACACTACTAACCCATATTTTTATAAAACGAAAGTTTTATGTACAATGACTACAAAAATTTTAGAAAAATTCTAATTAATTGTTTAGAATGAATTTTTTTTTTACAGAAATTTTTGAAGTTGATGTAAGTCAACTGAAGTCGGTTACAGATGTTTGCTAAATTTATAAGTATGAAATATTACCTGCAATTGTTTTATTACAAAATATGCTAAATTTTTTTTGTACGCTACTGTACACTTAATTTCAAAAGATTCGGTAAACATATTTTGTTGACGAAAAGTTTAACATTCAAAAAAAAACAAAAACAAAAAATATGTTAGGTAGTCAGAGCCTGATTAAGGATTTTTTTCTAGGAGCCATTTTTTAACAAGTTTTTGACAATAAAAAATTTCTGAAATGAAACATAATCGGAACAAATTAACTAGCAAAACTTAATTAGTAAATTGAGAACTTTCTCCCCTATTTTTTACGAGAGTTATATATTTTACAACCTGTATATATATATATATATATATATATATATATATATATATATATATATATATATACCATGTGAGTTTTTTGAGAGTTGCCATTTCTATTACAACCAAATTTTTATGATAGAATTGGTACTGGAAAAGGTTTTTCTCTTGGATGTAATGGAAATGTAACCAAGAAAAACACTATCGGATGAAGTTGCCTCAAGTACGTATGCATATTTTTACCGCCTAACTGATAAATTAAAGAAAAATTAAAAAAATTAAACTTGGGTAAAAAAAATCTTTTTGCTCATTTATGTTGTTAATTAATGCATTAGATCAGTTTTATCGAAAAATTAATATATAGTTCCATTTAAAAATCTATAAGTTTGTATCATAGGTCGGAAACCATAAGAGCTATAAAGTTCCTATATATATATATATATATATATATATATATATATATATATATATATATATATATATATATATATATATTGTTACGTTCTGTAGAACGTTTTGAGAATTTAAAAAAAGAAATTGTTTTTATTGAACTTTTTGTTGCCTCTAACTGTATTTTTGCTGTACCTCTTGTTAAATTTCCCTATCATTCTTACGTTCCTTTTTTGTAGTTTATTAAAATTATTGCATTTCGTAATTTTCTCTATATTTTCCTGCGTTATGCTAATTTTCTTGTTCTTTATTTTATCTTGCTAAAATATATACTGACTAACTAACTTTTAGTATTATGTAATTTATTTCTAAACTAATTTGTTGCTATTTTATAATTACTTTGTTGCTACTTTACAATTTTCCTAAATTTTAATAATTTACATTGTAATTGTTATTTAACCAAGAAATTGTTGTTAATTATTTATTGTAACAAATACTTTTATCACTCAATAATCTAATCTTTATCTGTACAAAACTTCATTTGGGAAGAATCTGGAACAAACCTTCACGACCCTGATATTGTACCAAAAATTGTACAATTAAGCAATGAAACAAAAAAAAAAAAAAAAAATATGTAAAACTGAACTAGCCAAAGAAAATAAATTTTAATTCAAACTAAAAAGTTTCTATTATTTAAAATTTTCCTTTTATTTTTTTCAGGCAATAAGAAACTTTCTTAATTCAAACATATAAAATTTTATTTTAAATAAATTTCTTTTATTTACTTCGAATTCTCTAACAAAATATTATGGCGCCCAACATTGGGGCCCGAAAATTTTCAGATTGTTCCTAAACATTTCTATTTTCTCTTTTGTGACTTTTGTATTTTCTTGGATTTTAACATTTTTTTATTGTAGGTAGCCCAATTTTTGAAAAAGGAGTCCGATCGTGATTGCGTTGTGTATTGGATTTTAAGCCGTTTTTATTTTAATACTGTCGAAATCCGGGATATGGTTATTGTGGATTTTATTGCCCAAACGGAGTTCGATGTTTTGAGTATGAATCTTTTTTTTTACTTTAGCAATTTCGTAAGTGACTTTTTCTAATTACCTTTCTTTATTTATCCTATTTCCTTTTCTCGTCTGTCTGCCTGTTAATACTTTGAATATTTTGAATATTTTGAAACTTTTTCTTTAATATGGACACACAGGTGAGCTTTGTTGGTCTTAAACGAGACAAACTCGCCTACGAGCTTTTACGTCATGGTCGTAGTGCCACTGCACTTACTGCCAGACAGATGTCTGCTATACTTAATTCAGGCTTAGAAATAGATCAAACTTTTGCCCCACCATTAGTTGGTGAAATTGGCACATTACAGGCCAAATACACTCAGTTGTGCTCGGAAGTTCGTTTGTTTGTCGGTACGGAGGAGTCATTAGAATATCAATACCTTTCTAATAGAATTGCACATTTCTTACGTAGATTAAACCTCGTTAGAAACCATCGTTACCGAGATGAGAATTCAGTGTCTCTCATTGAACAAGCTACGTTATTAGAAAATTCATTTAATGATCTAGACTCCGAACTTTTGGAGCGTACTAGGCATATCACTGCTAACGTTCCTATGGCGGTTCAACACGCTGTAAAAACTTATAAACCTCCACCTGTTTATAAGTGGAACATTAAATTTAATGGTTCTGGTAACGTACAAGAATTTATAGATCGTGTTCATGAATTGGCAGAAGCACGACACGTGTCACATCACGACCTTTTCGTCTCTGCCGTGGATCTATTTGAGGGTTCGGCATTGAATTGGTACCGAGCGACTAAACCTGACCTACAGTCGTGGGACCAGCTCTTAGATTCTTTGCGAAAACATTACGGTCTGTCTACTTCAGATGACGCCATCTGGAAAGACATTTACAATATTAAACAGGGCCCTACGGAAAGGACGGTAGATCTTTTTATTCGCCTAAAGCAATTATTCTCAAAGCTTTCGGTACAACCCGATGAATCACGTAAGATAGACATCATTACCTCCGCTTTATCAAAAGACAATAGTTTACTAGTGTCCATCGGCATGTGTGACACTATGGACAAACTGTACACACTTTGTGCACAGCTTGACCGAGTAAAAGCCGAACACGTATCACCTCGCGTAAATAGTACATCACCTAGTTTTCCGTCGACGTCTCGATCATCTACCAGTAACGTTTCAAATAAGTCAGTACGTTTTATATCCTCTATGAAATGTTATAACTGCCGCCAGGAAGGCCATCATTTTCGGGATTGCGATAAACCTAAAACCCGTTATTGCTACCGCTGTGGAGCCCCTGACGTCACTGTTAGGACTTGCTCCAAATGTAATAAATCTTTAAACGCCAAGTAGGCTTCCGCTTGAATCGTCGGTCGCCTCCTTCGGTTAACAAATCGATTCGTTCGATGAGGCGTGATTCTGAAGAATGGACTTCATGGTTATCTACGGTTCGCAAATTTTGTGTTCAACCACCACCTAGCAATAATTGTAAAAATCCGACGTACTCATTTGTTTCAGTCAATAACGACTCTCGTCCTTACGTCCGTCTGTATATTTCTGGACGTAAAGTCCTCGGCTTAATCGACTCCGGTGCTGCCGTGACAGCAATTAGTTCAAAATTTTACGACCAAATTAAACATAACCTTCCACCATTATGTAAGTTAAGCCCATTTACCCAGATCACTGTTGCAAATGGTTCGTCTTGTGAAATAAAAGGAAAAGCTTTTATACCGTATAAATTTCATAATCTTACGTACACCGTACCTACGCTGGTTATTGAAGGTCTCTCCAATGATCTTTTATTAGGAGTGGACTTTATCAAAAAATTTTGTATTTCGATCGACTTTGCTCGTAGCACATATCAGTTCGTCGGTTCTGATATCTGTTCACTAGAGCAAAATCAATCATTAACTGATGACCAACAGCGTAAACTAGAAAATTTAATTAAAAGCTTTCCACAACCAGATAACTTGCCCTGCACATCTGCTATCGTACACAAAATCGATACTGGCGATGCCCAACCAATTAAACAGCGGAATTACGTTGTGTCAAAACCTATCCACGATTTTATCAATCAAGAGGTTGATAGAATGTTATCTTTGGATATTATAGAAGCCGCTCAGAGTCCCTGGAACAATCCGATTGTGGTAGTTAACAAGAAATCCACTGATGAAAGTCCTAAGTTTCGATTTTGCCTTGATTTTCGGAAACTTAACGCAGTTACCAAAAAACATGCATATCCACTACCATTTATGCATCAGATACTTGACCGTTTAGGTAATGCGAGTTGGTTCACTACGTTAGACCTTAAGTCCGCCTTTTGGCAAATCCCTTTAGATCCTAGTAGCCGTCCTTTTCTGTACCTGGACGTGGCCAATTTCAGCCAAAACGAATGATGTTTGGATTAACCAATGCGCCTGCTACTCAGCAATGTTTAGTGGATACTATTTTAGGTCCTGGTCTCGAACCTTATGTTTTTGTGTACCTTGATGATATAGTCATCGTTAATGCATCTTTTGATGAACATATCAAAACTTTATATGAGGTGCTAACTCGTTTGAAAGCAGCAAATCTGACGCTTTCTTTAGAGAAATGCCATTTCGCGAAACGCGAAATTAAATATCTTGGTTTCGTAATAAATTCCTCAGGTATACAAGTTGATTCCGATAAGACCAGCGCAATTGCCACTTATCCAATACCTAAATCAGTTAACAAGTCCGTTCATTTTTGGGAATAGTATCGTGGTTCCGTCGATGGATTCCACATTTTTCGGAACTTGCTGCTCCTCTAGTTAAACTTACGAGGAAAAATTGTAAGTGGAATTGGGACGATACCACCCAAAAATCTTTTGATGCTTTAAAGAAATGTTTATTATCACCACCCACAATTAGCTGTCCGGATCCGAATTTACCTTATACGATACACTGCGATGCGTCCAACTTTGCTCTCGGTAGTTGTTTAACGCAACAAACTTCTGATGGTCAGGAGAAAGTAATTGCATACGCTTCCCGTGCGCTTACTAAAAATGAAATTAACTTTTCCGTAACCGAAAAGGAGTTACTCTCGATCTTGTGGTCGATTAATAAATTCCGAGGTTACGTTGAGGCCACCCGTTTTACGGTTGTTACGGATCATTTTGCCTTGAAGTGGTTACACAACTTGAAAAACCCTTCAGGTCGACTAGCACGCTGGAGTCTGCAATTGCAGTCATACGATTTTAACATCGTACATAGAAAGGGATCATCCCATACGTTGCCTGACGGTTTGTCCCGTATACCTACCGACGTTAACTTAATTGAAGTTACTAATACTCATTATGATCGTTGGTATCGGAGAATGTTAGCTAAAGTTGAACGGTTTCCCGACAAATTTTCCCACTGGAAAATTGAAGATGGCAAATTATATAAATTCTGTACACCTGTTAACCCACTAAATATAGATGAAGATCCTTGGAAGTTAGTATTACCCACTTCACTCCGTACAAACGCTTTGAGTGAATGCCACGACAATGTTACTTCCGGACATTTTGGTGTTTATAAAACCTTATGCCGTTTATCCCAATTTTATTATTGGCCAGGCTTACGCACCGACGTTCTACGTTATTGTCGATCATGCCAGGTTTGTGCTCAGCACAAAATCGAACGTAAGTTACCTGCCGGATTTATGGGTAAGCGAGTTATCGATAAACCCTGGTCAGTCCTATGTACTGATCTCGGAGGCCCATATCCCATGTCTACTAACCGAAATCGTCACGTTTTCGTTCTTTCAGATTTATTTACCAAATATACATTAATTTTTCCACTACGTGAAGCAAACGCGAAAAATATTTTAAAAATATTTGATAAGGTATTCCTTACTTTTGGGTTTTGTGATACCATAATTTGCGACAATGGCACACAGTACGTATCTGGTCCAGTACAACAATATTTTAAAGACCACAATGTACAGGTTCAGCTTTCTCCTAAATACCATCCACAGAGTAATCCCGCTGAACGTGCTATTCAAACCGTAAAAACCCTAATTGCTTCATATATTAACGAAAACCAACGAGATTGGGATTCGAATTTAGACGCTTTTAACTTCGCTATAAATTCCGCAGTACATCACACTACTAAATTTTCACCCGCATACCTTATGTTCGGTCGTGAATTTAAATTATTAGGTACCCCATCATCTCAAAATCCTGTACCTTTCGACATTGACCTCAATAACTGTCCTGAACGTATACGTAATTTATCGAATGCATGTCGTATTGTTCGTGAACGTATTGCTAGCTCACAGGAAAGTAGCGCTAATCGATACAATTTACGTCACCGTTTTGCTTCATTTAATATAGGCGACTACGTTTGGAAAAGACATTTTCCATTATCAAGTGCTGGTGAATACTTTAGCTCTAAATTAGCACCTAAATTTATCAAATGTCAAATATCTAATAAACTTTCTGACAACCGTTACGAGTTAGTATCTATCGATGGTAAAAATTTAGGCACATACCATGTCTCTATGTTAAAACCATACGTTGAGCGCCAACAATAAAAATCAATTTAGTAGTCCATATTATCTATATTATCTCTTATCTTTTCACTACGTTTAATTCTTCCTTTTATTGTACGTAAATACACTGTTACATTTTTTTGGTGATTACCTTTTTTTTCTAATTTACATTCAGTCCGTCTGTCATTTATATCTCGCCGCACTGCCTCGGCATCCAGAATTTGGCAGTTGGCCGTTCTTTACAATCGTTTTGCCATTGGAGGTAAAAACCCTCGAGAAATGTTCTCCTCGAGTCTGTACGTCTTTTACCTTTCACTTTAACATTTGTAGTCCGTCTGTTCGTCTAAATTACCCTATTTGTAAACTCTTTTGTCACCAAAGTTAATTTACATTCAATTTATATTACTGCCCTTAATAAAATGTAATATATCTTTACCTTTAAATTGCTATCTGATTTTATTTAGTGGTCATTTCGCACTTTTTCTATGTGTAATAAATGTGTATTTACGCTGCTTTCTATTACATTTAAAATTTAACTATTTTTGCCTTTTTATAAATTTGCTCCTTACCTAAAATTGCAGTTACCTTACGTGTCACACGACAACAAAACTTTCCTTAGGATTGTAGCAAAAAATTAAAAATTAAAATAATTTAATTTATATTATTAAGGGGGTGGTAGTTAAATAAGTTAATTTGGCTTGCTACGTGAATTAAAAAATAATAAGGAAATAGGGTTTGGTCGGCTACGTGAAATTCTAAAGTTAAGTGAGAAATTAAAGGAGTTCCTAATAGGGGCCCATAGCTATTAGAAACCTATTGCGCTGGTGGAAAAATTAGGTGCCTATCCAGAGGTAAAGAGTGGGTCGTGTCCCGTACCATGTAAATCTGAAAATATTTCGAAATGAAAAAATAGGGAAACTAAAATTATTAAACGTCATTTTCAACATATTAACAATTTTTATTACATCTTTAAAATTTTAACGGAAATTACAAACAACGCGCTGAAAATCTAAATTCCAAATACAAAACTGTAGAACAAGATTGGGTATAAAGTATTGCGTTTAATAGAACAAGTTTAACTGTAATACATATTGAATATAATAATTTTACTTTGGATGAAATATTTTATTAAGTTAAAAAAGGAATTTTTGTTATTTCCTCTAAATTGAGAAATGGTAAATAATAAAGAATTAATTAAATTTTATGTTTGAATATAAATAAATTTACTAGGGCGTGATTTCGGATCACTTGAATTTTCCCAAAAAGACGCCCGCTGTAAGGGCTGATTCGGCCTTGAGAGGTATACACATATGTGAAGCGAAACAAATTAAACTAAATTGTTCATGTATGAAATTAAGAATTTGTCAAGATAATAGATCTTGATTAAAATGTTATTAAATTATCATTAAATTAGTATTTAAATAAATGATTTTACGTATACAAATAGATACGAAGAACAATAACGAATGTGACTAGAATATTTTGAATAAACTCGTATTTAAAACAAAATCAGTGAAAAATATTTAAGTTTAACCTCAAAGTGAACATGTTCCTTTAAATTAGAGTTGAAATATAAATCCAATTAAAATATAATAAGTTCGTGAGGATATTATGAAACGATTTACATCACTTTAAATATGATGTTGTGAGAATTACAATGACAAATTATGTATGATTAAGTTTGTGGTATTTCAAATTGCATTACGTTACATTGTGAAAGTGTTTTACAACAAAGCATTAATAAATTTTCAAAATAAGTGAAATTGAAACAAGTGAAAGCTTCGTTAAATACGATACATGAGATCAAGTATTTAAATAACATACCACAATGACGGTGTACCCTTTGGTTTAAAAAAAAATTACGAAAGTGAATAAAATTGTAAGTGCATTAAACAAAGACAGAATTTAAACTTAAATCACATTTTAATTTAAATTTTCCCTTTTCCGTTTAAAGGCAAATTAAATATTTATAATATTACTTATCTTTTAGAGTTGAAATTTCCTGATTGTGATTATGGTTGAAAAATATTGTTTCAAAAATGATTCCATATTGCGAATTTAGTTAAAATATAATCCCGTCTTCACGGTAATTTTAATTGCGAATGTTCCAGGGCGAAAGCCCATTATGAACTCTCAATGTTCTGTGTTGTAATATCCATTGTGAACTGTGTA
Organism: Brachynemurus nebulosus; assembly: GCA_035578155.1. Classification (NCBI taxonomy): domain Eukaryota; kingdom Metazoa; phylum Arthropoda; class Insecta; order Neuroptera; family Myrmeleontidae; genus Brachynemurus; species Brachynemurus nebulosus. The sequence goes on from JAPWDM010000007.1 coordinate 10,645,578, forward strand.
TATTCTATTTTTTGAAAAGACGCTACCAGTCTCAATTTGCATACATTATATAACTTATTTTGCTAAACTTTTATGAATCAACCAATAGGATTCGTTTTGTGAAACATTGCCTTATTTGGTTTATAAAACAAATAAATATTTAAATTAATAAATTCGATCTTGGAATTTAATTTTATACAAAATATTATTGCCGCTGATTTTGGAATCATTTATGAAAAACATGTAATTTAAATATTAGTTCTTTAGAAATTTACTAGATGGCCATAGCATTAATTTTTACATTTGATCATAATTTAAACAGTAATAATATCGATATTGTTTTTATTATACAAATTCACTAGATATCTAAGTATAAATTTTGTAAATTTAATTTTGATTAATAATATAGATATTGATTAAATTTGTATTTATAAATTCTCTTTCGTTAGTTTTATTAATTTTGTTTTAAGAATTTGTGAAATTATGCTTACTAGATAGATGTAGACATCGCTACATCCGCGCGGGCGAGAAAAAGCGCGAATGCGTTGAAAGCACCCTTGGTAACTGCCTTGCCGCAGAAGAAAAAAAAATGTGGAAAGTAAATTTTGTGGACGATGACCAGTACTTCGAGAGGTTGAAGTTTATTCGTCTCTTGTTGAGAATTTTGAATGTTAAAGTTTTGATATTAATTTATGTTGCGTTGTGTACTTGATAATGTTGTTTAGCTTGTAGATACTTTCTTGACTTAAATTTTTAAAATGTGTAAATTCGAAATTCCAGCCCAATTTTAACATAATGGCGGTTGGAGTTATACTAATTATTTGCAATGAAGATGATATACTTTGAAGAAAATTCCAATTAGACATCATTAATGACGTGTTGATTTATAAGATGAAGTGAACATTTTGCAAACTTGACGAAATTTGGTCCATATTTAGCAGTCGTCTGTAATTATGAATGAAATGTTGTAGTTTGATAGATCCGCTTTTCCTTTATATAAGTAATAGGAGAGAATAATCCAAATATGAATATATTTCATCATTGATTTGTTGACTTTAAATTGTAAAGGCATAATTTCATGATTTGGCTAGTGATTTTGTATAATTTTACATTAATTTTACATTTTGATTTTGAATTTCAATAATTTATAGATAATGAAATATTAATTTGCAAATAATAAATTTTAATTTTAATTTTTGAAAACATTATATATGTATTAGGTTATAATTGTCTTATCCAAATTTGAAATAACCTTTCGTTAACAAAATTCTCCATTTAAATTTGCGTTATTTGTAACTTGTAAAATCGCAATTTAGTTAAAATAATATATAAAATAATTTTATCAATAAATTTATGTTAATTATCTAAAATTATGCAATTTACGTGTAATGCAAAATGGAATCATGTTTTTTAAGTTTAGAATGAAACAAAATTTTATGAAAATTGTGCATTTAGAATATTTTGATCATTAATAAATTTGAATAGAAAGATTTTGAAATTGTATAAGATTTGTTTACATATATACGTATTATAATTATGTTATGTATTTGTTGGTATATTTTTAAATAATTGTGTGTATTTCTTTGACATTCAATGCGAAATATATAATAAATTAAGGAAATATGTTTTGACTTTCAAATTTATACGTTGATGCAAATTGAAATAATATGTACTTTAGTAATTCATATATTAAATTGGTATCTGGACAATTAGGCCCATTAAAATTAATATATGATAAATTGAATATTGAGGGAAATACTAAATTTTGGCAAGAAAATTTTGTTTAAGTTGTAGTTTGTATATAAATTAACATTAGAAATTATGAAGAAAATTGTAGGCGTTCATTACGTAAATTTTTAAATTAATTACGTTAAGATAGAGTAAATTTAGTTAGGCTGTAGTTTATTAATTTTATATTTTTACTAGCTAAATTTTTGAGTTGAGTAGCAGGGTTACATTAAAATAAATGTTCTGATTTTTATATTAGTAATTATGATTGCTGAATTGTAATTTTATTACAAAATTGAACTTAAATTCTAAATATTTGTATTTTTATTAAATAACCTATATTAGTTACCTAAATATTATTAATAACGAAATTACTAAACTAAACTATACTAGTTGCCTGCTCATCTTTAATAACTCAAAGGTTTGCTAAGAGTCTAAATAAAGATGTATTAGCAGATATGCAACGTGTGTTTTTAACTTAACTTATACTGGCTGAACTTATGTTCGCCGCATCGACCTACGTGTCGGGAAAACTAAATTTAGAAAATTATACACTAAATAAAATATGGTACGAATCACCGGGCTAGGGGTTTTACTCAATATTTTGTCGTGTTGGCGGATTCTAGACGGTGTAAAACTTTTGGTTTACCGAACAAGACCGTTTTCCAACATTTAGGACATAAATTAATACCGTAGCATTAATAGCAAATCGACCAGACTAAACTACACACTAAATGAAATATGGTACGAATCACTGGACTAGGGGTTTACTCAAGGTGTCGCGTAGGACGGTTTGATACCATAGTATGATAGTAATTCGACCGGAATAAATTTAATTATGCAAATATAATTACTAATTTTTATTTTAAAACAAATTTTGTCGAATTTATATTACTTGAAAAATATAGTAAATTTAAATTTAGTGTTTTGAAACTTTAAAGTAATTTTGTTATTATATAAGACTGATTCATAATCTTGTTAAATCGTAAATATTTATTATGTGTTATATCACAAATAAAGGTAGTTTTGTTTAAAGTTTAAATTTACGTAATAAGCTTGTATATTAGTTTAAAGATTTAATTCAAAGAAAATTGTAATGAAAAAAAATTTGTAAGTTTTGGAAATACAAGATTTTGAAAATGAAAATTATAGTTTGGAGTATTTTGTAAAGATTAGGTGATGTTAGATAAAGTAATTTGGTTTGGAAGGAAAATGTATTTTTAAGTAGTAGGGTTTAAATTGAACTTGTAATGATAAACTTATATATTGATTTGGTAATAAGTTAATTTAAGATGAATAATTGAAATATAGGAATCTAAGGAAATGATATAATTAAAGGATAAATTTAAGGTTAAATAATACTTATCTTTTTTGGATGTTTGAGTTATGTTTTCCCAAATTTAACTATACATTGAACTCTAATCTCCATTAATAATTGCTGTAATTTCTTGCGTTGTATTTACTAATGTGAATTGCACTGCAGCAGAATTCCTCTTTGGATTTTTAGATTATATACCATATAACTATACTCTTCTTTTACTAAATATATACCTATTACATAAATTTGAATTAAAATATATGTTTTTAAATTTTAGAATCCTTTATAAGCGTTACGAGGGTATTATATTAACTAAAGAGAAAATGTTTTAACAGTAGCCGACTATGGGACTTTTTTCCTCTGCTACCATTTGTAGCAAAAAATTAAAAATTAAAATAATTTAATTTATATTATTAAGGGGGTGGTAGTTAAATAAGTTAATTTGGCTTGCTACGTGAATTAAAAAATAATAAGGAAATGGGGTTTGGTCGGCTACGTGAAATTCTAAAGTTAAGTGAGAAATTAAAGGAGTTCCTAATAGGGGCCCATAGCTATTAGAAACCTATTGCGCTGGTGAAAAAATTAGGTGCCTATCCAGAGGTAAAGAGTGGGTCGTGTCCCGTACCATGTAAATCTGAAAATATTTCGAAATGAAAAAATAGGGAAACTAAAATTATTAAACGTCATTTTCAACATATTAACAATTTTTATTACATCTTTAAAATTTTAACGGAAATTACAAACAACGCGCTGAAAATCTAAATTCCAAATACAAAACTGTAGAACAAGATTGGGTATAAAGTATTGCGTTTAATAGAACAAGTTTAACTGTAATACATATTGAATATAATAATTTTACTTTGGATGAAATATTTTATTAAGTTAAAAAAGGAATTTTTGTTATTTCCTCTAAATTGAGAAATGGTAAATAATAAAGAATTAATTAAATTTTATGTTTGAATATAAATAAATTTACTAGGGCGTGATTTCGGATCACTTGAATTTTCCCAAAATGACGCCCGCTGTAAGGGCTGATTCGGCCTTGAGAGGTATACACATATGTGAAGCGAAACAAATTAAACTAAATTGTTCATGTATGAAATTAAGAATTTGTCAAGATAATAGATCTTGATTAAAATGTTATTAAATTATCATTAAATTAGTATTTAAATAAATGATTTTACGTATACAAATAGATACGAAGAACAATAACGAATGTGACTAGAATATTTTGAATAAACTCGTATTTAAAACAAAATCAGTGAAAAATATTTAAGTTTAACCTCAAAGTGAACATGTTCCTTTAAATTAGAGTTGAAATATAAATCCAATTAAAATATAATAAGTTCGTGAGGATATTATGAAACGATTTACATCACTTTAAATATGATGTTGTGAGAATTACAATGACAAATTATGTATGATTAAGTTTGTGGTATTTCAAATTGCATTACGTTACATTGTGAAAGTGTTTTACAACAAAGCATTAATAAATTTTCAAAATAAGTGAAATTGAAACAAGTGAAAGCTTCGTTAAATACGATACATGAGATCAAGTATTTAAATAACATACTACAATGACGGTGTACCCTTTGGTTTAAAAAAAAATTACGAAAGTGAATAAAATTGTAAGTGCATTAAACAAAGACAGAATTTAAACTTAAATCACATTTTAATTTAAATTTTCCCTTTTCCGTTTAAAGGCAAATTAAATATTTATAATATTACTTATCTTTTAGAGTTGAAATTTCCTGATTGTGATTATGGTTGAAAAATATTGTTTCAAAAATGATTCCATATTGCAAATTTAGTTAAAATATAATCCCGTCTTCACGGTAATTTTAATTGCGAATGTTCCAGGGCGAAAGCCCATTATGAACTCTCAATGTTCTGTGTTGTAATATCCATTGTGAACTGTGTATATTCTATTTTTTGAAAAGACGCTACCAGTCTCAATTTGCATACATTATATAACTTATTTTGCTAAACTTTTATGAATCAACCAATAGGATTTGTTTTGTGAAACATTGCCTTATTTGGTTTATAAAACAAATAAATATTTAAATCAATAAATTCGATCTTGGAATTTAATTTTATACAAAATATTATTGCCGCTGATTTTGGAATCATTTATGAAAAACATGTAATTTAAATATTAGTTCTTTAGAAATTTACTAGATGGCCATAGCATTAATTTTTACATTTGATCATAATTTAAACAGTAATAATATCGATATTGTTTTTATTATACAAATTCACTAGATATCTAAGTATAAATTTTGTAAATTTAATTTTGAATAAAAATATAGATATTGATTAAATTTGTATTTATAAATTCTCTTTCGTTAGTTTTATTAATTTTGTTTTAAGAATTTGTGAAATTATGCTTACTAGATAGATGTAGACATCGCTGCAGGATTCATACTCGAACAATTTTTCCTGTTTAATTATATTTACGTTTCCGTTTACTCAGGCTTTTCCTGAAGGTAAACGAAGGCCTTTAGTTAACATTTCGCGATGTTGCTTGGGGCACGACATGAATTTGAAATCATGTCATTTAATTTTGTATATTTATATTTTTCTCTCTTCATTACCTATATTGGCTTTACCTTATTTATATTTTTCTTATTAAATTAGTTAAGATTTAATTAGTAAGTATCTTCCGTTTCGTCAGGTGTCAACTTGATCGAAACGAAGGCTCTTTGATAATGTTGACTGACATTACTTGGGGCATGACGTAAACAGAATTTATGTCATTTAACATTAATATTTCTCTAATTTACGTTATTTTCATTTTGCGTTTACCTTTCGTAATAGAATTATTACGTTTTCTTTACCTTTTTGTATTAGGAGTTTTGTTTGTGCTGTTAATGAGGCAACACGTCTGTGTATTGTTACTGATACTAATTAAAATTTATAAAATAATTAAACAAATAATAGTGATACTTTGTTTTAAAAAAAGAAAAAATTGAATTGATTCTTAAAATATTATTATTTAGTGCTAAAGTACCTTAAATCAGAATAATTTAAGTAATCTTAATAAAAACTTTTTTAATTAGATCCAACTAATAATTGTATGCGAATTGACAATATAGCCAGTGCTACCTTGCAATAACACATTATATAAGTTCTATGTCCATTAACTAAAAATATAAAACATAAAAAATAAAAAATAATCTACAATACATACGGTCACAATTAGTGGAGTAATTCTGTAACAAGTATATTGGTCTAGTGGATAACATAGCGGATAAAACGGTAATACATCCCAACGATCCTAGGTTCAAATACAGAAGAAGTAACAAGATCTTCAATTTTTTTTCTCTTGAAGTTTTATTCTTGTAGAATCAGTTTATAATAATTAGAAATGAGCGAGAAAACAGTTATTGACTACTTAAAAATATTAATAAAAACAAAGCTTTTATGAACATATTAAAAATAACAAAGCTTTTATGAACTGAAATAATTCTTCTTTATTTCCCTTTTACTTGTACAATAATTACAGAAACTCATTTCGATATCCACCATTACATTTTTTATTTTTCTTTTTATACCAAAGACAAGGGTAGCTTACATAGATAATATAAACTTAGGGTACGTTCCATTTCACAACAAAATTACTAACTTAACACACCTCCTTAATTTTGTTGCTTCTAAAAAGTATAAAACTAACTTTCTAACAACTTAAGAAATAATACAAACATCCTGTCTTCTTAAAATTTTAGTGACAACACAATGACAATATCTTTCTAATTTAAATCAATCTTACTTAAACACTTTTAACAATTACAATCTTTCTTATTTAAATACTTTTAACACCTAGCAAATCTCTGAATTTATGAAATTTAACTTTGCTTAAAGATTTAGTTAATATATCTGCAATCTGGTCTTCAGTGTTAATTTTAGTAACATCGATAATGCCTTTCTTTTCAAAATCATGTACAAAATGAAAACTAATATCAATGTGTTTAGAGTTTTTACAAAATTTACCATTTTTTGACAATGCAATGGCTCCAGTGTTATCCTCATGTATTTTAATAGAACTTTTTATTTTAACATTAATATCACTTAACACTCCTTTTATTGGCAAAATCTCTTCAACACAATCAGCTAACGCGTAGTATTCTGCATGAGTTGATGCTCTTGACACAATTTTTTGTTTCTGAGATTTCCAGAACACTGTATTTCCAAAAACTTTTATAACTATGCCTGTAGTAGACTTTCTGTCCACTATATCTGCAGCCCAATCGGCATCCACATAGGCATCCATTATGTTTTCATATGTAGCATCATAGTTTAATTTTAAGGATTTAGTGTGATACAAATATTTAAGCACACGTAGGGCATATTTATAATGACTTTCATCATAACTGTTTTGAAAACGACTTAGGTAGTTTACTGAATATGATACATCTGGACGAGTTCCATTTGCCACGTACAATAAAGCACCAATCAGGTTTCGATATTTAAAATTTTCGTTTCTATTCTCGGATGGCTCTAGTTTTAAGTTAATTTCCATTGGTGTTTCAAAACCTTTTGAATCTGTCACTTGATATTTTGTAGCTAGATTTTCAATGTATTCTTCTTGGGTCAAAAACATTTTCTTTTCCTTTTTATTATATTCTATGTTTATTCCTAAATAATGTTTAATTCTTCCTAGGTCTTTCATACGAAATTTTTTACTCAACATTTCTTTTACCTCTTTTATACATTCAATATTATTTCCAAGGAGGAGTAGATCATCAACATAAAGTATTACATAAACAGTGTCATTTTTGATACATCCAGTGTACAAACAGTAATCATGATTCGATCTTTTAAACTGTATTTCTGTCATAAAATCGTGAAAACACTCGTACCAATCACGTGGGCTTTCTCTCAGTCCGTATAGGGATTTATTCAATAGACATACTTTGCCTTCTTCGATTTGATAACCATCAGGTGGATAAATGTACACTTCCGATTTAATATTGCCATTTAAGAAGGCGGTTTCCACATCCATTTGTTCGATTTCCCATCCATTAACGCATGCAGTAGACAATAAAACCTTCAGAGTCGTCATTCTTGCTACTGGGGAGTATATCTCTTCATTTTCACTATAAATTTGTTGGAATCCCTTAGCAACGACACGAGCTTTATACTTTCCATTACTTTTGATTCTAAAGATCCATTTTACTTCTATTATCTTCTTATCTACAGGCTCTTCAACTACTCTCCATGTGTTGTTTTCTTCTAAGCTTTTAATTTCTTCTTCCATAGCCTTTTTCCATTTCTTTGAATCTGTACTCTTTATGGCTTCTTCATAATTCTCTGGAATGTTAACATCACAAAAATTTGCATATACTTCATGATCATCATACCTTTTTGGAATTTTTCGCACTCTCTTAGGTCTTTCTTTTGACACCTCCTGAATTTCTTCTCGTTCTTTTTCTTCAACTTTGTTTTCACTTTCTTCTTGCTCTTTTTCTTCAACTTTGTTTTCACTTTCTTCTTGCTCTTTTTCTTCAATTTTGTTTTTACTATCAGTAATTTCCTCAACTTCATGTTCTTTATCATCACTTGTCACTTCTTCTTCATTATCTTTTCCTTCATCATGATAGTATTTCACAAACTCAATTTCTTTTTCAATAAATTTCACATGTCGACTCACAATAACTTTGTTTCCAACTAGCACTCTGTATCCCATATCCGTGTATCCTACTAATATTCCTTTCTCTGCTTTAGGATTTAGTTTTGATGTTCTTTTCACTTCTGGTATTCTCACAAAAGCTTTACTTCCATATATTTTTAAGTTTGTCACATCCGGTTTTCTTCCAAAAAATATTTCATATGGTGTTTTTTTCTCAATCGTGTTTGTCAATAATCTGTTTCCTAAATATGCAGCAGTCTTTATACATTCTGGCCAATAACATTTGTCAATCTTTGCTTCAGCAAGTAAGCATCTCGCCCTGTCCATAATAGTTCTGTTGTACCTTTCTGCAACTCCATTTAGCTCATGAGTGTACGCCGGACATGGTTTGATATAAATTCCTTTTTTCTTCGCAAATTCAAAAAAATTTGTGTTCATGTATTCGGTTTCATTATCGCATCGGAGTTCTTTAATCCTTTTTCCAGTTTGGTTCTCCACTAAATTTACAAAATGCACAAAACAATCATAAACTTCACTTTTCTGTTTTATACAGTATACTTTGGCTAACTTGCTATAATCATCAATAAAACTCACAAAATATTTTTCACCACCAAAACCTACTGGATTTATGGGGCCATTGACATCTGAATGTATAACTTGTAGTAACTCGGTGGCTCGACGGCCCCTAGCCGTGTTAAAAGGGAGATTAGACATTTTGTTTTCCAAGCATATTTCACATTGATAATAGTCATACTCAATTTTATCTGGCAACCCTACACATAAATTATTTTCACATAATTTTTTAAGGTTATTAAAATTTGTGTGGCCTAGAATGCGGTGCCATTTTTCCTTTTGAGACATAGTTACATTTTCTTTTTCAGATAAAGTCACATTTGTGTATGATACAGACTGATTTTTAAAACATGTTTTTCCTTTCAAAATAAATAACTTATTTTCTTTGTATGCACATGCAATTAAATTGTTGAACTTGTTATAAACCTCGGCGTTATTATCATTAAATATTACAGTATTATTCTGTGCAGTGATACTCGATACACTCAACAAATTTTTACGCATGCTGGGTACATAATACACATTTTTAATTGTTGTTTTTATCCACTGCTGGTCAACATTGAAATACATAATTATATCACCAATCTTGTTTGCTTTTAATGAAAAACCATCACCAACCTTAATGTCCACTGGATTTGTCAATTCCTTAAAATCACAAAAATACTTATCACTATTTATAATGTGATCAGAGCAGCCGCTGTCCAAGAGCCAAGACACCATTGTTTCGTCCTTATCACAGTTCTTCGCCGACATCATAACTTCCACGTGAAAAGAGTTTCCATCTTCACTCACACTTGCTACACCAGCCGACCTTGTGAAGCCACGATACTGACCGCGTCCTCGTCCACGATAGCCTCGTCCTCTATTTCCCCTCCAGTTGTATCCTCTCTGGTTACTGCCTCTCCTGTTGTTTCCTCTCCACATACCTTGTTGAACCTGGTTTTTGGGGCAATCCCTTTTATAATGTCCTAAATCACCACAATTATGGCACGCCCCATTTTCTCTCCTCGTATGAAATGTTTGACCTGATGCTGCCTGTCCATCTCTCTTTTTATGTTCGAATAACAACTTTGATTTGACATACTCAACCGACTTTTCTTTATCCGGCAATGCATCTATTACGTCTACTATATGACTAAAACATTCAGGCAAACATAGTAACAAATAGTTTAATTTGTCTTCATTTGTGACAGCTTCACCACATCCAATCAGGTTGTTAATGTGGGCCTCAAATTTGTTTAGAAATTCAGCCGGATCATCATTTTCGTTCATTTTTAAGTCCAACAAGCGTCTTTTACACAACAATTTGTTCGCTGAGCTTTTAGTCGCATAGATAGAATCAAATTTAGTTATCATTTCTTTTGCTTTGGATTCGTTAATGATTAGTTCGAGTTGACTGTTTGACACGCCGTTCACAATGTAATTTTTCGCTTTGATTTCTTTTGCTTTCCACTCGCTTTCACTGATTTGGTCGGGTTTTTTGTCTAATTCGATTACCTCAACGCATTCACGCATCTCCAGAAAAAGTTTCAACCTGTATCTCCATTTGTCATAATCGACGCCATTAAATATTTGAAGTTGAATATTGCTTTTTTCATCCATCTTGTTTTAAACCACGGACCTCTGCTACCATATTAATAAAAACAAAGCTTTTATGAACATATTAAAAATAACAAAGCTTTTATGAACTGAAATAATTCTTCTTTATTTCCCTTTTACTTGTACAATAATTACAGAAACTCATTTCGATATCCACCATTACATTTTTTATTTTTCTTTTTATACCAAAGACAAGGGTAGCTTACATAGATAATATAAACTTAGGGTACGTTCCATTTCACAACAAAATTACTAACTTAACAAAAAAAAAATAGAATCTAAATTCGAAGAACAGTTAAAAGATATAAAACGAACTTGCCAAGATACGAATATAAGGATTGCATCTCTTGAAGCAACTATCAACAGTCTAAAAGCGGAAAATCAACATTTAAAGAAGGAACTGAAAACTCAAAACGAAGTAATAGAGACCCTCCAGAAGAAAATTAAAAAAATAATATTATAATATATGGTCTGCAAGAATCAGAAGATGAAAAACAAGAATCGTTGGACTTGGCAATTCTTAAAATTTTTAATGAAAAAATGGAAATTCCATGTACTTTACAAGATATTAATTTCCTACATCGATTGGGTAAAAAACGTTCTGATCAGATAAGACCTGTTATTGTGTCATTCCTCTCCAACCGGTTGAAAACGAATATACTAACTAAGCGAACTAAATTAAAGGGTACTAAAATCTACATTAATACGGACATGACAATTGTAGAACGGGAAGAACATAAAAAACTACTCGCGCATGCACATAGACTCAGAGAAGAGGGAAAGAGAGTTTCTATTCATGGTAATAAACTTAAAGTTCATCCGATATCATATAATATTGAAGATCTCGACGTTACCTATGATGAAATTGTAGAAATTGATAAACAATTAGAAGACAAGAGACTTGTGGAAATTGATAACCAAATAAAGCCTAAAGAACCAATGATAATACAGAAAGATTTGAAACTAGACAGACATCAAATAAGCACACCGATTACAGAAAGGACGGATAATCGACAACAAACACCAAAAACAACACTGGATTGCCACTTCAGACCTCGTAATACAAAAAAAATCAGAGTCAAAAAACTAGCTATTACATGGTGGAACTGTCGCGGCTTTAATAATATGGCGAATCTGGATGAAGACTGTTATATATGTGTTAAATAATACATAATTATATTTATATTTAATTATAGTTTTAAATAGTTAAAAGATGTCACCACTATACTAACGGAAGTGAGATGACATTTTAACAGATACAAGACGGGAGTGCAATGATGGACGCCCTCATATAAAGAACATACAAATACGATGTACAAAAACAGCATGTACTTTTATCTGTGTAATCTTACTAATTAATTAATAAATTAAGTTATAAAATTATAGTTTTATTATTTTTAAAAGTATTTAAAAGATTAAACACATAAAACATGGCGCAGTCGTAAAAATTAGAAAAAAGGTGATAATGCAAAAAATCACAAAATCTAAAATAAAAAACACGTGGTTGAAAAAATAAAATGTAATTTTAAAGTGTGTTAAGTGTAAAAATTTTTAAAAATAAAATTAAAAATATCAAAATGGAGTATAATAAACCAGCTGAATTAAATTTAAGTGGAAATTTAAAAGAAAATTTTAAAAAATTTCAACAAGAGGTGGACATATTTTTTGAAGCAACAGAAACATACTCTAAAAGTGATAAAGTACAAATAGCTAGATTTTTAAACTTAATTGGTCCTGAAGCAGTAAAAATATATAATACTTTTGAAATAAGTAAAAACGAAAATGTAAAATTAAAACAAATAATAGATGAATTTATAAAATATTGTGAACCCAAAAAGAACTTAGTGATGGCACATTTTAAATTTTTTAAAAGAGTACAGGGTCCAAATGAAACTTTTAATAATTATTTAACTGACTTAAAAAATTTAATTGTAAACTGTGAATTTGAACAATTAGAGAAAAAACTATTAAAAACTCAAATAATACTTGGAATCAATAATAAAGAACTACAAGAGAAACTGCTACGTGAAGATGCATCTTTAGAAAGGGTAATTAACTATTGTCAAGCTGCAGAATTAGCTGAAGAATCCAGAAAAGAATTGGAATCTACAGTTGTGTTATCAACGGGTTCAAAACACCTGGATCAAGTGAGAAATTCATCGTATCAAAAAGGTTCTAAAAAACAAAATAAAGACATTAAGTTTAATAAGAAATGTCAAAAGTGTAATCAGAATCATGAGTATGGTAAATGTTTTGCCTATGGCAAAAAATGTAAAAAGTGTGGATTATATAACCATTATGCTAATTGTTGTAAAACTAAAAAGAATTTTAAGAAAAATATTTACACAGTAAATCCACAAAATTCGAGCAGTGAATCTATTACTATAGGTTTAAATTCAATTGCACAAGTATTTCCGATAAACGAGGGTAATAAAAATAATGAATGGAAAGAATTTATTAAAATTAATAATGATATTATTCAAGTAAAAATTGATACAGGGGCTCAAGTAAATATTTTACCGTTATCTTATTTAAATAAATTAGCGCCTAATACTAAAATTAATAAAACAAAAATTAAAATTGAGGCTTTTGGGGGATTTTCAGTTAAAACGTTAGGGGTAGTTAAACTACTATGTGAAAGTAAAGATAAAATAGTAGAAACTGACTTTCATGTTGTAAAATATAACAATGTCATGCCAATTGTAGGGTTACAAACATGTATAGAGTTGAATATTATAAAACAGATTAACAGTATTAGTAAAAATTTTAATAACTGTACTACTAAAAATGAATTTATTAAAGAAAATATAGATGTATTTCAAGGAATAGGGTGTTTTCCTGATAAATATACTATACAGTTGAAGCCAAATGTAATTCCAAAAGCACATTCTAGTAGAAGAGTACCTCTAGCAATAAAAAATAAATTAAAAGAAACATTAGACAAAATGGTAAAATCTAACATAATCAGTCCAGTTGAAGCCAATACATCAGAATGGGTAAATAATATAGTTATAGTAGAAAAAGCAGACTCAAGCTTAAGAATATGTTTAGATCCTCAAGATTTAAATAAATGTATACTTAGGGATTATTATACAATACCAACTTTGGAAGAAATTAAACCTTTATTAGCTAATAAAAAATATTATACAGTATTAGACCTGAAAGATGGGTTTTGGCATGTTAAATTAGATGAAAAATCTAGAAAACTTTGTACATTTAGCACTCCCTTTGGTTTATATTGTTTTAATAGATTACCATTTGGTATTGTTTCGGCTCCTGAAATTTTTCAGAAATTAAATACGAAATATTTTGGTGATTTGGAAGGAGTTATAATTTATTTCGATGATTTGTTAATCACCAGTGACAGTAAAGAGGGTCATGATAAAATACTAGGAGAAGTATTAGACAGAGCTAGAAAATACAAAATAAAATTTAATAAAGATAAAATACAGTATTGTGTAGATAAAGTAAAATATTTAGGGTTTGTATTTTCAGAAAGTGGTATCACAGTTGATCAAAATAGGATCAAGGCCATTCAGAATTTGAAAATTCCGTCAAATAAGAAAGAGTTGCAACAAATATTAGGAATTATCAATTATTTAAGAGATTTTATACCTAATTTATCAGAAATTTCTCAACCGTTAAGAGAGTTATTAAAAAAAGATATACAATGGCTTTGGCTTGACCAACATTCTAAAATATTAGAAAATATTAAATCATTAATAACTGAAACTCCAATACTAAAAAATTTTGATATAAATAAAGTTACAAGCATTCAATGTGACAGTAGTCAAAGTGCCTTAGGTTGTTGCTTAATGCAGGATAAAAATCCAATATTGTATGCATCTAGAGCTTTGAATGAAAGCGAAAAACAATGGAGTCAAATAGAAAAAGAATTATTAGCTGTCTGTTTTGCTTGTGAAAAATGTCACAATTATATATATGGCAAAAAAATAGTTGTGTATACAGATCACCAACCTTTGGTTTCATTAATGAATAAAAATTTAAATCAAATTAAAAGTAATAGATTAAAACGGCTAAAAATAAAATTAGCAATTTACGATCTAGAAATAAAATATTTACCAGGAAAATACATGTATATTGCTGACTTGTTATCGCGAAATTATATTGAACGGTCTGAGGACCATGATTCAAATTTTGATTATGACATGAAAGATATTGTTCATGTAAATTCATTGAATATAATCCTTCACAAATGGAAAATTTGAAGAATATCAAATAGAAACAGATAAAGATTCTGTATTAAATAAAGTATTAAAATATTGCAAGGAAGGTTGGCCTAAAAATAAAAATGAAATAAATAATTTTGAACATGAACTTAAACATTGTTATAAAATAAGAAATAATATTTTTATTGAGAATAAATTGTTGTATTATGAAAATAGATTAATAGTTCCAAAGAAATTTCGGAAAGAGATATTAAAAATATTACATGAAAGTCACATTGGAATTTCAAAAACTAAATTAAAATGTAAAGAATCTTTATACTGGCCGGGAATAATGTCAGATGTTCAAAATATGATTACAGCTTGTGTTATTTGTAACAGATTTGGAAATTTTAGAACTAAAGAACCTTTAATTGTTCATGAAATACCTATTTATCCTTTTCAAAAAATAGGAATTGATATTGCTGAGTTTGAAAAAAATATTTATTTAGTTATAATAGATTATTATTCACGATGGTTAGAGGTAGAAAAGTTAAAAGATAAAACTATGCACTCTATTATCAATGTATTAAGAAATTTATTCAGTAAGTACGGCATTCCAGAAGCAGTTGTATCAGATAACAATCCCTTTGATAGTAATGAATATAGAGATTTTGCTAAAAAATTTAACTTTTCAATAATTAATATTAGTCCGTACCATTCTCAAAGCAATGGGTATGTAGAAAAAGGGGTTGGTATCGCTAAAAAAAATGCTTAAAAAATGTTTATATGAAAATAAATGTGATTATAATACCTATTTAATGAATTATAGAAGTATGCCTCTTACTGATTTAGGTGTTAGCCCTGCTCAGTTGTTTTTAAACAGACAAATAAGAACTAAAATTCCCATAAATCAAAAATTGTTAAAATCGAAAGTTGTAAATGTTAACAAACAACGTTCTAAAAGCAAAAATACTCAAATAAAATATTATAATCGAAATGCAAAGCCAGAAATAAGATATTATGAAAATCAAAAAATATGGCTATGGGATAAAATTAAAAGAATTTGGGAAAAAGCCAAAATTATTAAAAAACTAAAAGAACCTCGTGCCTATCTAGTAAAAACAGGAAAAGGGGGGATAGTACGCAGAAACTCAAAATTTATTAAAAAATATTATGATTACAATGATAATTTCTCTAATGAAAATGATACCGGGGATAATAACAATAGTTCAGTTAATGTTAGTAATAATGAAAATCTAAAGCCACAAGAAAATAATAATTTTATAAGCAGTAATGTGGATAATACTATTAATTATACTAGAAGAGGGCGTCAAATCAAAAAACCTGAAAAACTTAATTTGTAGTTGTAAAAAAAAAAAAAAAAAAAAAAAAAAAAAAAAAAAAAAAAAGGGCGTGTTATATATGTGTTAAATAATACATAATTATATTTATATTTAATTATAGTTTTAAATAGTTAAAAGATGTCACCACTATACTAACGGAAGTGAGATGACATTTTAACAGATACAAGACGGGAGTGCAATGATGGACGCCCTCATATAAAGAACATACAAATACGATGTACAAAAACAGCATGTACTTTTATCTGTGTAATCTTACTAATTAATTAATAAATTAAGTTATAAAATTATAGTTTTATTATTTTTAAAAGTATTTAAAAGATTAAACACATAATACGAACTGCGATCCTTTAAAAAATATGATGTAATTTGTATAACAGAGACATGGCTAACACGGTAAACTCGTTCATGGTTACAATTGAGGGACTATAATATTTATGAAAGTGTGGCAATAAAATCAGAAGACAAAGGTAGAGCAAGCGGGGGAATTATTATATATGTTAAGAAATCTTTGGATTGTGAAGTACTTGAAAGGTCATATATGTGGGTATTTGTAAAAATAAAAAGTAATAGTGGTGATCTTATTATAGGTGTTGTGTATCTTAAACCGGATTGTGATAATAGTATGGTAATAGACATGTTATCGGAAGCAGTGACAGATATTACTAATCGTTCGTGCACTCAGTCGAAGATAATAATAGGTGGGGATTTTAATGCAAGAGTGGGTAACCTGAATCAAGGTGAAGATGAATTATTTCAAGACACAAACTTACTTCCTGTACGTCAGTCAGCGGATTTAACTTGCAACGAAAGGGGCCGACTACTAACTACGTTGATGGAGTTTAATGGTATGTTCCTAGTGAATGGCAGATCTATACAGGATAATCCAGCTCGTTGCACTTATTTATCATCCAGAGGCTCAAGTGTCGTTGATCTGGTTTGGGTAGATAAAGAGTGTTTAGATTTAATAGAAAGTTTTCAAGTATCCGATTTCTGCTTAAACTCAGATCATTTTCCTATATCACTCAAAATTAAAATTGAATCACCAGATAATTCTGAATATTTAAGAGATAAACTACCGAATTCGTGTACTACTAAATTCATATGGAATCCTGGCCATCGTGACTATTATCGGTTTGGGATTACACAAATAATCAGCTCAGTCTTTGCTTTAGAGTGTTTCAATGTCATTGAACTGGAAGATGTAATAAAAAAAATTAGCTTAGAGCTTGATTTAATTCGTCAACAACATATTACAAACACAAACTTGTCTGAGAAAAAAAGTAAACCTTGGTTCGATTACGAATGTTTGGAGGCGAAACGAACCCTGAGGAAAAATTACAGAACATATAAGAAAAATGAGCAGAATACAGATAACCTGGCAACTTTTCTAGAAAGCAGAACATGTTATAAGAAAATTGTAAAACAAAAAAAACGAGAGTACCAACTATATATTAATCAATGCATAGGAAATATAAAAAATTCGGAGATGTTCTGGAAAACAATTAAACTATTTAACAGGACGAGGTCTACTCCTAATGTGTTGAAACCAGAAGATATAGAAAATTATTTTTTGAATACTTTCCCAGTGCCCATGAAAAAATCCTTAAATTTTGTTGACATCTGTCACCCATATTTAGACGCAGAAATTACTTATTATGAACTGAACTACACAATTAAAAAATCAAAAAATAATAAAGCACCGGGACCGGATGGCATCCCAAATGAATTTTATAAAAACTTGCCATATATAGCTAAATTAACACTATTGAAAATATTCAACAAAATTATTTTAGATACCAACGTACCGGAACATTGGTGTAGAATTAAGGTATTTTTACTGCATAAAAAGAATGATATAAATAATATCGATAATTATATGTGTATATCATTATTAAATCACATTTTAAAACTGTTCACCTCCATTTTAGCGAACAGACTCTCCAAATGGGCCGAATCTTGCGAAATTATTAGTGAGAGTCAAGCAGGTTTTCGTCCGGGTAGGGGTTGTGTAGATCATGTATTTACTCTTAACGGAATTGTTCAAAACTACCTTAGGTTACCAGGGAGAAAATTATATGCAGTATTTATAGATTTTAAGAAAGCATTTGATTCGGTTGATCACTTTAAATTGTGGGAAAAACTTTTTTTACTGGGAATGTCAAGCAATATTGTAAGGATTTTAAAAAATATCTATGACTATGCAACTCTTGATCTGAAGAACTACGGACTGTCTAAGGAAATAAAAGTATCTAAAGGGGTCCTACAAGGTGATTCATTGTCTCCCCTTCTCTTTATTCTATTTATAAATGATTTAGATCAATATCTTAAAAATAACCAATTGAAAGGTGTAAATATTGACGGTACAACCAATATTAATTTGCTTATGTACGCGGATGATTTAGTATTACTTGCAGAGACACATCGCGAAGCGCAAGCAAAACTGAACGCTTTAGAAACATATTGTAACAACAACTCACTGATAGTAAATACTGAAAAATCGAAAGTACTACTCTTTAAAAAAGGTGGTAGACTAAGTAAACTTGATCGCAAGCCGTTCTTTTTCGCTGGCGAGGAGATCGAGATCGTTAAAAATTTTAGCTATCTTGGAGTTAAATTTTCTAGAAGTGGGTTGTTTTACGAGAACGCTATGAACAGATCATCTAAAGCTAATTCCGCGGTTGGGTGTAGTAAAAAGGTATTATTTAGATCTAAATGTAACAGTCACGAAGCAAGGTTAAAAATATTTGATAGCGTAGTTGTGTCAATCTTACTATATTCTGGCGAGGTGTGGGCTCTGCGGTATAGTGATTTACTGGAAAAAACACAAACAACTTTTTTCAAGTACCTTTATATGTGGCCAAGTAATACTCCGAACTACATTGTTAGATTGGAAACTGGACAATTTAAGTTAGAATGTAAAATTAAAATGTTGATGGTATGCTGGTGGCGCAAGCTATTAGCAATGAACGACTATCGATATCCAAAGATAATATACCGCAGGCTTCTAAGCTTATGCCAAAATAGTAATAATCTGCCTTACAATTGGGTTTTACAATTAAAACAGATTCTATGCGAACTAGATTTAGAGCATGTATGGAATTCTCAGTCTATTACGATAGTGGATGCTCATATGCATGAAATTAAAAAAAAGCTTCAAGATGGAAGCGTGCAGTCAGATTGGGATAGATTACAAAGTTCGTCGTTTTCAGTAGGATATAAAGAACTAAAATACCTCACAGGGATTGAAGAATATCTTACATACCAAGTGTGTATCGAAAAAGTTAGAGTAGTAAGTCGTTTGCGAGTCCTGGGCGAACAGCACATAAGTTTACGTTGTAACGGTACATATACGAAGTTAAACCCAGATAATCTCTGCACGATTTGTAATCTTCAAGCTAAAGACGACTTATTTCATTTTCTGATTGAGTGCCCAATATACAATCCTTTTCGAAATCATTACTTACAAATGTATTTTTCTACTGAAATTACTCGAAATAATTTTCGTGAAATGTTGCTTGACATTCATAGTATCGAACAGTTAAATTCTATCTTTTACTTCGTATCTGGCGCCATCAAACTCAGATGCTTTATTGTTAATGAGTAATATGTATAAGTTCATGATAATGCTATTTGAATTCATCACTTTTGCTCTGTATTAGATATTTAGATGCTAAGTTTTCGTTAACAGCCTAATAATATTTATGCTAATGATAATTCCCTATTTAATTTTTATTTTATTTTATTTATTTATTTATTTTTTTAAATTGTTTATTTACCTGTTACCTTTTTACTAATATTTTTAATTTATTTAGTTATTGCTTGATATATATATGTATGTGTATGTATGTGTGTGTATGTGTATATGTGTGTGTATATATGTATATATATGTGTATATATGTGTATGGGTGTGTATATGTATATATATATATATGTATATATATATATATATATATATATATATATATATATATATATATATATATATATATATATATATATATATATATATATATATATATATATATATATATATATATATATATATATATGTATGTATGTATATGTATGTATGTATGTATATGTATGTATGTATGTATGTGTGTATATATGTATATACTTATTAATTGATATGGTTATTGTTTGATACTTATTTATGTATGTAATATCGTAAATATTGTTGTATTTTATGTTATGTTATGCTAAGTTACAATTGAAAATGTTGAAAAGTTTATCGTTTGTTATTTTTGTTAACATTTAATTAATTGATCTATTTTTTTTTTAACTGCAAACTAAACTCCTTTGTATGAGATATTATCTTAAAACAAATAAACTATTATTATTATTATTATTATTATTACCTTTTTGTATTACCTTTATGTACTAAAATTTAATTTGGGTTAATTAGCACTAAAATTAGCTTAACATTTAGTAATTTAAAAAATTTAGTTTATAGAATAGTAATAATTTAAATTAGTGTGCTACCATTTCGTCCGGCTTACGTCTGATCGAAATGAAGGCTCTGTGGCTAATTTTTCGGAATTAGTTTAACCCGATTTTATAACAGAGCAAGGCATTGTAGGAGCAATGTCATTTAATTTAAACAAAAATTTTTTTTTGTTCGCAGTTCATTAGTAATTTAAACTTAAGGTTTTTCAGGGTTTTGCTTGTGTGTTCATATTACCACAATTTTACCTAAATAATTTCAACAGTCACTTATTAAATTGAGTTCGTTGTATTTTTTTTTTTTTTGTCGTTACCTATAATAGTTTTATTTCTTGTTTTCTTATATTTCTAGTCAATGGGAATTGAAAATGGCTCGTGATTATGCTAATTACAGGTTTACAGATTATGCTAATTCGTAGGTCCGGCCGACCACTATAATTTAGTATTGCGGGGACTTACATAATTTTCTTTTTCTATTTTCGAGTGATCTCTGGCTGACCGGCTAATCATAGTTCCATTGCCCATAGACAATTTTGCAAAGCAAAGCGCTTAGGCGGATCTATATTTGAGCTAAATCTCAAATTTAACTGAAATTAATTGAATTTATATTTGTCTCAGACAAATTTAGTTTAGTAAGTTAGTTTAGTTAACTACTATTGCGATTATTCGGATTTATGTCTGAGCTGTCAGACTTAGGTTAAGTAAAATTTTCTTCATTAGTAACCCGAAAGTACAACGAATATCAACAAGAAACGAACCTCAAAAAGAAATGAATTTCAATTAAACCAACTAATTTCAATCTCAAAACCCTATTTCAAAAAGCTTGCCTTTTATCCTTTAAATTCCGTTCAGTCACTACTATACATTTTGTACCTACAGCACTATGCGAAAATGCTGAAATTTTGGTAAGATTAATCAGTTTGGCGCCCAAATTCAGCAAACACAACTTTGCTAAAATAGAAATCACTTAACTGCTTTTAGGATATATAATCTTACTATTCAACAAAAAAAAAAAAAAAATTTTTCAAAAAACTTTTTTTTAACGGGTCGTTAAAAGTGTTACGTTCTGTAGAACGTTTTGAGAATTTAAAAAAAAAAAAAATTGTTTTTATTGAACTTTTTGTTGCCTCTAACTGTATTTTTGCTGTACCTTTTTGTTGACACCAACTGTACTTTGGTATGTGTCAAATTCATTAAATTTTTTTTCGATTGGTAGAACTGTGGTAATGTAATTTTCGCGCTAAACTCGGCTTATATATATCAGTTGATCCCTTGTGACAGCCTCATTTTTTAATTCAATTTTTTTTAATCACGATTGGACTTCTGTGAACAGGAATTTTGTAACTAAATATGTGAAAATTGGTATAAACTTTTTGGAAATGGATATTGAGTGACAAGTACCATAGTGGAAATTAGTATGTAAACTGGAAAGCACATGTTACCTTTAAATGGACAAATTCAGGATGAAATCAACTCGCTGACGGTTTAGATTTGGAGTTTACGCCCTTTTATGTGGATTACATCATACTTGGACAATCATCACAGATTCAACGTTCTAAAGTCCATTTTACATCATCTTCAGTTTAGTTAAGTAATCTTTTTGGCATGTTTTATTTCCTTTTTTTGCAAATTAATTGCATGGTGCTTTCTTTCATTAATAAATTAACTTTTGTTTGGTGAATCTAAAGTGTAAAACAGTTGACTTTTCTGCAATTTAACTTTCTTGTAATGTGTAGTTTTCATTTAACGTAGAACAGTTGAATATCTATCTATTCGTATTGACTTTTCTGTCACTCAAACCATTTTTAAATCTTTATAATGTTCTTTCATTTAATCGAAATTAAGCCTACCTACATAAGTTACATAACCTACCTAACCTAGTCATGAATTTTAAATTATAACGTGCATGTATATTAGTCAGTAAATATTTCTATCTTGTTAAATTTCCCTATCTTTCTTACGTTCCTTTTTTGTAGTTTATTAAAATTATGGTATTTCGTAATTTTCTCTATATTTTCCTGCGTTATGCTAATTTTCTTGTTCTTTATTTTATCTTGCTAAAATATATACTGACTAACTAACTTTTAGTATTATGTAATTTATTTCTAAACTAATTTGTTGCTATTTTATAATTACTTTGTTTCTACTTTACAATTTTCCTAAATTTTAATAATTTACATTGTAATTGTTATTTAACCAAGAAATTGTTGTTAATTATTTATTGTAACAAATACTTTTATCACTCAATAATCTAATCTTTATCTGTACAAAACTTCATTTGGGAACAATCTGGAATAAACCTTCACGACCCTGATATTGCACCAAAAATTGTACAATTAAGCAATGAAACAAAAAAAAAAAAAAAAAAATATGTAAGACTGAACTAGCCAAAGAAAATAAATTTTAATTCAAACTAAAAAGTTTCTATTATTTAAAATTTTCCTTTTATTTTTTTCAGGCAATAAGAAACTTTCTTAATTCAAACATATAAAATTTTATTTTAAATAAATTTCTTTTATTTACTTCGAATTCTCTAACAATATATATATATATATATATATATATATATATATATATATATATATATATATATATATATATATATATATATATATAATATTAACACCATAAATGAGCAAAAAAAATTTTTTTACCCAAGTTTAATTTTTTAATTTTTCTTTATTTTATCAGTTAGGTGATAAAAGTACGCATATGTGTACCACCAATAGTGTTCTGGTTGGTTATAAACTCACACGGTATATATATATATATATATATATATATATATATATATATATATACCGTGTCAGTTTTTTGAGAATGGCCATTTTCATTTTAACCAAATTTGTATGATAGAAATGGTACTGGAAAAGTTTTTTTCTTGGATGTAATTGAAATATAACCAACCAGAACACTATCAGTTGAAGTAGCCTCAAGTATATATGCAGACTTTTACCACCTAACTGATAAAATAAAGAAAAATTAAAAAATTAAACTTGGGTAAAAAAAAATTGTTTTTGCTCATTTATGTTGTTAATTAATGCATTAGATCAGTTTTATCGAAAAATTAATATATAGTCTCATTTAAAAATTTATAAATTTGTATCATAGCTCGAAAACCATAAGAGCTATAAAGTTCCTGACTATAGCAATTGGTTGCTCCCGTCGATATCTACAACTCTCATTCGAACAATTCTTCAACTAAATCAACGGTTTGGCTGTAATAAAAATGGCAACTCGCAAAAAACTCACACAGTATATATATATATATATATATATATATATATATATATATATATATATATATATATATATATATATATATATATATATGTATACCATGTGAGGTTTTTGAGAGTTGCCATTTTTATTACAACAAAATTTGTATGATAGAAATAATACTGAGAAAGGCTCTTTTCTTGGATGTAATGAAAATGTAACCAGCCAGAACATTATCGGTTGAAGTAGCCTCAAGTACATATGCATATTTTTACCGTCTGACTGATAAATTAAAGAAAAATTAAAAAATTAAAAAATTAAGCTTTGCTAAAAAAATTGTTTTGCTCATTCATGTTGTTAGTTAATGCATTAGATCAGTTTTATCAAATTAATATATAGTCTCATTTAAAAATCTATAAGTTTGTATCAGCTCGAAAACCTTAAGAGCTATAAAGCTCCTGACTAAATATATATATATATATATATATATATATATATATATATATATATATATATATGTATATATATATATATATATATATATATATATATATATATATATATATATATATATATATATATATATATATATCCGTTTATTTATGTTAATCCTCTAATTCTTTAAATATATCAGATAAATTTCAAGTATCTAATTTTCAAAATGATTATTTGTGCACTTTGTAAGCAGAATTTACAGAATAAAAAAAATTATCAATATCCTTGCTTGATGAATGATTGTGAAAGAGTTTTTTTCAACATTTCAGACTTTCAAATCTTGAATAAGCATTTTTATGAAAGAGAGCAAGAATGTACTAGGAGTACAACTAATCATAAATGAGATATTATTTTTGAGGATGATACAAGTACTGAAACTAGAAATTATGATTTT
Organism: Brachynemurus nebulosus; assembly: GCA_035578155.1. NCBI lineage: Eukaryota > Metazoa > Arthropoda > Insecta > Neuroptera > Myrmeleontidae > Brachynemurus > Brachynemurus nebulosus. The sequence continues at coordinate 10,670,489 of JAPWDM010000007.1, forward strand.
GAAAATTCTAATGAAAAACTTATTAACTTAGAAGCAATTCAAGAAAATTTATCAAAAATAGTCAGTTTTATTTCCAAATTATATGCTAACAGCGCTGTTCCTCGAAATTTAATTCAGTTTATTAATGATGAAGTAGATACCATTTTTAGTAGTTCATTATTGCACTTAATTGAACTTTTTGTTCTCAAAATCAGTGTAAAAGATAATGTTCTGGAATCATAAATTAAAAAATTATTTGAAATATTAAGGAATTCATTTATTAATTGTAAGTCTGAATTTTTGAGATTTGAATTTTTTTTACCTAGAATTTTAATTTTATCTTATAAAGTTTCTCTTATAAAGTTAATTTTACCTAGAACATTTTACATTGGAAGGGAGGTGACTTTCCGTACAAAATCGAATTCCTTATTTAATACAGTTCCTGTTGAAAGCCAAATAATTCCTTTAAGAAACGTTCTGAAATATTTTTTAGAGTTGACAGAAATACTGAACACGGTAGAAAAGTTTGTTTCTCAGTCTGAACAAGATATTTCTAAATGTAACATTTTTAATAATGAGATTTGGCGGGAAAAGGTTAACAGACACGCAGATAATAAAACAGTTTTACTTTTATTTCTATTTTATGATGACTTTGAAATTGGAAATCCATTATCAGCACACAAATCTTCACAAAAACTGGGTGATGTTTATTGTATACCCCATTTCAAATACAACTGATCATGAGTCATTTTTAAAGAATTAAATAATTCTTTTATTCGAAACAAATCAATCTTCTATTCTTTACTAAAAACAAACTGCAAATTCAAACGCAAGTGCAGTATTGAAAAAGATAAAGCCAAGGAAACGGAAATTATTTAAATTTATAAATGATGAATCATGGTTAAATTTAAGTGAAATGGAACATACTCTACCTTGTAATCTCCACTGTATAGCTCTAAATTGCAGTATTTTTTTTTTTTAGTTCAATTATTTTATGCTCAAGATCATACCATGTTCAGAAATTCTGCAGTTTTTCATGAGTTAATATCAGAAATTAAATATTTTGAAAATGAGGGAATTAAAATTTAAAAAAATTAAAATGAGGAAATAGTCTACTTTACTTTAATATCAGTTTTAGGCGACAATTTGGCCCTTCATTCTGTTTTTGGTTATAATGAAAGTTTTAAATCAAATTACTTTTGGGTTGGTCCACATCAAATCAACCAATGCTCAAAACCTTATGTCTTCAGACCATTATAATATTTCTTTTACATGGTAGTACTTACTTTGAAGATAACGAATATAAATTTTTATCTTTTTATTACAATTAATTTTATAGTTATAACAATTTTTAAAGTCCAAAAACCGAAATTTTTCGAAGCGCTTTAAAATATTTAAACACATGTAACTCAAAAACTATTTGCCCTAGAAAGTTGAAACTGGTACCATTAATTTCCGAATTAAAAGGGTTTTAATTTGACATATAACATGATAACGCAATTCAAATTTAACCCTTTCTCCACAATCCAAAAAACTGATTTTTATAAAAAATCCAAAATCGGAATTTTTAATTTTTTTGAAAAAAATATATCTTATACCTAACCTCTTAAGTACCTAAGTTGTATACAGAGTTTCATGATGGTATTCCAATGGTAACACACTGAAATAATTTTTATTCTGAATTAAGACATATGGAAATCTGCTACATTTAGTACAGTATAATTATGTTACTAACAAGTAAAGATTCCAAAGACGGACGATTTTGATGAAATTTGAATAAGTTGCAGAACATTAAAAAATAAGCGACACGTATTTTTTTATTTGCGGCAAAACGATTTGAAGGGATGAAATCGCTCTTCAAAAGTTGGGGTAAAATTTAATTTTTCAAATATTTCGAAAGCGGTAAGAGATAGGAAGAGATGTAAAAGTTTAAATTGACGATATTGCTCTTTTTGAAAGAGCTATCTATTTATTCAAATCACACCAACAGAGGTAGTTGGGGTTTATCTTTTGGCTTTATCTTTTTCAATAACGATATGTATGCGATTGTGCAGCTTACAATTAGTGAAAGAGTAGACCCCACGTATAGGTTTTTTCTCAATATCTTTAAATTTCGCCGAGTTATAATACCAAATACCAAAAAATAGTGGTCTTATTCAAACTTTTTTTCTCGTAAACTGGTACTGATAAAAAACGATGAACTAAAACTAATATTATTTGCTATGTCCAATACTTTATTATATATATTATTTCCATTTAAAATACCCTTTATAAAATGTGAATACCCCTGTCGTAGCCTCTGCATAACATAGCAAATTTTCAAATATTGGGCACATCAGTTCAGTAGTTAATTTTTCGCGCTTTTGGATCCTCAGGGGTCAGGACCCTCACCGATCTCATATAGTGTAGCATATATCCATTTAACAATATATTATTAGATTACATAACTTCTAACGGTGGCAATATCAATGGCATTTACTTCTGAATGTGGCGGGTAGGCCTGTGCTGCCATTTACTGGTGGTTAAATGAAATACAAACACAAGCGTTAATAGTTGACGCAATTGCTAATTAGAACATATAGAGTCATCTAGTGGCCAATATTAGAACCTCTAGTTTTATTTTTACCACAAGTACAGATATCTGTATTACCATCAACATATAGAATTAGTTCCACAAGAATTAAAAAAGAGTACGGAGGGAGTCGCTAGAGGATAAGTGGTAAAGAGAGAACGGAAGGAGTTTTGAGATATATTCGGTTTTAAGTTACAAACGAATCAACACGCAAAAAATATAATAATTAAAAATTATAATGTAATATTGAATTTAAAAATTAGAAAATTATAAAATTAAAACTAACAAAACAATTTAAATAAAATTATAAAAAATAAATACAATTTGTAATACTAAATTAACTTAAAACTAAATAAAATCTAAAATATAAAACGAAGAAAAACTTATAAAGGCATCCATTTTGTAATGTAAGTAGTAAGACTATGCCAGTTCGAGCACAAATGGGTTTATTGATTCCTAGCCCACTGACCCATATTGTCCCGTTAATCCGCTAATCTATATTGACCTAGTCCGCTCCCACCCACACCACAAGTTCACCCAGTTTTTTGACACCCAATTTTTGCATTTGAGTGAAAGCGAACTTTTTTAATTGTTTATGTTTAACGACCTTGTTTAATCTTGGGGTTGAAAGAAAGTGAAATTTTTTTGTAGATGAATGACATTGTAGTTTATAAAAATGAATGAACTTTTTTTGTGACGCCCTTGTGTCGGTTGTTTATAAAAATGAATGAGTATTTTTTTTTTGTGTGTGTATTCTTACGTTTTAAAACTGGTTTTTGTATTTATTCAAGTTTTTTTATACAATTGTGCGTATGTAAGGAATGTGTTGTAGACATAACTGTATTATGTGTATGTGGTTGACCTGAAATTGAATAGGTACAAGAAAAAATAAGAAATATTTTTATATAGAAAAAAATTGTTTTATTTATATACTTATTAAAAATTTATACACTAAAAAATTGTTCTTGCATGTTTACTTAAAAAAATTACTTATTAAATTTCATTAACTTATTCTCAAATTATAATTACATTAAAATATATACAAAAATGAAAGTTACAAATATATAAAAAAATGAAAATATAATATATATAAAATAAATAAGAGAAAACTTAACTAAATAAGTCTTTTATTGTCTTCTGAAATGTTTTTACGTGTTTTATCGCACATTTTTGGTTAAAATTATGTTTGTGAAAAATACAAGTGTTTTCATTATTTTCAATCAGTTTTATATTTGGTAAACTTTCTATATTAACCACTTCACACTTGAACATGTTTTTAATGTATTTACACTTTTCATCCCCTTTCGAAATCACTACATCTCCTAACCCAAGGTTGTCGTCGATAACTTTTTGTATAATCTTTATTCCTTCTTCATATTCCACATAACCCTGACTCCAATATAGACTGTGGTAATTTCTTGATAGCCATGCATTCGTAATTTTATGTTTGTTTGCTAGGTCCTCGAAGTCGTAAGATGGTTTTAAAATTAAGTGGAGTATCGCCTGGTCCTTTAACAGGGCAAATTCTTTTAAAACAAATTCCCCATGTTTACCTCTGAACCCCTGTACATCCACAAAAACTGACTCCGTCAAATTATTCATTTTAATTAAAAAAAACTTTTCACAAAAAAATTAAAAATTTACACGTAAGTTGTCTCGTTAAAAAACGTAACTATCAACGTTATTGTGACAAACCCTGTTTCTTAAGGTGTTTATATATACAATTTCAAGTACCCTCACTTCTCTGTTTTAATTTTATTCAGGTCACCCAATACGGTTTCTTCTAAGATGTTAAGCTTATCTTTACACTGTTTTAATATATCGAAGAGTAATTCTTCGCTCTCTTTCTTTATTGAATTCTCGACCAAATGAGACAAAATTATCATCAATGAAATACCGTTTTTTATCCAAAACTTCTTGTTTGAAATTAAGCATAAACTCCACCAATGGTTGAAATAATTTGAAATTTTCTCGAGTAAAAATCATATCAAGTTCTTGACCAATTGTTTTCTGATTAGCAGAATTTTCTGCATTATTTAAATAATCTGGCAACATGATGCTTATTCTAACACTTTCCAATTTCAACTATTAATTTTCTGATTGACTTGCTGGTTAGTCATTTTGACCATTGTAAATTAATTAAAGCAAAACTGTTTTTAAATTCTGAAGTATATCCATATGATGACATTTCAACCGATTTTGATCGAATGAAATGTGCACAATTATATGATATGTATACAAATTTCCAAAACGCATATTATCAACGACGTTCGGAGCCGATGCTAACATACAACGAATTTCGTACAAAAGCCCCCATTGTGGTATTTGACGATAGTCGTCAAAATGATTCATTAAAAACGGGTCCAGTTGATTTGCGATTAGAATTCACATTTAAAGAAGCGCCAGCAGAAAAAACTACCGCATATTGTCTTATTATTCACGAAAGATTAGTTGAATATTCAGTGTTAACGAGTAACATGAAAGTTTTAATATAAGATTTTTTTCATAAATATGTGTATACAATGTTAGTAATAACAATATATTATATGTACAATCGTAAAGACAAAAAAAATTTGTTTAAGTTTAGTGAATAAGAAACATAATATAGAAAGAAAAATGTGCACTTTTTCAAATTATTATTTTATATGTATATTTTATATAATTTTAGTTTAGAAATATAAATGTATTTAAGTATATAATCATGTAGGAATAAGTATGTCAATAAAAATTTTTTTTTAATATAAACATCTTTCTTATTTTTTCTTGTACCTATTCAATTACAGGTTAATAACCAAACGAGACAAACAGTTATGTGTACAACAAATTCTTCGCGTACGCATATATAACAAAAACCAGTTTTACAACGACGCGACGTACAAAAAAATTCATTCATTTTTATAAACAACCTAGAGAAAAGGTCATTGAAGATATACAACTACAAAAAAAATTTCACTTTCTTTCAAACCCAAGATTAAACAAGGTCGTTAAACATAAACAATTAAAAATGTTCGCTTTCACTCAAATGCAAAAATTGGGTGTCAAAAAACTGGGTGAACTTGTGGTGTGGGTGGGAGCGGACTAGGTCAATATAGATTAGCGGATTAACGGGACAATATGGGTCAGTGGGCTAGGGGTCAATAAACCCATTTGTGCTCGAACTGGCATAGTCTTACTACTAATGTACAATTGTTTTAAATTATATTCAAGTTTATTAATTTGTTAAGAACATTTTGTAATGGATAATTAATACGAAAATAAATTAATGTTTTAAAATGAACAAAGTATAGTTGTAATCAGTAGACGAATAACCTAGAACCACGACCTGGAGAAATTCATAGAAACCCAACAATTGACCACGTGTGACCACGTGTTGGCAGGGACAATATCAATAGTATAACACTCGGACCGTCCGCGTTCGTTGCAAACTATAGTTTTCGATTTTTTTTTTGGTCTAAAGGAGGGCATCATACAAAAATTTTCTTTCCATAACATACTCTTAAAAAATCTGACTAATTTTAATTTAAAAAGATGAGACAGAGCTATTGTTATTATAACACATACATACATATTGAATAACTAACTAGCACTTGTTTTATCTAGAAAAGAATTGCTAAAACGATGAAGCATTTATTGTAAAAAAATTCAACAAATTTCTTAATTTTTCTCAAAAGTTAAATCACTTAGAACAATGTTTTAAAAGCTTATCATATGCAATTTTTGACGCCCTTTTCGATGGTGTAAAAAAATATTTAAAAAATTTCGATTTTTTTAGCTACTTGTACAAGAGTGACCATTTTATTATTACAGCCTTGGTCAAATGTATTAGGCACCCCCATAAAACACGTGTAACTCATAAATTAGTTTAAAAATGACTTATCTGTTTAATAGTAGAATGAAAGGCAATACTAAAAGTTAACCTTAAACAACTGATAAAGGTATTTAACCCTAGAATCATACGTACACGTGAAAACGACGAACGAACTTCTCTACCTGCTCCAATACTACAACTTGTCGGTACCTGCTTGCTGTGAGATTTCTGTTATCTAATTTATTTGTTGTTATAGACGTATTTATTTTGTTTATAGTCATTGTCGTTTTGTTTGTGGGTTGGTCCACATCAAATCAACCAATGCTTAAAACCTTATGTCTTCAGATCACTATAATATTTCTTTTATATGGTAGTACTTGCTTTGAAGATAACGAATATAAATTTTTATCTTTTTATTACCATTATTTTTATAGTTATAACAATTTTTAAAATCCAAAAACTGCAATTTTTCGGAGCGCTTTGAAATATTTAAACACATGTAGCTCAAAAACTATTTGCCTTAGAAAGTTGAAACTGGCACCATTAATTTCAGTATTAAAAGGGCTTTAATTTGACATATAACATGATAATGCAGTTTCAATTTAACATTTTCTCCACAATCCAAAGATCTAATTTTTATAAAAATTCCAAAATCGGAATTTTTAATTTTTTTGAAAAAAATATGTGTTATACCCAACCTCTTAAGTGAGTTGTATACAAAGTTTCATGATGGCATTCTAATGGTAACACACTGAAATAATTTTTATCTGAATTAAGACGTGTGTAATTTTGGTACATTTAGTACAGTATATGTTACTAATAAGTAAAGATCTCAAGGACGGACCTATCGACCTAAGTTTGAATAAGTTATTTTTTGGTATTTGGTATTATAACTCGGCGAAATTTAAAGATATTGAGAAAAAACCTATACATGGGGTCTACTCTTTCACTAAGCTACACAATCGCATACATATCGTTGAATGTCATTTCTTGGGCAAATTCACCTATGGTAATGGTTTTAGGCCCTTTAATTTTTTAAATATCTCGAAAACAGTAAGAGATAGAGCAAAAGTTTATTATTATCCACTGTTAGTGTGTTAATAGTAAAAATGAGTGTAGGTAAACTAGTATGTAATTTAAGTGGGTGAGTCACCCCCTCCCCAATGTTGCTCAAACTGAATTTTGAAATCGAAAATTTCATTTCTACGTTATTTTAATTGTCTTAAACTATTTTCCATGAAGAAGAAGTTCTTGAACTACCCAAATACTTCTTGAACTACTCAATTCGACACAGTCACCCCCTAGTTAATTACCGCTAGACTTAGTATTAGGACATTGAGCAAAAACAGGTCAATTAGATTTTTGGACGTACATTTCAAATCCGTACACAAATTTTTATATTGTTTATTTTTCACTCCCTTTTTGCAAAATTAGCCCCCAGATTTTAAACCCAAACCAGCCCTGTTGATGTAAATGGAACAAATTGTATATCAATAGATAGCTTTTTAAAAAAGAGCAATATCGTCAATTTAAACTTTTGCTCTATCACTGTTTTCGAGATATTTGCAAAATTAAATTTTTACCCCAGTTTTTGAAGGGCGATTTCACCCCTTCAAACCGTTTTTCCGCAGATACAAAAAAATGCGTGTCGCTTAGTTTTTAGTGTTCTACAACATATTTAAGTTTCTGGGTATAATTTAACTTGGCTATGATTTAAACTATGGACCATATACATGGATAGCCCACTCTTACGGAAGAATTGCCAAAATTGGTCACGAAAATAGCACATATAAGGCTTTCTTTTTTTACCACTCGTGGCGTTAATATTCTCAAAATATTGCTGTGAATATAGCGAATATAGTAAGATACAACGGATAAAACAGAATGTAAATACAGTATTTATTCTCAAATGGAAACACGTCGGGACTGGGGAAGTGAGTGTTTCCATCTGAGAATCACCAATGTCGGTTTATGATATTTAATAATAAGGAAATACATAAAAATTACAATAAACTGTTATAGTTTAAATTACTTTATACAGCGAATATCCAATGATACTGACTCCGATTTTACATAGTGACGTCAGCGAATTATATAATATACAATGTAAATGATGCGACTCAAAATAAAAATTGTTAAGTTTATTTTAAAAACGACCGAAAAACCTACTTTATAATTGAGTTAAACACTGAAAAAGATTCCAGAAGATTCTATTCAAAAGCTAATAAATATAGAAGCTCGCGTTTCCATTGTAACAATATTTTCAGGTATTGAAAGATATATACATAAATTTATTTCGATTCACAAAATTATACTATTGGTTCCATCTGTGCATGGAATTAGCGAGTTTTTATTTTCAAAAAGTCAGATCGCTGTAAAATTTAAATTTCAAAATATAATTCAAAATTGTTTATCTATTAATTACACTTACATAATCTGTTTATTACAGTATTACTTAAAAAATCAAAATAACCATAGGTATAAATAGGATATGTACAAAAGATCAGCTCTCTTTTTTTAAAACGGATTTTCTACAAAAAGGTTCCTCGGGAATAACATTTTTTAACAATGGCACTCTCGCGTGCCTCAATTATTGTAAAACCGCCATACATTAAACAATTATAAAAAAAATTTTTAAGTGTACAGTTTAATTAAAAAAAAAAAGGGAAAAAACAATATTCTACACCTTCGTGCAAATTCGAGGTTTTAAAAGATGAGTATTTTATTTTAAAATTCGAAAAATATTCCAAGGAAATTTATTTAAGCTTGTAAACTATGGTAATAATTTGGATTCAAAAGAAATTTCTTTTTAATTTACATAAATTTCCTACAAACAATTTTTTTTAAAAGTTAACGAACTGTGATTTTTCTGAAAGTGCAAAATAATTTTAAATGAAAATGCAAATTATCAAATTTAATTTTTTAGTGATGAATTTTCAATTCTTAAGTCTAGTCGGTCTAGTATTTACTTCATATTTTCATTTCGCATCGCATCAAAAAATTTCGTAAAATTTATATAGTATTATATTTAGTATAGTATAGTTTCTAAGAAATTTTTCAAACGTTGTGCGCTGGAAACGTTCCTGTTTCGGAGTACAAAATACTCGTCTCGAACGCTGGCAGCAACTAATTTAGCATATAATTTATTTCGGTCGAAATTACTATGTTATGCTACGGTATCAAAATCGAATAAACCCCTAGTTTAGTAATTTCGTACCATATTTCAATTAGTATTTAGTTTAATTTCGGTCGGAATTACTATATTATGCTACGGTATCAAAGTCGAGTATACTCCTAGTTTAGTAATTTCGCCCCATATTTCAATTAGTATTTAGTTTTATTTCGGTCGGAATTACTATATTATGCTACGATATCAAAATCGAGTAAACCCCTAGTTTAGTAATTTCGTACCATATTTCAACTAGTATTTAGTTTATTTCGGTCGAAATTACTAAATTATACTACGGTATCAAAATCGAGTAAACCCTTAGTTTAGTAATTTCGTACCATATTTTCATTTAGTAATAAGTTTATTTCGATCGTTTTATTATCGTACATTTAACATATTTCTTTTATACTGTGTGAGTTTTTCGGGAGTTACCATTTTTATTACAGCCAAACCGTTGATTTAATCGAAAATTGTTCAAATAAGAGTTGTAGATATCGACGGGGGCAACCAATTGCGATAATCAGGAGCTTTGTAGCTCTTATGATTTTCGAGCTATGATACAAACTTACCTTTTTTTAAATGGAATAGTATACTTATTCGTTGATAAAAATTATTCAATAAAGTAACAGAAACAAAAAATAAAAATTTTTATCTAAAGTTTGTTTTTTTTTCAAATTTTACAACTTCGCGCTTAAAAGTGATTTATTTAAGTGAATTTTGATGAGTTTAAGAGCGCCTAGGTCAAACAAGCCTCATAATTACGGAAAGTAGCTAAGCGGTAATTGTATTTAAGCTACATAGATGGCTTTACCGTATAGGTTTACCTAGAGTACCTATAATAAATAGAGTCGTGACATATCATCCGTTTTCTTTCCAAAACAGAGCGTGAAGCTTCGAAATTAATTGTCACATGTTTATGTAAATATTTTTGAGTACATAATTATTGTTAATAGGTTATGAATTTATGAACAATTAAAACAATTTAATTATTTTTTCAAGGTTAAACTAAATGGTTTTTGCTAAAAATTTTTTAACTTATTTTCAATTTATTTTACCCAACGTTAGACAGAAAATGCCGGAACTAATCAGTGTTCACCACACATGTCATGACTCTATTTATTATAGAGACTCTATTTTAGTATAAATGGAAATGGCCAAAAAATTAGAAATCTATACTTTCAGCTATTTAACTAGGCAAATTTTATTAATTTTTATTCAATTTCTGGTGTTCATATGGATTTATAGCTAAAATGTATCTTCCTGGATTGTATTTAAATCAAGTAAGTACTTCATATTATGTAATTATTAAAAATAAATATAATTTTTAATTTTAAATGGAAATTATTTTATAGGTTAAATAAAAATGACAGAGAAGTCCAATTATTTAGGAATTAAGAAATTTTGAATGCATGTGAAATACAAAATCTTCTTTATTTAAAAATAGAGCCATGCGGGAAACGTCCTATAAAAAAGTCGTAGAAGCAATCATCATATCAGATGTACCAGAAGTCAAATTTAAAATGCGAAAAGTTCAACTTATTATCAGGAAAGAAGAAAAATTGAAAAATCTATGAAATCCGGCAATAGCACCGAGGGAAAATTGTAGAACACGTCGACATACTGTAATTTCGATGTTTGCCGGAAAAAATAAACAGTCTTATTCTATGAAAAATGTATTTTATTTTATATCCTGAAAAATTTTAAATAATAATCAAAACGAAATAATTAACGATAAAATGACAAGTGGTCATCCAACAAATAAAGTATACCAAGAAAATGATCCATAATCATTTGATTACAAATAAAAAAATTTCGCAGTTTTGTAAGATACTAAAATACACCCAGCCAATGGGGTGTGTGGCACACAGCTTTCTTGTACTCGTAAAAGCACCTTGGTAATTTAATGCCCAATATATCTTTGTGTAATTTAATATAGGTACATAAATTAATAAAAATAAACATAACGATTCATAAAAAATTGAGCGAAATGGAACTAGCAGTAAATAAGATATTAACATTTAATGGGATTTCATGGTAGTGCCGTGGATACTATTACTCCGAATGCAATGAAATTTGTAGGGGACCATCCAGGAAGCAGACCGCATAATTTCTCATAATTTCATAAAAATGAACTGAATAGTTCAAAAGTTATGCCACTTGGTGCAATTTAGTATATTAATGGAATAACATGGTAGCGACGTAGCTACCGTTACTGCGATTTCGATTAAATTCATAGGGGACCATCTAGAAACCAAACTGCATAATTTCTAAAAATTTCATTACAAACAATCGAATAGTTCAGAAGTTATGTCACTTGGTGCAAACTGGTGACACACAGACGACGGACAGACACCAAACCAAAATTATTCAGGAAGCTCTAAAACGTGAAATTTGCGTAAAAAATTTTATTTTGGTAAAAATTTGCTTTAGTAGGTAGTCTCGGAAGCAATAAAACAATTAGGCAATTTGATTACACACTAAAGTAATTAGAATTAATAAAATTATACTTTAAGTATATTTATTTATTATATTTTAATTAGGAAGTGGTTGTAATTAAATAAAATTTGTGTAATTTTATTAAAAACTTTATTAAATACTGTCGTTTTCATAATATGGAGAACCGTTTCAATACAGAACACGTTTTAAAGATGTTAAAATTGTAATAAAATCGGCGATTATTTTGAACTTTGAACAACTTTCACTAAAGGCGTTCTTACTGGAAAATAAATTAAGATTATATAAGTATTTGTTTAAAATACATGTCTTAGAGACATATTTTTAAAATACATACGGCAATCTCGAAAAATGTTGTATTAAAATATTTTTTGGAGAATTATTTTAATTTTTTTAAAAAAAAAAAATCGTTTAATAATTTGACAAATGACATCTGTGCCTATGTCCGCCATATTTAGTTTTGAAAATAGATAATGCCAGTTCACACATAACTAATTTTGACTTCTTTAATATGGTGTAATATTAAATATTACAACTGCAGTTGTAATTTAATAACCTGTTTATTAAATATTAAGTTTACTATTTGAGGAAAAACTACAAATTATTTTGATAATTAATGTATTTAATTAATAAATTTTGTCTTATTGTAACAGCTTAATGCGAACATATCATCACTAGTTATTTTGGGTGTTTTGAATGTAAATTGCAAATTATCCGTATTTTTTGCGTTCGGTTAAATCAACTTGGCCACGGGTTTTGAAAATTAAAACTTAAAAATGCAATTTCTCAAAAATATGAAATAAAATAATGAAAATTTTAGCATAATTGGTAATTTGAAGTAATAAACTAATTTTTAAAAAACATCTCAACATATGTTTCCATTTGAAAAAAAAATTTTCTATTCCGAAAAAACCGTAGGTCCTAGAAGTCTGGAACAATTTTTCCTGAATGGCCCTCTCTATTTTAAATATTTTTTGTATAAACTTTTTTTCCATTAGATGCATATTTTAGAAATAAATCGAATGGCAACTCCCGAAAAACTCACACAGTATATCATGCATCTTATTTTTGGAAAATACTGAACTATAAAATTAATATTTTTATAAAATATTTAAGTAATGTTTAATATTATTTGTAAAATTATCATTTCAGAATTTAAATTTATACCAATTATTTAAAAACTTGCACTTTTCTTTCCGATCTAAAATTTAAGAATTTTTTATGTATCTTATATAGGGTTCACCATGACCCAGATTGAACACTTGTTCTCTGAATGTTTCCGTCAGAGCATTCAGCCCTCACGCTATCTTAAAATGTAGTTTTACTAATTTATTTCAAATTCAAACGTTCTCTAAATTTATCCTTGTTATTTATCATGCAAACATTTATCTTAAAAAGTTGTAAAGTCAGAAATAAATTAAGGAACGTAATTTAAAAGTAAATAGAAGTTATTTCAATTTTATAAAATTATAAAAAGAAAAAAAAAATATATAAGTACAAAGGAACTTAAAATACTGGGATGTAAATTTTTTAAATTCAAAAATTAAAAGAAACCATTTTGCTGTAAATCGTGTTATATTTCATTTAAATCATTCTATTTTAAAATTATGTAAACTTACCGGAAAATTGTTACGCCCGAGATTTTTTTTCTAAAAATGTAAATAAATTGTCATTTGTTAGAAAATTAACGAATTTCTATTTTTTTTTTAAAAGAAAAAAACCTTTTCAACTTTCAAGGGAGTAAACTTTGGTAAGAGACTGATCCATCTGGCCTCGTAATTTCCACTGCCAATCTCTGCCTTTTCCCGTAACATCTTGGGAAACCAGATGTCGCCCATTAACCCCAATACAAATCTCCCCAATTTACCAATAACCATCCCTCAATCAATCATCATTTATTTTATTTATTTTAAATTTTTACGTTACACCATTTGAGAGTGTTACATTTGAGAATAAGTACTGTACCACTTTGGTATCTAACAAGGAGGGGCCCAGGTTCGATCAAATTTCGTCTACTAGTAGAGCATAATATCTATATCAAAAATCTAAGAAATTAAGGTCCACCACTCAAAATTAAAAAAAAAAATATTTCAATTTAAAATTTAAACAATTTTATAATATAATATATATACCTGTTATTAAGTGGTATCGATAAGAACGTGAAATATCAGGTGACGCGTCTGGTATGGTGTTGATGCTTTGGTATTGGGTTCCAATCCCAGTTCAGACATTGAATTTTTTTTAATTTTAATATTTTTTTTTTTTTTTTTTTTTTTTTTTTTTTAGATTAAAATTGGGGTACTGCTGCCGGTGGATGGCGCGGTCAGCAGCACCCGGCGGCATCGCCTACTAAGGGCATGCGCCGCCAAAACTCAGTAAAGATAAAAACAACACATAAAAACAGGAACACATAAATGCAATAGACAATGGACAACATACACATATTAAAATTCAACGATGAGCCCTGCCATCCCAGGGCCTAAAAAGTACGGACAGTCCTTGGTGGCGGTACGCTAAGGGCAAGCCAGAGCATCCGGTCACCAAGGTCTGAAATCCAACGATGAATCTCCGAGGTGTAAAGGGCCTCGGAGTGGAAAATACTGACTAGAAATATCACAGGAAAAGCGAAATCTTATTACGTCACTGGGGAGCCACAGGCCGACCAGTGCCGCAATAAGTAGTTAAAAACGATACCGCTGAAGGATCACAACAGCAAGTCTACAGCGGCACGACAAAATATCACAGATAAGAACAACAACTGATGTACCACCTCGGGTGGAAAAGGCCCTCAGTGGTACATCGTTAAAAATAAAACAAATTAAAATCAATCTTATTAAAAAACAAAAACAACAATATCACAGTTTTCAAAATTTCTTGCTCTGTGACACGATTCCGCTCCCCATAGTCTCGACAATTCCGAAATGGCTCCGTCAACACCTAGGAACTCACACGTGTAGGGACAGTGACATCTGATTACTGAGCAACATGTACTGTTCTATCCGATAACTGATTACTGGGTACATGTGCCGTTCTGTCAGGTGTCGGGGTCAACCTATACGGGAGACCGGTACGATGACTAGGCCACGTTCGTCCGAGTCGAGGCTACAGAGAACGGGACAATGCCACAGAGTATCACAAAGCCAACATCTGACCTGTGTTCGTATCACTTCGACGGGGCGGAAGCCGCCATATCAACGCCCACGAACGCATCTGTACGAGGGACGACGACGTCTCCTTACTGGGCGAGCTCGCTCAAGCTGTTCGGGCAGACGTCGACTCGTACGTGTGGCCGATGAGAACGAGTGCGTCGGGAGCCGCATTCCTACCCATCGAAATGACAAGAACAAGGCCAGGGAAACATCACAGTAACAATTAAAAGTACCACCGCAGGCATGAGAACCCAAGGTGGCATAACAACTATCACAGACACAGATCACAATTTTTACATAAATCACAGACGCCATATCACCTTTTCGACACATCCGAACGGTATCGTCGGACTCCGAAGATCATCCCACTGGAGTATGCAGCACTGGCGACGGGTTGAATTCCGGTCAAGGTACCAATTAAACCAAATCAAACTGACGCAGGCATAACACTCACTCGGGGGATACAACATCGTCCCCTCCACACGATCATTCTTGTCGAAACACAGTACCAGAGCCTCGTCAGCCTGCTAGCCGAAGCTAACAGTTGCCCGCCGGGCACGAACGGGGACGTGAAGGTTGGATTTTAGCCCAGCAATTTTAATATTTTTCTTAGATTTATTAATTATATTGCTAAAATTATGCTATCAAATATCATTTATTGTAAAAATAATAAATATAAATAATATTTTATTATCAAAACCAACTGCAGGTAAAATTAAATGTGTAAATTCAAAATGTACGACAAACTGCATGAAAATAATAGAAAATTAATAAAATGTTCTACATGTTTCAATCATTTAAATGATCATCTTCAGGAAAATTCGAGTTCAATTGTGAAAACAACCGAAAGACCTCAACAAAGGACATGACCTCAAAAATCAAAGTAGCTGTCAATTTGACAGGAGGAAAAACAAAAATAAAAACCAACTAACCCCATAATAAATAGGGAAGTCCGCAAAAATAAAACTTTTTTAACTTTTTTAAAATAAACTAAATTTAAGTTTTATTTTTGCGGACTTCCCTATTTATTATGGGGTTAGTTGGTTTTTATTTTTGTTTTTCCTCCTGTCAAATTGACAGCTACTTTGATTTTTGAGGTCATGTCCTTTGTTGAGGTCTTTCGGTTGTTTTCACAACTGAACTCGAATTTTCCTGAAGATGATCATTTAAATGATTGAAACATGTAGAACATTTTATTAATTTTCTATTATTTTCATGCAGGTTGTCGTACATTTTGAATTTACACAATATAAATAATATTTTAAAAATATCTATATATGCATATAAATATATAGGTATGAATTTTTTATGAATTAACGAGAAATACAAGTTAGTAATAAGTATAACACATACCTAACATATGTATACTATTTCTTTGATAACAATAAAATTTTTATTTTCTGAATTTATGAATTTTTACATTTTTTTGGATGGTACATATCATATAAACATACAAAACATAAATTTAAATGGCATCTACTACAAAAAATTAAGAATTTTTTGCAACAAATGATATTTTGATAGCATAATTTTAGCAATATAATTAATAAATTTAAAAAAAATATTAAAATTTAAAAAAAATTCAACGTCTGAACTGGGAATTCAACCCAGTACCAAAGCATCCACACCATACCAGACGCGTTACCACTGAGCTAATTTACGTTCTTATCAATGTCACTTAATAACAGGTATATATATTATATTATAAAATTGTTTAAACTTTAAATTGAAATATTTTTTTATTTTTGAGAGGTGGACCTTAATTTTTTAGATTTTTGATATAGGTATTATGTTCTACTAGTAGACGCAATTTGATCAAAATCGGTGACGACCATACCTGGACCCCTCCTTGTAAGTTACACGAGTGCTCTTTCTTAT
The DNA here is from genome assembly GCA_035578155.1 of Brachynemurus nebulosus. Lineage (NCBI taxonomy): Eukaryota > Metazoa > Arthropoda > Insecta > Neuroptera > Myrmeleontidae > Brachynemurus > Brachynemurus nebulosus. Next base: position 10,687,498 of record JAPWDM010000007.1, read on the forward strand.
TTAGACACTTTTTTGAATACATTGAGTTGGGTCACCTTGTCTAATCACCATAATTTAAACGGTCAGTAGAAAATTACAGTTTTGGTCAGTAAGAAAATATAAACGGTAAGTTTAATAACAGATTTGGCGGTAAAATATAAGCAGTCAAAAAAATAGAAACGGACAGTAGAATATTTTAAAATGAGCAGTTCAATATATACTTGGCTTGTTAAAAATCCAAACGGTCAGTAAAATTAATAATTGGTCAGTAACTTGTGAGCAGTTATTAAATCGAAATTGGTCAGTTAAAAATCTTGAAATAAGTGGTACTATAAATACTAAAGCAGTAAAAAATATGATCGATCTGTTAAATAATTTTTATTATTAAAATAGAAGGTAACAATAGATGTTAAGAAAAAAAATATAAACTTTTATAAAGAGTTGTTTCCAAGTAATTTACCGAAAAATAATAATTTAACATGTTCGTTTTCTTCTAGATTTTGGGTGAAATAAAGAAAGCATGCGCTACGAAAATAATTAAATAATTTAAAATCGAAATACACTTTTAACTGGAAAGAAACCTTAATTTAAATCAAAATAAAAAAAAATTACGAAAATGTCATTAAATAATTACTGTGTAGGGTTTGTTCAAAACTTTTTACCGTAAAACCGTCTAGATCCGGACAGGGGGTCTAGACCCGGACACTTTGCACCAATCTTCAAAGTAAGTAGTTTCTACATTAACCTGCTACAATAAACATTTGTTCTTGACGTCACTAGAGAGAGAAAAACATCCTCTAAACAGCTGTACCAATAAAAACTACGGATTTCAACTATTACTATCTCATTTTACAGGATTACTATTCTTCAGTTTTTCAAAGAAATAAAATGTGTGTCTAACTTAGACATGTAATTTTCGTCATAATTGTCATATTGTTTTAATTTTGATATGTATGTGTTCAGAATTTTATCGCGCATCATTTAATGATGTTATATTCGATGTATATATAAAAAATACATGCTATATACATATATCCGTTTAGACCCGGACACATCAGTTTATTACACTATGGCCGCGATTCTGGTTGTAAGTTCCACTATCCATACGTTATATTCCCTCCAGAATTACGCGGTTTATGCCTCCTTCTGGTGTCATATCGCATGTTTACTTCATAGAGTGGCATACTATCTATTGGCCCCTCTCCCTTCCCACAAAATGTTTTGAAGCCTTTGACAGGTTCAGAGACATCAGACGATATAAAACATTGTCCTAACCCCGACGGGAGAGGTTAGTTTGCATGTTATTACATTATTTAAGTAAGTGTCCGGGTCAAGACGGATTTGGGGTGTAGACCTGGACACTTACTAATTATTTTTTTTTTTTTTACTTATAATAAAACAAATGGGTCAGGGATATAACAAATAATATACGCTCTTTCTAATGGTAATACTTTTATTGGTGATATTTATGAAGGAAACATGTATAAACATAAAATTATACCAAAAAATGTAAAAAAGTGTCCGGGTCTAGACGGTTTTACGGTATATAATAAAAGCAGGCCTTGCCTTGAAAGGTCTACCCCTTTTCGTTTTTTGTTCGAGAGAAATATTTTTGGCCTCAACAGGTGGAACAGTGTACTTTAAGCTAATTGCTAGTCCAATAATATGTTTACACATACACATTTGGAAGAACGTCGGGCATGTACAATTACCTTGAGTCCATTCGCCTTAATTTATGGACAACTTAACAATCCGTGTACTAAAGAATTGTTCAATTCAATTCGGGGGAGTTATGGAAAAAGCTCTTTATTTAGTTCGGGGGAGTTATGGAAAAAGCTACGCTGAATTACATGTGGAAAGGGGAGAGTCAGAATCAAGCAAAAGTCCCCTGTAGTCTATTCAGAAGGGAGAGGGGTTCAAAATTGATCAAATGGTAGTTTATGGACGCTTCCTAAGTAGTATTATTTATTAATAAATATTTCAATATTAGATTAAGAATCATGTACACGCCTAAATGACTCTTGTACAAATGCCCCTTTTTGTAAACTAAATTTGCCGCTGGTTCATAAGCAATTAAAAAAAAAAAAAATGCAACAAACGAAAATAACAAAGTGTAAGGCTAATAATAGAATTGTACAAGTTATATGAGCAAAATTTTATTACTCACCAGTTGATATAGTAAATAGTCCATATGCGCGTAATTACAGTAATCAGGTGGTAAAACGTAGGATAAAAGGAAAAAGGTTACCTGATTTTGTTGATTATTGTATTGACTGAATATTTTTTCTCGTCCATTCACTTGAACTTGGTTATTGCGTGCAGTTACAAGCGATCCAAACAAAAGATAAATTTAAGCACAATTTTAAAGCAACAAAGCAATAGCACAATTTTAAATTAACGAAAGCAATATTTAGCACTATTTTAAAGTAACAAAGCAATATTTAGCACAATTTTAAAGCAACAAATAAACCGAAAAAAATAGCAATCAATTTTTAACATACAAAAGTCGAACTTCAAAAAATGCATACTGCCTACTGCTGTTATTGAAAAAAAGCAGACAAAAAAAAATATCAATTCAAAAAAAAACTTGCACAAACGTGTGTATTACAATAAAAACAAATATTAAAATTTTAAATTTAGGTATACAGTGTGCTGTATACCGGGTGCACGAAATGCAATTAAAAATTAATTAAGTAAAGGCCTAACCATTCCCCCCCTCCTGAAGGAAGTTCAGAATGGTCGGGATAGCCACGATTCTTTTACATTAGCAAAAGGAAACAAAAAAATGAAATCTAAATTATAGGCAATGCTAATAAATGTAAGCACAAACCAAAATTATATCTTAATTCTAAATATATAAATTACGAAAAATTTACGAAACTTTGAGTTATTGAGTAGGCAATGGGCACAGCCTTACGACTGGCCGTTTGTAAGTTCCAGCCTTAGTTCGCACATCTGCGACTCTAACGATACCGTCATTACCAGGATACACCTTTTCGATGACCCCTAACGGCCAATGAAGGACCGGGCAATTATCTTGGCGAATAATAACTAAGGTACCGACTTCAACCGGGTGTGAAGGCGAGTTCCATTTCTGGCGTAGTTGCAAATCGTGCAAGTATTCTACACGCCACCTATGCCAGAAAGATTGAACTAAGCTGTCAAGTAAACGTTTTCTGTCTAAGAGACTAGGCTTTACCGAGCTCAAATCTATGCTAGGTAAGTACTGAAGTGGTGATAGCGTTAAAAAATGCGCTGAAGTTAGTGGTAAGGGTTCGGATGGATCCGAACTAAGCCAACAAAGTGGCCGCGAGTTTAAGAGGGCTTCAATTTGCACTAAAACTGTGTTCAACTCCTCATACGTCAAGATTTGAGAACCTATAGCCTTATTGAGATGGCATTTAATTGCTTTAACATTACTCTCCCAGATACCGGAGAAATGAGGACTTTGAGGGGGATGCAATTTCCACTCAATCTTCCGCTCAAGAAGTTCAGCTTGTATTGACTGATTGTGCTCCTTAGAGTGCAAAAGTTGGTAGAGCGCATCCAACTCGTTCTTCGCTCCAATAAAATTTGTACCGCAATCGGACACCATAGTCTTGCACATACCTCGCCTTGCTAAAAACCGTTTGAATGCCCCTAGAAATGTCGAGGTGGAAAGATCCGAAGCTAACTCCAAATGTAATGCTTTCGTAGCGAAACACACGAAAACACATAAATAAGCCTTTTGACTCTTAATTCCACGTCGTCTACCCATTGTAACGGAATACGGACCAGCGTAATCGACGCCCGTAACTAGAAAAGGCTTTGCTTCTGAAACGCGTAGGGCAGGCATATTACCCATCATAGGAGATGTAGCTTGGGGCCGGAAACGAAAACAGTAATTACATTTTTTTAAACGATGGCGTACAGCATTACGACCCGACAAAATCCAGTATTTATGTCTCAGAATAGACAAAACCAAATGTGGCCCTGTGTGCAAATTTCGACGATGACAATAATCTATAAGCAAATTTACGAAATGATGAGATTTTGGAAGTAACAAAGGGTGTATGTGATCAAAATCTAAATTTGAATTTTTCAAACGACCACCTACTCTAATCAAACCGTCCTTAAGAAATGGAGCTAATGACCGTAATCTTGGGGAGCACAACTGGTTCTTCTCTAGCAATTCAAATTCCTGGAAAAAATACTGTCTTTGAACCGCCTTAACAAGCGTTAGCGTAGCATTTTCTAAATCTGCAGACGAAATGTCACCAACAGATGTAATTATTTTACAAAAGCGCAAAACATAAACCGTAGCTCTCAGCAATTTCGGTAACGAAGAGCATCGATCTATCAACGATAGGAGTGGACTTTCATCAGGAGCCCGAACTACCAAAGACGTAATTCTTTTCTCAGGAATATCAACATTCTCTGTATTAATAACGCTAATTGGCCAAAACGATGGTTCTTGCAATAACCATTCTGGACCATGTATCCATGCAGAATTATTGACTAACTGTGACGGTGTCAAGCCTCTCGATAGACAATCACTAATATTCTCCTTCCCCGCTATATGATACCAATGCCGACAATCAATCAGCTCTTGAATTTTGGCTACCCTATTAGCGACAAAGGTAGCCCATTTGTGAGGTGGCGCCGAAATCCAGCATAACGCCACTGTAGAATCGGAAAGGGCAAATATCTGATCAAATTTTAAATACGAGCTATATGTTTGTATTATAAAATTTAGCACCTTAGCCAGCAAATAAGCAGCCAGTAATTCCAATCTCGGGATCGATAATGTTTTCATAGGCGCAACCTTTGTTTTAGAGCAAATCAAGCGAACCAAAGTATCGCCATTAGGAGCTGTAGTACGTAAATGCACTACAGCGCCATAAGAAGCCAAACACGAATCAGCAAAACCGATAAGTGAAGTACGATAATTTTCACAAAAACCTATGTGCCTAGGAACGTAAAAACCTTTAAGAAGTGGAAATTCGGTTTTAATTCGTTGCCACTGACTGACAACGTCCAAAGGCGGGGTATCATCCCAATCTAAATTGAGTTCCCACAACTGTTTAATAAGTAATTTTAAAAGCAATGTGAATGGTGCCAAAAACCCGAGCGGGTCAAAAAGCCGAGCCACCGTAGAAAGTACGTTTCGCTTCGTACAATCTTGAGGAATTAAACGCACCTGAAATATAAAGCGATCAGTATGTGGTTGCCATTGCAATCCCAATATTTTTAAGCAGTCTGTTTCAAAATTAACAAGTTTGGGACTATGTAAATGTTGGGGTATTTCTTCTAGTAATGAATCCGAATTGACAGCCCACTTGACTAATTCGAATTGCCCAGAATGAAACAACTGAATAAGTTCAGTATAAGCAATTTTAGCCCGATCCAAATCGGGCACGCTGCAAACTAAATCGTCCATGTAAAAGCATCTTTTTACAATTTCTGCTGCAAATGGATAGTTACCACCCTCATCCAACGCCAACTGTTGCAAGGTTCGCAAAGCTAAAAACGGAGACGATCTAACACCAAATGTGACAGTATTAAGCTCATAAATATTAACTTGCTGGTTACTAGAGAAACGCCAAAGTATTCTCTGGAAACGCCTATGATCAGGATGAATTTTTATTTGCAAATACATTTGCTTAATATCTGCTGTAAACGCAATTTTATACAAGCGAAAATTCAAAAACACCTCTACAACATCTGCTTGCAATTTCGGGCCTGTGTGGAGAATATCGTTCAAGGAAACAAACGAAGTTGTTTTCGCACTAGCATCGAATACACACCTCAAAGGAGTGCTGGTACTATCTAATTTCATAACACCGTGATGAGGAATAAAATAGCCTTTTGTAATTATTTCAGAGTCGCTGACTCTTGTCATATAACCTTTATCCAAATATTCCTGCAAAACAGAGCTATATTGCAATTTAAATTCAGGAAATTTCTCGAATTTTCGTTCTAATGATAGCAATCGTCGAAGTGCAGTTGAATAAGAATCTCCTAATACTTCAGGATTCTGTTTAAATGGCAAAACTGTTTGATATCGACCCGAAGATTCACGAGTAATGGTGGTAGCATAAATTTCCTCGCACTCCATATCCTCTGGTTTGCTGAATTGTTTGGTTGGTATATCCTCAAGTTCCCAAAACTTAGACACCAAATTTTCAAGCGAAGTATCGACAGTCGTGAAAAAACTCTGCAAATCCTCCGAATTAACGACAGCTGGAACTGCACCCATAATGACGTAGCCCAGACTGGTTTCAACTGCAACAGGAGAATTATTCGACCCAAAAATTTTATTTTTTCCAAGCAAAATCGGAAATAGCTCAGCACCAATTATACCATCGATGTCACCTGGTGTACGAAAAGAGTCGTCGGCTAAAGGAAGATTTAAAAATTCCGATAGGGAATCAGTTCTCAGTTTCACATCTGGTAATTTATCTGTAACCTTGTCTACCAGTAAAACATTTAACGAATACTGACATTGTGGGTTGAAACGCGACGATATAACCAAACAAGATAAACCTTTAACTGTATTTCCAGTGGTGCCAAGTCCTTTGACCACTGAATTACAATTTCTAATTTCTAAATTTAGTCGCTTAGCACATTCGATAGTAAGAAAATTAGCCTGGCTCCCAGAGTCTAATAACAAACGAATTTTAGTTTTTACACCAAAAATATTGTGTGCGTTTACTATAGCCGTTGGTAATAAAACCGTCAATTTACGGGACAAAACTGTATTTGTAGCAGTAGAACAAAGAGCCGTTGTATTTTGGGGTGTGGTGTCTGAATCATTTTGATGTGACGTGTCTAATTCAACATTTGAATTAGCATTCGCCTGTTGATTATTTGCACTAATGCTGAAACTTGAGTTATGAGAGAGAGGAATTTTAGAATAATGTAATAACGAATGGTGTTTTTTCCCGCAATGTCGGCACGTAAATTTTGAACGACATTCTACAACCTTATGGTTACCTAAGCAATTTAAGCACAGGGATTTTTCTTTTGCAATTTTAAAACGCTGCGATGCGTTTTTTTCCAAAAATTTGGAGCATTTCAAAATAAAGTGTGCGGATCGGCACAATGCGCATTTGTCTTTCGGGGTTTGTATTACAAATGAGTGAGTAGACGTTCTATTTTTCGGCACTGAGGTAGTTGCCTTTCCAGTAGTAAATGTGGAAATTTTGGCCTGCTCTTTGACAAAGTCCAATACCTCCTTATAAGTAGGAATTGAGGATTTTCTTCGAGAATTTTCGAATAATTTGTTTGCTTCAGGATCCAATTTCGACAAAAATAAATAGGCTAACATATAATCTGCTAAATCCTGAATTTCTAATTTTTTCAAAGCTTGACACGCCGTGTCAAATTGTTCCAATAAATTATTTAATGACTGCGCATTTGTATTTTGAGCTGGTTTTAATGCTAAAATTTGCTCAAAATAATTATTTGCCAAGATTCTAGGGTCCTGGTATTTTTCAACAAGTGTTTGCCAAATTATTTCATAATTCGACCTGATAGGGGGTAAGCCCGAACAGACAGACAGTGCCTTGCCACTCAATTTTCCTATCAAATAATGCATTTTATCAGTGTCTGATAGCATATTATTTTCATGAATTCGTGTACGAAAACACTCATAGAATACCGGCCAATTAGCAATCGAACCCGAAAAACTGGGCAAATCCAGCTTGGGTAGTTTTGGCTGTGCATCAACCATAGTATTAGTTGCAGTATGTTTCGACAGAACCTTTTCTGAAATAGCCAAAATGTGGCAGTAAATTTGATCGACCGCTTCTAATTCATGAAAATCTGGAACCGCTTCTTTATTTAATTCCAATTTTACATCGTTAATTGCGTCAACAATTTCGTAAAATGCAGCTTTAGTTTCTTCTAATGTTTTAATGCGAATTTTGAAATTTTCTAACTGTACTGGATTGTCTATTTTTTTACCACAATCCAGTAAATTTTGCAATCGAAGAAAATATTGTTGCTTTTTTGCAGTTAATTTTTTTAACTTTTGTTCCATTTTGTTAAAATCAAAATGGAAACTTTTGTAAACTGTACACTAAGCAAGATATAACGAGTGTAAAATTGTAATTATAAATACGCGCCAACTACTTATTATGCAATACTTTTATTAAATGCAACCGCGTGCGTTGATATGGTAAAACTTTCAAACAAATGTACTGTACGTAATGAAATTCGACTTTTGCCAGTTATACCTAAGCATAAATAAGCCTAAACTTACGCAAAATCAAAAAACCAATCCGGTTCGAATGGCTAACAAAAGGAATGTACACGCCTAAATGACTCTTGTACAAATGCCCCTTTTTGTAAACTAAATTTGCCGCTGGTTCATAAGCAATTAAAAAAAAAAAAATGCAACAAACGAAAATAACAAAGTGTAAGGCTAATAATAGAATTGTACAAGTTATATGAGCAAAATTTTATTACTCACCAGTTGATATAGTAAATAGTCCATATGCGCGTAATTACAGTAATCAGGTGGTAAAACGTAGGATAAAAGGAAAAAGGTTACCTGATTTTGTTGATTATTGTATTGACTGAATATTTTTTCTCGTCCATTCACTTGAACTTGGTTATTGCGTGCAGTTACAAGCGATCCAAACAAAAGATAAATTTAAGCACAATTTTAAAGCAACAAAGCAATAGCACAATTTTAAATTAACGAAAGCAATATTTAGCACTATTTTAAAGTAACAAAGCAATATTTAGCACAATTTTAAAGCAACAAATAAACCGAAAAAAATAGCAATCAATTTTTAACATACAAAAGTCGAACTTCAAAAAATGCATACTGCCTACTGCTGTTATTGAAAAAAAGCAGACAAAAAAAATATCAATTCAAAAAAAACTTGCACAAACGTGTGTATTACAATAAAAACAAATATTAAAATTTTAAATTTAGGTATACAGTGTGCTGTATACCGGGTGCACGAAATGCAATTAAAAATTAATTAAGTAAAGGCCTAACCAAATCATTTATAATTATTTCAATAAATTTACTGTTATTGGTTTTAAATTATTTTTAAACATTATTTTGTCGTAACATTATTTAGTTAAAAAGAGAAAATGAAGCAGAAAGTAGTTTTAATGAGTCTTTATTAACACCCAGAAAAGATTTAGATGATTACCACAAAGTTCGAGCAAGGCTATTGAATCACCTCTTAATGTCAGTTTTGGTAAACTTTCTATAAAGTACATGAAGAGTCTGTTATCAAGGAAAGGTCATGATAAAGGGGATTTGGGAATAAGATTTGATCAAAATGAATGGAAAATTGGTAAAGAAAAAGTTTTTTTTTTTATTCAGATGATAATTTAACTATTAAAGGTAATGTATATAAAGGAACACCCGGTTTATACGAACTATTATTTAAAAAAGTACCAAAAAGATACACTCAAAATGATGATATCAAACTCACTCAAACAAATTCTCGAAGATGCAAAAGCAACAGATGATTTTAATATGAATACACTTCACTTCCACTTATATCTCTCTCAGTTATTTCATCTTCCCCTCCCGCCGGCAGGTAGTGAGAACACACAAACATGCGTCGTTGTATATGTGTTAATAAAATTTGAAGAAACAGGTAAACAATCAGAGGCGTCGGTAAAAGATTAATTTAAAAATAATTAATTAGTATCAAATACCTATGTCAATTTTTAAAAAAATATGAATATCGGTGATAAAAATTTAATTTACTATTTATTTTATGCAGTTAATAGTTATGTATTTTCGTAATATAATATGTATGTATAAGGACCCAATATGTATTTACTAATAATAATAAAACATAAACATTATGTAATATAATAATAAAATATTTTTTTTTAAATTTATAAAACATTTTCATTTATTTTATAATTATATAACACATTTTACTTAAGTAACATTAGCAAATATATCTACAACTGTTATATAAAAATTTCATTGTTTTTTTAAATTTAATAAATAAGGGACGACGCTGAACTTCCACTTATTTCATCTTCCCCTATATAGTCCCAAGCAGATAAAATAAGTGGAAGTCAGGTGTACTTTTAAATACAAAAATAATTTTCGCAAGTTGTTTGCCAGTCAAAAAGGGAGTTGGATGTCTGATCTAGCTTTTAAGCAGCTGCATAAAACCAATTTTATTTATTACGATAATGTAAACGATCTAATAAACCGCTTAAGATTACTTTTTTTCGCTAGAGAAGCGGGAAATTCATTTTCGGAAAATCAATTTCATGAAATAGTCCAACAATTACGTGAATTAGATATAACTGAATAAAAAAAGTAAATAATATGGACCCGAGAGAAGTTTTATTTAAGAAAGGAAAAGTGCTTATTATTGTTGTAATCAGCGTGTGTGTATTGATTGGAATAAGTACATGTTTAATAAACTGGGAATGTCAAGACACGTTGACCCAAATTGATGATGAGTTTAATAAAGATATTTCAAGAAAAATTGACGAAAATTTCAACAGAACTGTTTTATTTTTATTACAAAGTTTTCAAAATGATAATGTTGATTACGTAATTACAAAAATGTCAGATATGGATACAAAAATTCAAAAAATAACAAATTTAACTAGTGTATTAATTAACCAAAAAATAGAAAATCTAATAAAACTAATGAACAATATTTCTAAAAGTATAAAGTTGAAAATTGACAATGAAAAAGAGTATATAATAAAGTTGCTGCAGTCTAATGTAAATTATCTACGTGGAGAAATTAAAAAGAACACACATCAAAGTAATCATGAGCAAAATAGACATTGTGAATGAATTACATAAACCAGCTAGAAGAAAATTTAAACGTCGTAGAGTAAGAATGGTTGGAATAGATGAACAATGGCAAGATGATCTTTGTGATATGACACAATTTGCAAAATATAATAAGCAATATAAACATATTTTAACAATTATTGACAATTTCTCGAAACAAGCCTGGTGTGTACCATTAAAGACCAAAAGAGGAGAAGAAGTAGCGAATGCTATGGAATCAATTTTTAAGTTTAATCAAAAACCGGCCCTATTGTAAACGGACAGAGGCTCAGAATTTTTAAACCCCCATTTTAAACGCTTAATGGAAAAATATGGTATTAAACACTTTTCAACTTACTCAAATTGAAAAGCAAGTATAGTCGAAAGATTTAACAGAACTTTAAAAAACTTGATTTGGAAACAATTCAGCATCCGCTCTTCTTAAAAATGGATTGATATACTCGATGAATTGGTGAAACAATATAATAATACCATAACACTGTTAAGATGAAACCAGCTGAAGTCAAGTCAAAGAAAACCGAAGAGCAATTACGACATACCGTTTATAATTACAATCAGTATCAAAATAAAAAACAACCAAGATTCGAAAAAAATGATCATGTTCGTATTAGTAAATTTAAAACTACTTTTGAAAAAGGATATACATTCAACTGGACTCCTGAAATTTTTAAAATTTCTCAAGTACACAAAACTGATCCAGTCACATATTCGTTAATAGACTATGAAAATAAACCTATAGAAGGCAAATTCTACGATTTCGAGTTACAAAAAACCAAGAACTTGTCTTTATATCTGATCTCCAAAATTATTAAAAGAAAGGGTGATTCAGCACTGGTGAAATGGATGGGTTTCAAAAATCCTACTTGGATTAAACAAAATGATATACTATAGTTAAATATAATAAAAAATTATATGTATTTTTTTTAATAAAGAAAGTAAAAATAAAAGAAGACTTTTTTTTATTTTCCAGTTTTATTAAATTAAATATTTACAATAAAATTACAAATAAATGTTACAGGTGTTTCTTAAAATCGACTGAAGAAAAACGCTCATTTACTTTTTTTTTCAGTCTTACAATAGTGTTTGATAAAATTACATTATACGTATGTACTTATATACAAACAGTTATTAGTACTTAAAGTAATGCTTCAACATAGACAATGTTTTGTTCCTGAATATATGCAATTTCATTGTGTTGCCAAGTGGCCCCATATTATAAGAGGATTTTTTAGGGGTAATGAACCCCACTTTAGTAAAGCCTTTATCAAACCCTTAAATTTTACACTAAATTTTTATGTACATATGTAAGTATATATATATATATATATATATATATATATATATATATATATATATATATATATATATATATATATATATATGTACAAGTACTTATCTAACAATGACCTGTGTATTTTACAAGAGTGTGTACTATTACAATATTTTATTGTTGTAATGTGTCTTTATGAAACCATGCTAAAGTAGTCATTTGTCCGTTTATCAATACACGTTTATCATCTTCGGCAGACAAAACTTTTTTATTAACTTTTATTGTAAAAATATTATGATACTTTGACCGTATTAAAGTCATTTCTCTGTACAATATATTATTGTAAAATAAAGTATTTAAATAATCATCAAACGTAATTTTTGATAAACAAGATTTTGAAACATCTTTAGCACGTTTATCTACAATATCATCTGACGTAATATATGAATACATTTTTGGTCTCCAACCACAATAACAAGTTATTATTTTTCTAATTAATTCATCTTTTCATAAACCAAATTTCTTTTTATTGACATTCGGAATTCCAAATATATTATTGTCATCATAACCTGATGTATCAAAATAATTCAAGTTGTTGTTCATAACTTGATATGGATTTATGTTTTTCAACCCAACTAATAGCGAATCTGCGTCACTATACAAAAGTTTAACTTTATTTTCAAAAATATTCTTAAAAACATCGTAATATAAATAGTAAATATGATACTTTGATAACTCTAGTATTGTCCATCCCACGTATATTAGTCTATTATAAAATATTTCGTCTCGAGCTTGTTCAATTAATACTAAATTTTCTGCTAAAATAGTGAATTTTTTACACCATGGACTACAAATCTTTCTCCTAGCACCATATCTTCCATCCCATTTACAACAGAGTTTATTATTACACCGTTTACGTAATGATTCTATAGATTTTCCAAATATAGCATTTAAAATAAATTTTAAAAAATTGATTCAAACTTTGTTTTAGATTGTCCTCTCAACTTTGCATTTAATTCAATATAAGCTCTGAGCCAAAAGGAGTGTTTGAATCTTAAAACCCTATGTATTCGTTCTAAAACTAATCCGTGTCTTAAACATCGCTTTAAATTTCTTATGTGTGTTATATAATTTTGTTTACGTGTAAAGGAACCGATAAGTTTAGATATATGTGACTTTGATGAAGGAGGTACAAACTTTTCCGGACAAAATGGAAAGTCGTTATGCTCGTCGTGTAAATATTCCGGGTAAAGCAAATCAACTTCGAGAACATACCCAAAATTCGAATCTAGCTGATCAATTTTATCTAAATCAAAATTTTCTACATCTAACCATTCAAAACCTCCATATGGCAATGGGAAATTTGACATTGTAAAACCATAGAGACTATTAGCATCATAATACATAATATATTGTTTCTGTTTAGTTTCATCATAAAGATTACCCATATACGGATTATTAGCTTCAAAAAATCTTGTAGAAACAAAACAATTCCCGTCCCTCATGGAAGTTTCAAAAAAGTTTAATATGTCTATGTCTGTAATAAGTTCAAGTTCCACATCTGTAAATTTTAGCATGCCGTCAAAGCTAAATCCCGGTAGAGAAAATGAGAAAATCCAATTTGTATGTCTTATAACAAAGTTCGCGAAAATTTTCAAATATATCAGCCATAAGCAAAACATCCGTTTTTAAATATAATTCTGTATATTCACCTAAATTTTTTATATTAAAATGTTGCCATACAGTCTGTGCATGTATATAATTCTCATCTGTAATTTCTTCATCTTTTATATCATTAAAAAGACAATGTTTTGGTGGAAGTTATGTTTCTTCTAATTTTTCAATACTATCTACATATAAATACGGGTATACACCCTTCCTAATTAGCAAGTTAAAATCGTCTTGTCGAGAAAAATGTTGTTTTAAAATTGTAAATTGATGAGGTTCTAATGTTTTAGCAAGTTCATCTAAAGACGAATTCAAAAATTTATAAGAATCTAAAAATCGTACATAAACACTACCAATTTTTTTTGTATTGCTATATACTTTTGCGAATTAAATGGAATGGCATATATGTTCTCGCTCGAAAAGTTAAGCTCTTTTAAAAATAAATGAAAATCATATCCGCTACCGTTAGGAAAAAAACTGGTATAAATCTCGATACCTGGAGTGCAAGACTGCATATCTGTGACTAGCTCCCCTAAAATTTGGATTACCGGAATAGTCAAGTCTATTGTGATCACGACATTTTACATCACCCTCTAAGAATGGTTTGTCACATATCCAACAGGTATTTGCATTTTGAAAATCAATTTCATTTTGTTCCGACATTACAATAGGTGCATTTGTTTCTAAAAATTGTTCAACACATTGAGCTAGTTCATAAATTTTTTTTATAAAATGTTTACCTGCCACTGGTCCTATATAACTGTGGTAAAAATTAAGATTTGGATTAAAATGGCAAACAACTTGCATGCCTATTGCATATGGTACATGGTATTCAACTCGTTTTTCATATGGTGCATTAGGATTCGGTTTGCATGTGCTAATTTTTTGCGTTAAAGCTTCAAAATCTGCGAGTACAATAACAGGTATTTGAGTATGTGCTTAATGTTTTTAAATTTTAGAATATTTCTACCTTTTTCAGGTAAAACTGCTTTAACAGCATCCACGAGTTTACACTTCTCTAAATGACTGTTTAATAATGTGTTAAAAGTGAAACAATTTTAACATCTTTCACATATGTACTGTTTATGAGAATTCTGTGACAATTGCGAACGACACAAACGTGCTAGGTTCTTAATTATACAATAATGATAATTATTTTTATCAGAAATTAATAATAAGTTAACATGTATATTTTTTCTGTTTTTTGTAAAATATACAGGTCCACAAATACGTGAATTTTCGTTAAGAGTGTAAACCTTGACAGACACTGGATTTTTTTTATTCAAAAGTTGCTATGTCTTTAAAATTTACTGGAAATGAAATGTTTTCCAAATTAAAAATTTCTCTAAAATTTTTCGGGTAATTTGAAACCCGATTTGGACTCTTTTTTTGAGGATAAATACGAGCTAATATTGACCAAATGAAACAATATTCGTCATAATTTTTTACATTTATTACAGAATTTGTTTTAAGAATTTTCTTTGGTAAGGGGATATATGTTCTCCTTGATTTTTTAAAAGTTTATATTCACAGCATAGGGTAAAGTTTATTTTTACAGATTTGTATTTGTTAATATATTCATCGTATTTTGTCTGAATTAACGGAAAACACTTTTTCAAAAAATTGACTTACTGTTTTTATCGCTTGAGTTTTTAAAATTTTCCCAACAAAAATTCGGTTATTGAAGGTTTTGGTGACTTGTAACCATCATAGAGGAGTTGTATCACTTGCAGCTGTTGATGCACTCGGTTCGGAAATTGTGTGTGTTGTTTCTTCACGTAACGCATTTGAAGGTCCAGGTAAATTGTTTGTTGATTGCTCTGTTTGGGTAGACGCGGAGTCTGAAAATAATATAAATTATTAAATTAAAACATTCTTCATTAAAGTGCATATTGTTTCTTACCAAACGTTTGTTCCCATCTACGTTTAAGTGCTTTCTTCATTGTAAACGATCCAAATACGACTGAAGATTAAAGGAATGATTGTTTATTCCAATTCCAGAAGGTCCAGGAAAGATTTCCAAATTTTCTAATGGCTGCTCAGGTAGCATTGGTACTTCTAGTTGAATTGAAGGTGAAACTAAGAATAAATATAAAATAATTGAAATTTAAAACAAAAGAAAAAAACAATTTTTCTTACCTTCGTTTTGTTCCAAATCGACAATTTCTATTATATCTTGACTTTGATATATTTCACTGTTATTTTCAAATATATGGTAAGGTGATCTATTTGGCGATATATTGAAATATGTTTCCTGTGAGTCTATGCTATCATGTGATTCAGTGCTATCATCAGAAATAACTATGGTTTTTCTATTATAAATATTTTCTGATGAATAATCAAAATAAGAAATAATTTTACAATTTCTATATATGATGTTCGCGAACATGTTTTTTTACTTCTTCGGTTGGTTTAAACTCAGTTTCTAATATATTACGGATTTCATTATTACGTGAAGGGTATAAATTTTTTTGAAAATCTGTGTGTAAAACAAATTTTTTCCACACATATTTTATATCTATCTCTGGTGAATCTTTTTCAATAATTTTTATATAATCATTTGTTTCTAAACCGTTAACTAAACAAAACATTGCGTCTTTAATAAATTCTGGAGTAGAGTATCTAATTTCTAGGTAATCTTTTTTAAAATATAATAAATAATCAAATTTAACAGAGTGATCTTTTGCATAAGAGTAAATGCTTTTTGTAAACTTGCAAAAATTATAATTGTCGCTATTTTTGCTGTTTCTGTATTTATTATATAAATAATTATTAAAAATTTTAAGTAAAGCAAATTTGAAATCTTCACACAGACACATTTTTCTCGGAATACATTCTTTAAAAATTTCTAAATTTGATAATTCATCATCTGTTATTTCACTTTCCCAATCCATTTATAAAACCCTATACAAGTAAAACCCTATCTAAATAATCTAAATAGATCTATATAAATATTGTAAATAATCTTTATTGAACTAACCCTACGTATAATTTAAAAAAATTCAATTACCTTAAAAAATTATAAGCACAGTAAGAATACAAAAAATTATAACAACAGTGAAACACAGACATAACGCAAACACACAAAAGAATATATTTCACCAATAAAAACTTGTTCAAAATTTTATAAATATGGTTCAAAATAATATTTTTATTCATATTTATACATTTAATTTTGAAAGAGTGGAGGCAATGTAATTTTAAATCAAGTTTACTTGCTATCCTACTTTTTAAAAAAATTTCTCTGGTATACAAGGTTATTATAATGTTGACTTTTTTACCTTGAAAAGTTTATTTGAGAATATTAACCCGACTGGTTTTTTAACTTTCAAATAACACACATTATAATAATAAAAAAAACATACAAGCGACTTTTAAATGTTTAATTATCATCTCATGTGTGTACAAATAAGTAAAAATATTTTATTAATTTTTCGGTATATTATAAACATGTAATTAGAATTCGATAATATATACATTTAGAATATATGAAAACATATTCTAAAATTCGTCTATCTGTAATTCATAACCTCTTCGTACTCGAACATGAGAAATTATCGAACGCTTAGTGTATACATTTAGAAGTTAGACAGACATAAATTTAAAAACGGTCATTAAAATAAAACGTAGGTTGTAAAAACGAATAAAAATTTTTCAATATCTCCTTAAAACTACATAACCAATTTCAAAAAAATAATTGACATTAAATTTTATTATCATAAGAATATTAAAATCTTTTAAACTGAGAATATAAAAAAATAATTGGTTATATGACAATAATTTATTATAGAAAGTGGATCCTATGTTCAATGCATTATCCATAAAATTGTATAAATTTAAAATGCATACAGTACTCGTGTGGTCACTTTTTTGTATGTGTTTTTATTGGTATTCTATAAGAGTTTATTTTAAACTTTCTAGTTTTTTGGGTCAGGTGACATTGAACCGTGTACTACACGTGTGTGTGCTTTAACGAGGAATATTATTACCACGCATTTTTATTTAAAATATAAAAACTATTAAGAAATGACATTAATTTATCACCTAATCTAACTTAAAAAATGAATATTATTTTAGTTTTCTTTTTATGGTACCTATAAAATTTTTTAAGTAATTAAAATACATAGACATTGAAAATAGACGATTTCTCTTCTTACGTAAAGGCCAAGGTCAGACGTTGCCTTATTGTATAAGATTGGAAAGTAAGCGTTTTCCTGGGGAAATTTTCGTATATAAATGTTCGCCGAAAATCAGTTTTATTTTCAAACATACCAAATCGCGCACAAGAAATATAAACAATGGCGGAAGCGTTTATTAATTTTAATAATATAGACAATAATGTGATACCGAGCAAAAATAAAATCAAATCAACTACGACAAATTTTAAGCTTATTTTAAGTTCAAAATACTTTCTTAATTTAAGTCAAACAAAATCAATTGAAGTCGGCATTCTTGCAAGTGAAGAATTTCGTGTAATAATAAAACTAAGTGGTGGAAACAATTGTCAATCTATTTACTTGGAAAAAGCACAGTTCGACAAAATTTTCGATTTTCGTGAGAAGATTGATGATTATTTTTACACAGACTCTCCACAGGATTTTTGTGAAAATTTAAGGGATGTACTCGTTTTAAAAAGTGAAATTTTTGGAAAAAATGTAAAAGTGATTAAAATTTTTAATAAAACGAATTGTATTATGTTTGCGTTGAAAACATTGCAAGAAATGGAACAATTAAAATGTATAATAGATACGCAAGTGTTAAAACTGAATAGTTTATACATATACAATTATTACAAAAATCTGGTTGAATATGTAAAAAATAATCACCACAGCAACTTGTGTACAATAAAATTACTTGAAAATTTTGCACAAACTGAAAGCAACATGAATTTTAAACTATTTATTTTAGAAATGATTCATTATTATCCTTTAATGTTTATTAACAATTATTATTAAATATTAACGTAATTGTAAAGCTTAAAGTCATTTTTTTATTGTATTAAAAAAAAATTTATCATTAATACATATTATATGTGTTTAATTAGCATTTTATTGTAATAACAAACCTTTTACAATAAATAATGATACAATTTACGTATTTTGTTGATTTTTTTAGCAACCATCCCTCCCTAAAGAACAAATTATATATAAGATGAGCATATAAACTTTTTATTAGTTGGTCAATTTTTACTAAACTTTGTTAAAAATAACAAAAGTATTACAATGGAGCAGTTAATAAAAAACAAAATTGATGAAGTCAGGTCTGATACTGAGAGAATTATTGAAAATCGTATAAGGAATAATTTAACATCATTCGAAAAAAAGTTAAGTTATGAATTTCGTGATTTGTTAACAAACAGATTACAAATTTTTGAGGATAAATTTGCTAAACTGGAGATTGATTCGATTTATAGAGTTGAAGAATACGAAAAAAGAGTCTATGATTACATCGTAAATCAAATAGCCAAAATAAGGTCTGATTTACAAAACAACATTGATCAAAGTGTTAGACGTATTAATCGTGAAATTACTCGGTTGGAAACAATTTCACATTTCTTCCCTTCCTTTGGAAAAGCGAAGAGAGTTTATAACAAAATTAATTGAAGATAAAATAAGTAATTTAAGAAAAGCAAACGAGGGAAATGTTTCCCAATGGCGGAAACAGTTTGAAGAATTGTTAAACGATTTTTCCGAAGAATTTAAAGGTTTTAAACACCATACGCGATTAATCTTAAGAGACTCGATAGCAGAGAGTAAGACCAGTTACTTTCAAGTAATTGATAAAAACTTTACAAATTCCTTGACAGAATTAAAAAATCGTATTGACAGTGTTAAACGAGAACTATTAGTACTTAAAAAAGTGAGTCAATCAGAAAATTAATAGTTGAAATTGCCAGATTATTTAAATAATGCCAGATGCCAAATTATAGATGCCAGATGTCATTAAATAATGCCAAATAATACCATGTTGCCAGATTATTTAAATAATGCAGAAAATTCTGCTAATCAAAAAACAATTGGTCAAGAACTTGATATGATTTTTACTCGAGAAAATTTCATTTTATTTTAACAATTGATGGAGTTTATGATCAATTTCAAACAAGAAGTTTTGGATAAGAAACGGTATTTCATTGATGATAATTTTGTCTCATTTGGTCGAGAGTTTAACAAAGAAATAAAAAAGAAAGCGAAGAACTACTCTTTGATATATTAAAAGAGTGTAAAGATAAGCTTAACATCTTAGAAAAAACCGTATTGGGTGACCTAAATAAACTTAAAACAGAGAGGTGAGGGTACTTGAAATTGTATATAAACGCGATAAGTAACAGGCTTTGTCACAATAACGTTGATAGTTACGTTTTTTTTAACGAGTCAACTTACGTGAATATTTTTATTTTTTTTTGTGAAAAGTTTTTTTGATTAAAATGAATAATTTGTCGGAGTCAGTTTTTGTGGATGTTCAGGGGTTCAAAGGACAAGAGGGCGAATTCATGCTTAAAGAATTCGCCATGGTTAAGGATCAAGCGATACTACACATGGTCTTAAAACCACCGTACGACTGGGAAATTTTGCCCACCAAGTACAAAAACGTAAATTTATATATATAAGTAGGAATGTGCACCAGTTATATTGGCAAGAGGGATATGTGGGCTATAATGAGGGGATTGAGAAAATTAAGGAAATTATCGACGACAATCTTGGCTTGGGGGATATGATAATAGTGAAGGGGGATGAAAAGGCAAAGTGGATGAAACAAATTTTTAAGTGTAATGTAATAAACTTAGAAACAATAACAAAAGAAAAATTAGTGGACAACAGTGAAATGACGCTGACGTGTATAAACCACAGATACTCGATTAATAAAAGGTGTGCCCTAAGAAACGTACAATTTTATAAAAAGACGCTAGAAAATTTGTAGCTTTAGTATTAAAAAAAGTGTGTATTTAATCTTAAAATA
Source organism: Brachynemurus nebulosus (assembly GCA_035578155.1). Lineage (NCBI taxonomy): Eukaryota > Metazoa > Arthropoda > Insecta > Neuroptera > Myrmeleontidae > Brachynemurus > Brachynemurus nebulosus. The sequence continues at coordinate 10,708,158 of JAPWDM010000007.1, forward strand.
AGTTTTTTAATCGTATATATTTTTTATAATTTTTATTTTTCTATTTATATTTTAAGATAATTTATTAGCGATAATTTTATGTACATATTAGCAATAAGTTTTTCAAATTATTATTTTAAGGTAATTTTATATAATTTTAGTTTAGAAATATAAGTGTATTTAAATATCAAATTATGTAAGAATAAGTATGTAAATAAAACAATTTTTTACTATATAAAAATCTTTCTTATTTTTTCTTGTACCTATTCAATTACAGGGTAATACACAAACGAGACAAACAGTTATGTGTACAGCACATTCTTCACGTACGCATATATAACAAAAACCAGTTTTATGACGACACACAAAAAAAAGTTCATTCATTCATTCATTTTTATAAACAACCTAGACAAGGTCGCTATAAAAAAAATTAACTTTCATTCAAATTCAACATTAAACTGCGTATTCAATTAACATTTGCGCTTTCACTCAAATGCAAAAATTGAGTGTCAAAAGCTGGGTGAACTTGTGGTCCAGGTGGGAGCGGACTAGGTCAATATAGATTAGCGGATTAATGGGACAATATGGGTCAGTGGGCTAGGGGTCAATATTCCCATTTGTGCTCGAACCGGCATAGTCTTACTACTTATATTGCATTACTTGCACTACTTATATTGCATAAACATAGTCTTACTACTAAATGCATTTTACATGGCTGATTTTTCAATATCAGTCATGTTTCATTTTCATTGAAACCTTCTGTTTTAAATTTAAAGTATCGTGTCCTCAATATGTGCTTAATCACTATTGTTGGAAAAAAAAAGGCGATATGAATATTTAACATTATATATATATATATATATATATATATATATATATATATATATATATATATATATATATATATATACGTATATATATATATATATATATATATATATATATATATATATATATATATATAATTCTATAAGAAAATTTTCATTTGTACTAATATAACTTTTCCCCTTTTATTGTAAATCTATTACGTCATACCGACGCCATTTTGTGTTCAGACACGTTATTAGGAGATTGTTAAAATTTAACTATTACGTAAATTGCATTGTTCACTACTTTTTCTTTAATTCAAACTGGTTTTCTTAAACATTCGATAATATTGTTAACTTTCGTACAATATTTATATTTGTTAATTGTTAATGTTTTGTTGTTTAGATAACAATACTATTTAAGATATAAATAAATTTATATTTAAGTTATTGGTTCCTTTTATTCTACATACATATATTCCTTTTATTATACATACATACATATCATATATTCAGAATACCCTCTTTGCTTTTTTTAGAGTAAGCGCCGATTCGTAAACATACTTAGATTCTTTGTTAAACCATATTTTAATTTATATCGGCGCCAATTCCTTATTGGTATTATGGGCCCCACCAAAGTTAGGATTTTGCACGCATCCTCTGTTGTTATCAAATTTTACAATTAAAATTTAAATAAGTAAAGTTATTAATAGTCACAGGTCATTGACTTTAGTACAAGGGCCGATAGTCGTTATAGTTGAAGAGCCCTACCTCAAAAATTAAATTTTTATAAATTCTTCCAATCAATTTTTTTTATTCGAATGTCACCTTTAAATTAGTTAACTAGTTTACCAATTTTATCATCAATCAATATATTTTCCTACCATTCCGTTAATAATATTTTTTTTATTTTTATTTTCTTTTTTAGTTGGTGACAGGGGTATGAGGTGAAGGGTACGAAAAAGCTACGCCGAATTGAAAATGAAAACGGTTAAAAAAGTCGTTCATGGTATCTCGGGGAGTTCGAAAGTAGCTTGTAGTTTCTTGAGGGTGAAAGTGTATTAAGTAATTTTTGAGTGATAGGTATTAAGGGTTTTGTTGTTTGATTGGGTGGTACAGAGATTGTGTTTGTAGAATGAGATATTTTTTGAAATTTTTGGGTGTTTTATTTAGTTAGCCGGGACAATTTGTGGATTATTGTAAACTTTTTAAGGGTTATAAACTTATGAGAATTAGCGTTTAAGTAATATGTATGTACAGCAAGTAAGTGTAGTTTTATAAGAAACTAGTTTTAGTGTGTTATATCCTAATTTATAAGGAGAATTTGGTGAGTACCTAAAATTTTGTAATATATTTTATGGTTCATATTTTAACTAAAACCTCAAACATCAATTTCTGGAACCGATTGAGAAAATAACAGTAGTTACGAGTATGAGCGGATACAAAGAGTTAAACTTTATTTACCAAACGTACTGAATATTTTGATAATTGAATGTAAGAATGGGTCCGCAAATGATGTTTGAAGTTTAATGAAATTTTATTGGGTTTTTGTATTGTTCATTAAGTCGGGTTACAAAAATACTGTATGAATTTGGGTAAGAGATTTTTATTAATGTAAATTTTACACGGGTTAAAATAAATTAGCAGAAAAGGAGTTTCGGTTGTTTTATTTCAGTAAATTTTAGATCTTTCATTTCAGCCGGAAAATCCACTTTTATCGCCAATTAATCCGTCAGGGATTAATGTGGCAGGAGTTCGAATCCCTACTTCAATATTCGGTACATGTAAATTTTACGTTATCCTTGTGCCGAGTAAATGATATAATTTGCCGTTCCTTGGTTTTCCCATACATATGGTTAACTAAAAGAGCGCGGTAACATTCTGGTGGCGGCGTCTATGGAATGAAAGTAGGAAATTTTCTGGCGAAAATTAATCATTTTTGTGGAAAATGAAATAAATTTTTAAGGGAAAAATTTTTGGTTTTCGGCTAATTTTTAACAAAATTATTGATTGAACTACATTTTACTGTTTTAACTGGGATAAATATATTCAGTTAAAAATTATTGATGTAACTACATTTTATTGTTTTAAGTGCGATAAATATATTCAATTATTGAGTAATTGTTGAGAATTTTTAATTGTTGTCTAACAGATTATATTGTTGGGTATATATTTTAGTTGTTGGGGGGGCAACAATTATAATTGTTGCATATATATATATATATATATATATATATATATATATATATATATATATATATATATATATATATATATATATATGTATATATATATATATATATATATATATATATATATATATATATATATATATATATATATATATAAAAGTAGTAGCAATATGAGCATTTGAAAACCACCTCCGCACCTCCCGAGTTTCTGAGCGACCTCGGGAGGTGGCAAAACTACCCAGTTCTAGAAACCGAAGTTAGGTTTCAGACCTGACGGTTCTAACGGAACCTAACGAAATTTTGTCTAACCTAATGTGACCCAACGAAATTTGGTCTAACCTAATGGAACCTAATGCAATTTGGTCTAGCCTAACCGGATCTAAACGAACTTAGCTTAACCTAAGAACTCAAAGTTTCCCTAATGGATGGCGCAGCCACCTTCGAGCTCTGTAAATTCCAAGTTTCACTACTAGATGGCGTTACTAGTCTGGATAATAGCGAACCCTGTGTGTAAATTTGAAAAATTGTCAACAGATGGCCCTGAAAATCCTTTTTGGTAGTTAAACCAACCATAAAACGATGGCGTTGCTAGTCTGAACGACCGCGAACTCTGTACCTAGATTCATAATTCCATGAAAAGATGGCGCAGCAATCATCTAACTCTGAACACATAATCGAAGTAGCGCTAACAGTTAGCACATAAGGTATGATATTATATATTCTCATAAACAGGTTTAAACTAGTATAAATTGCTAGCTTACGTCGTCATGCTACTTTTCTGCTATAAAAGACCGTAGCATAACTTTTCAATCACAATTTGGTTCGAAATTTTAGTGGAAAACATTACATAATTACTAAAAAAGATAAATCTTATTGTTGTAAAAAAATTTTTTCAATTGTTGTGTTTAAAATTGATTATTGCGAACAATGGAATCCATTTCTACTGGTGCTTCATCTGGAAACAGAAACTTAATTAAAAAATGGTGGGAAATTTTATGGATGAATCAAACCATCTTGGTGCTGTTAAACGATGGATTAAGCTTGCGGATATGGAGATTGGAAAAATATATAAAATTATAAGCGTAAGACAATTACCATCAAAATTTTATTCATCGAGAATGAAGACAATATTGGAATTAGAAATTGGATACATTTCGTTACTTGTGATACTTGATAGTAAATAGTGTGATACTTGAAGTAAAGAATAGGATGGCGCCTGAGAGGCGCCTTTCGAGTGCAAAGGATATTTATTGTGTCGCCGTGGCGGCGCCTATCGAGTGCAAAGGGTTAAAGTAGTGAATTACATAAAAAACAGTGCGTTGAATACTGGACTGTTTAAAACTCTTTGTGAAGATTTAGGATTTAGATCACAAAACACTGCTATTTCATACAGAAGTACGATGGCTCTCAAAAGGAAACATGTTGGCACGATTATCTGAGCTTCGAGATGAAGTAATCACCTTCTCGGAACATCAAAAGCAAAATGAACTAAGCGTGGCCTTCAAAAAACCGTGTGCCCAAGTAATGTTAGCTTATTTGTCAGACATCTTTGACTCGTTGAATAGCCTTAACCTAAAACTGCAGGGTGAAGATTCAAATATAATTACTCATCGTAATGCGATCAAGATGTATATTGAGAAATTGCAACTTTGGAGGCGTAAAATATCAACGTAAGAAATCATGATTGGCATTGCTTTTTGTATTCAATTATGGCAGCACTTTATCCAGTCGATCGTAATCCTCAACGAATCGAAAAGTATCCGCATTATAGTACTCATTAAAATATGATGGATTGGAATTTCCATTATCATTTAATTAATTGCATAAATTTGACCGTACAAATCCAGATTTGTCGATTAACGTATACAGTTATTATGAAATAAAGAAAAAATAAATAGAATTTTTTTCAGTATACGTAACTAAAAATTACGATGGTCAAAAAACACATTTGCTATATTTTAAAAACAGTAATAATAACGGTGATGTATTACATTACTGTTGGATAAAAAATTTATCAAGATTAACCAGCGTCAGTATAAGTCGCCAAGGACATAAAGTACATATTTGCGATTGATGTCTTAATTACTTTATAACTGAGAGCAAATTAAAACAACATCTAATGGACTGTGGTGAAAGGAATGCAGTAAAAATTTGTATGCCTGAGAAGGAGAATAATTTTGTTAAATTTAATAACTGGATGGCGAAAGAGAGAGTACCGTATGTAGCATACGTTGACGTTGAATCTTTGTTAATTCCAGTCCCTAATATTGATAATGATGATAACGAACATTCATATACAAAACGTACACAAAAACATGTACCATATAGTGTTGGGTATTATTTTCACTGTTCACATGATGCAAATCAATTTTTTTACCGAGAATATCGTGGTGAAGATTGTATTCAGTGTTTTGTGTATCAATTAAAACAGCAAGCTCGATTTGTTGAAGAGAAATTAGGACTTAAAGAAGATATGGATTTAACACCTGAGGAAGAGATGGATTTTATTAATGCAAAACTTTGTCATATTTTTCATGAAGATTTTAAACCAGACGATCGAAAAGTTCGTGATCATTGTTATTTCACCGGCAAATTTCGTGGAGCGGCCCATAATCAGTGTAATTTAAATTATAAAAAATCACATGTAATACCAATAATAATACATAATCTTAGTGGTTACGACTCGCATTTTTTAATGATACCGTTGGTTAGACAATTCAGTGGAAAGGTGGATATTGTACCAATAAATAAAGAGAAATACATTAGTTTCACTAAATATGTTGGTAGTATTTAATTACGTTTTATTGATTCCTTCCGATTTATGGCCAGTTCATTGAACAAATTAGCTTCATATTTAGACAATGACAAAAATGTATACTGCGACATGAATGTGAAAACGACGAGCAGTTTCATCTGTTGACGTGAAAAGGAGTGTTTCCGTATGATTACATGATAAGTTGGGATCGACTTAGAGAAACGGAATTATCACCAAAAACGGCGTTTTATAGCGTACTTAATGATGAACACATTTCTGATGCGGATTATGTATATGCACAGAACGTGTGACGTTCATTTAGTTTACATACTCTTGGACAATATTCTGATCTGTATATGAAAACCGATGTGTTGTTGTTGGTGGATATTTTTGAAAATTTTCGTAGTACCTGTTTAAAAAGTTATGGATTGGATCCTGCACACTATTATACGCTAGCCGGGTATACGTGGAATGCTATGTTAAAGTATACGGGACAAAAGCTGGAATTGTTCACCGACATTGATCAGTTGTTATTTATTGAAAGAGGAATTGGGGGAGGAGTTAGCCAGTCTTCGAACTGTTACGCGCACGCCAATAATAAATATATGAAAACGGGGTATAATTCAAACAATGAGACGCAAGTAGTACCTTTGTGGGGCATCTAATTCACTGTCCGAACAAGCCGCAATCATTCTAAACAGTACCCCTAGCGACATCTATGAGCAACCTTTGTAAGTACCGTCCCAAACAGCACCCCTAAGGACATCTGTGAGCGACCTTTGTAAATACCATCCCTAAAACGACATCTATGAACTTTTTCAAAAGTACCATTGCTAAACAGGTCCCTAGCGACATGTATTAACTAAGTTCTCAAAAAATATATCTAAACAGGTCCCTTATAAACATATATATAAACTGCACCAATTCTAACAGCAGATTATTAGCAGAATCACACAATATTCACAAGTTTCATCTTAAAACTAAACTGTAAAATTTTATATATAGTGTATATAGCAGAGTTATAACAAAAATTATTTTTCAACTAGTTCAAACAGTTACGTTTCCAAGAAAAATATTGTGCAACGCTATTGTGGTTGTTTTCAAGAAAAATATTTCATAATATCATTATTTTAAAAAAAAACATGCACGTGTATGATACACCTTTTGTATGCGGATATGTATCACGTAGACTGAATATTGCAGAAAATATTGCACAACATTATAAAATTTTACGTCTTTTGAGAAAGAATACTATTTTTAAGTGTGACATGTGATAAGTTGTTTAATAAACGAGATATATTGATACGTCATATGCGTACCGTTCACGACAACAGTAATGACAACAATCAACAAATGTATGATGATGGAAGCATTTCAAGCACCAGTGGTAATGGGAACGACTTAGTAACCAGTAACGCAGCAGCCGAACCCAGCGTTAGTAACGATGAATCAAGCACTAGTAACAACGGACCCGAACCAAGTACCAGCAATAAAAAAAGGAAAAGGGATATGTCTGCAGAAAATGGCCGTAAGAAAATAAAAATAAATCAACTATTGAAATCTTTAAATGATTTAGCAAACATCAGTAATATTTTGTGATATTTGTAATGAAGAAATGTTAGTGCGAAATTATTATGGTCATTTACGGAGCAAGAAGCATAAAGACAAATCATGTAAGCAAATTGAAGACGATTCAATGGTTGATGTAATAGCGTGTGCATATACGAAAAGAATAATTAGTTATCGTGGCCGGGATTTGGAAACACCTCTATTAAGCTGGAACCTCCACCAGCGAAAATCGTGTTCGCACCCGGTCAAAAATTTAGTGCTTTTTAGGTGCTAATTTAGTACCCTAGTCCGAATTTTGGTGCTCAAACCGTTTAGCAACATTTAAAAAAAAAATGGGGGGTGCAGCTTAATGGCAAGCTGGACCCCCCCATAATAAAAAAAAATATATACAGTGGTCACAAACACGAAACAAGTACACTAGAATTTAGTGCTAATTTAGTGCTCAAAGAAACCCCTACAATAAATTAAAAATATATAACTGTTAAAAAAATATCATTGTATACCCAGCGCAACATCGCGAACTCGGAGAACAAAACTTATAGACCTTCATATACGTATGATTTCGGTACTAAAATAACATAGAAACACATATAATCGAAATAAAACAGGATTCAAAGTTGTTAATAATATAATAACAATTATTAATTCATCCCGTCCGATAGCACATAAAATCAGTTATCTGATCGTCATAAAATTTGGTACTCGTAAAAATGTTACACTAAAATGTTCCTTAGATATCGTAGTATCTACGTAAATCAATTTCCGAATTCGGTGCTCACTGCAAACTGTTGTAAATAAATTGTTTATCCGCGGAGAGCGTGCGCCGCGCTATAAAATCCGTTATAAGATCGTCAGAGATTTTGGTGCTCGTATAAATTTTATATTTAAATATTCCTTAGACATCATAGATTCAAAATTAATCAATATCCGAATTTGGTGCTCACTGCAAACTGTTGTAAATAAATTGTTTATCCGCGGAGAACGCGCGCCGCGCTATAAAATCCGTTATAAGATCGTCAGAGATTTTGGTGCTCGCATAAATCTTATATTTAAATATTCCTTAGACATCATAGTATCGAAATAAATCAATTTCCGAATTTGGTGCTCACTGCAAACTGTTGTAAATAAATTGTTTATCCGCGGAGAGCGCGCGCCGCGCTCTAACATTACTCTCCAAATTGTCAGAGGTTTTGGTACTCGCATAAATTTTATATTTAAATATTCCTTAGACATCATAGTATTGAAAAAAATCAATTTCCGAATTTGGTGCTCACTGCAAACTGTTGTAAATAAATTGTTTATCCGCGGAGAGCGCGCGCCGCGCTATAAAATCCGTTATAAAATCGTCTTTTTGTGACCGTGGTTGAGAGAAGACTTTCTTTGCATTTACTCGCTACTGTCGTTCTCTTGTAGTGTTTTACTTTTCTAGTTTTTATTTTCTATTTCTATTATTTTATTTCTTTTTGTTTTTCCGTACGTGACACAATACATTTTTCATTCCAAGTTTAATATTGTAGCATCTCGTACGGTTTTGTTGTATTTAATCAGTGTGCCAAAGATTAACGTTAACATCATGCCTGCACGTGGAAGACCACCAAAAATAGATAAGTACAATTTAATCGATGTATTGATGAATTATAAAGGCCGCTTAATAGTTGACGATCAGAAAGTTATTTCAAAATTTGCTGATATTTGGATAACAATAGCAAGAGAATTAGAAAATCGTATAACGCCTATTTCTTTATATACTTTTGTTTCGTGCAATAAATATGGCGTAAGAGATAAGTTAACTGATCGTCCCTCTGTCTCCCCTCAGCAGCCAATGACTGTCGAACATCATGTTCAAAAGATATCGAACAAAACTGTTCTTAGAAATGATTCGACAATAAATGATTCGACAATAAATAATTCTTCGTTAAATATTTCTGATATAAATGTAAATAGTGTCAATGGTGTACTGTCATTTACTTTTACTATGGCAAAGGCTGATTTTAATGCCATGATAATTCAAAGAACATACAGGCGAAGAGAAAAAGGTCGACTTCCTTCAACGCGTCAATACACAGTATTGCAACCTGGCACGTGGCAGCAAGCATTTACTGAAAAAATTTGGGAAAGTGCAAAATTGCCATGTGGATTTAATTTCAAACGTCATAAATTAATGGGCAATGGAGAATCGGGATATGCTTATGGTGCATGCAAGTGTGGCTCATTAATAAAATGCATGATTAATAACACGAATGAACTAATTACTGAAGTAAGATGTAAGTTCATTGAAGGAGAAAAGAAAGGACGTTGTGGAAAACGTTATTTAAGAAATCCAGTGAGACAAGCTATTATAAATGAATTACAAGAAAAGAGTGTGATGAAATATAGAATCGAAATGGCAAATAAATTAATGGAAAGTCAAGATAAATTTGAACCTCCGCATTTATTTGATGCAAATGTTTTGCGAGTCGCTAAACATGATATTAGAGAAAAAAGTTATTTCGATAAGAATCCTATAAAATCATTGGAAATAATGCAGTTAGGTCCATTAAAGAATGTAATTCACAATATTGGCTTAAATCCATTTTTCGTCCATTATTGGGCTAGATATCAGTTGGATGTATATAGAACTTATACATTAGATGAGACAGCTTGTATTTACATTGACGCAACTGGAAATATTATAAAAAAGATTAAAAGGCCTGATAATTCAAAGACAAGGCATATATTTTTATACAATTGCGTAGTAAATTCCGATAAAAGTGGCCTTTTTCCAGTAACACAAATGTTGTCTGAAAGACACAATACGAATTCCATTCAGTTTTGGCTGATGGAATGGATACGATCTGGCGCACCACGACCACGTGAAGTTGTATGCGATTATTCACGTGCATTATTAACAGCAGCTGTGCGAAGTTTTACCAATTTCTCAACGCTTGAAGAATATGCAGATGCGTGTAAAGAAGGTAATTTACCTGCCTGCTACATACGTATCGATGTAGCGCATTTTATAAAAAAATATTCAAACTTTTTAAAAGATTTACGTCCACGCATAAAACAATTTTATTTGCATATGATAGGACAATTGATTTTATGCCGAAATATTGAGGCTGCTGCTGAAATGTTGAAAGGAATTTTAATTATTTCTCAAAGCGAGACGGAAGGTAATACAACCGAAAATGAACAAACAGTATGTGAAGAATTTAAAATAAAAATGAAAAATATTTTCACACAATATTCGGAACATGTTACTGAAAATACAAAAAAATATAAGGATGAAGATGAAGACGAAGGAAACAATTTTAATAAGTGGAATGATTGGGCACAAAATATTAATAATAGTGTCACAATTTTATTGGCTGATAATAAGGGAGACAGAGAAAATGCTCACTATGTACCAAAATTAGCTAATTATATTATGAAAGACATTAAATTGCTACCTTTATGGTCCTGCGTATGTCGAGATAACTTCGGATATGGTAGAATGCCAGCTAGCAGTGCTTCAGTAGAAAGTGACTTTAATATAATAAAAAATATTATGTTAAATGGAGAAACAACACCTATGCGTGCAGATGAATTTGTAATAAAGCATGTAAACTATATGAGTGGTCGACTAAAAATAGCGAACGCAAATACTAAAAATACTGAAGATCTTCATTTAAGAGAGAAAAGTGTAGAAAAACATATTTCAATTCATGATGATAACGAAATTATCGAAGGAGAAAGTAACTTGAAAGACGAAAAAAGAAATGAAAAGAAATGTCCAACTTGTAAAAACGGACACGAACCGACTGGTGGACATACATGTTATGTATGCAAAAAATGGGTGCATGCTCTAGATGAATGTTCTATACCAGTTGGAGAAGAAGGATACGGACAGCAACGGATATGCATGGACTGCTACAACATTAACAATTTGCAAGATATAATAGCAACGAAGGAAGTTGAAGATTGGCGTGGTTTGGCTACAGCAGACAAACAGAAGAAACCTAAACGAAAATATTTACAGAAAGATAATATACAAACTGAATTTTTATTAGATGCTAATATCCATAAGATACCAATAATGAGAAATGGAAGTAACGTATCTTTAAGACCAGTTAAAATTGGAAAAAATAATTATTCCTTAACAAATACCTGTGCATTTGACAGCATCTTACAATTATTTATTGCTGCTTATTTTGATACAGAGACTGTTAATCTTCTTGTACATAGCGAAACGGATTTTAAATTTTTTGAATTAATTAACGAAGTGGTATCTCATGGTATAAAAAAATCATCGTATAGACTCCGTGCGATGATTTTGAAAGATATATTTTCAAGCAAAGCATTACCAAATAATTGTATTCTAATTAATTGTGAGGTATCAATTGGCTTTTTATGCAGAAATTTGTTTCAGAAATATCCATCATTCAAGGAAATATCCAAATGTGGAAAAGGTTGTCCTGCAAGATTAAAAACATTACCATTAGTTCAAGTTGAACTGGAAAAATTATTAAAAAACAATATTAATGAAATAGAAAAGGATATTACGATTCAAGGATTTCGTACATGTATTCAACTGAATTGTGATGGATTGGAGAGTACAACAATTTCTGATATAGGTATGTACATTTATAACGGCTTTTAGAATAGTATATATATTATAAATTTTCAAGTCATTCAATATTTTAAAATTCTTTTATTATATTTGTAATTTATTATTGCTTATTGAAAATGTTTTAAGCTTAATACATGTGCATGACACAAAGTTTCAATTTGCAATGTAATTTTTTGTTAAAGACTAGATTCAAAAGTAATTTTTAATTAAAATTTAATAAACACTTAAAATTTTGTTTATAAACTATAAATTTAAAATGTAATTAGCGTTAATTCTTTTACTTTAAAAAAATGTTCTACAAAAAGATATCAATCTAAAGTTTTGATAAAATAGTTCTCAATGCATTTAAATAATTTAGTAGGTTTTTAATTATATTTTTAAAATTATATTGTTTTAATTACATTCTGTATTGCTGTTTTTATATTATATTTAAAAAATTAAATTTATATATTTTTAATTTTCAGGACATTTTAATGGAAACGTATTCCACTTCTGATGATGGAGAACAGTATGCTGTCCAACTTAAACACATACCAAAGGCAATCCAATTTTCTTTTATGACGGAGGAATACAATCTCGCCGGAATCATAGACTTTAAATCACCTGTCAAGCAAACTAGGCATTCGACGGATAAAGATATTGGCCACTATACTGCCATTAGTTATAGACATAACAAATGGATAAAATATGATGACTGCAAAGATACAGAAAAGGTTTTAAGTGATAATCACATATTTAGTCCTCATATTATTTTATATATTGCGCAGTAAATTTTAGAAAAATTTATAAATTTTATAAAAATACAAAATTTTTAATAATTTAATTACAATTTTTTAAATATTATCTCAAAGAATGTAAATAATTTATGTAAATAACTTTGAAAATTGTATTAAGAATATGTTAGAATATAAATTCGTTCGCGCAATGATCGTATGAGAGCGTGAACGGTTATAGAGCAAGTAATATATATTATGCATATTTAAAAACATATGCATATTAATAAACGAAAACGTTATGCGTTCGCGGAATGATCTTGTGAACTCGTGAACTGCATTTGTTATTTTTATAGCTTCTTTGTGTATTTATCATTTACTATTTTCAAATAGCGTTCGCGTAATATTCACAAGTGAAATTCTTAATTGCATCTTGACCTAATTGAAAGAGTCCTTACCCTTTCACATCCTGCTTTCCAACAAAACAATTTTAGTAGTAAGATGTCTAACAATCAGTTTAGTATACGATTCAGAATTTGTTGCTAGTTGTAACTCGTTAAAAATAATTACTTTGTGCATGGAAAGCGCGCACCGCATATAATAAATAGCTTCTTTATGAGTTATATAATAAATAGCTTCTTTATGAGCTTCTAATTAGCAACAAATTCCGAAACATATTTATTCTAGTAGTAAGATTTCTGACTATCATTTTAGTATATAGTACATGCAAGCATCAAATTATTTAGAGATCAGATGACGGATGACATAGCGCGGCGCGCGCTCTCCCCGGATAAACAATTTATTTACAACAGTTTGCAGTGAGCACCAAATTCGGAAATTGATTTATTTCGATACTATGATGTCTGAGGAATATTTTAATATAAGATTTATGCGAGCACCAAAATCTCTGACGATCTTATAACGGATTTTATAGCGCGGCGCGCGCTCTCCGCGGATAAACAATTTATTTACAACAGTTTGCAGTGAGCACCAAATTCGGATATTGATTAATTTTGAATCTATGATGTCTAAGGAATATTTAAATATAAAATTTATACGAGCACCAAAATCTCTGACGATCTTATAACGGATTTTATAGCGCGGCGCACGCTCTCCGCGGATAAACAATTTATTTACAACAGTTTGCAGTGAGCACCGAATTCGGAAATTGATTTACGTAGATACTACGATATCTAAGGAACATTTTAGTGTAACATTTTTACGAGTACCAAATTTTATGACGATCAGATAACTGATTTTATGTGCTATCGGACGGGATGAATTAATAATTGTTATTATATTATTAACAACTTTGAATCCTGTTTTATTTCGATTATATGTGTTTCTATCTATCCGACATCCTAGACAAGTTAGGGAAATGTATGTACTTTACGACTCTCGACTTAGCTTCGGGATTCCACCAACTAGAAGTAAATCCCGCATTCATAGAATTCACAACAGCATTCACAGTAGATCACGGTCACTACGAATACGTAAGAATGCCCTTTGGTCTAAAAAATGCCCCCTCTACCTTCCAGTGCGTTATGGACAATGTCTTACAAGGTACCATATGCCTAGTGTATATGGATGATATCATAATTTTCGTCACTTCTCTTCAAGAACACATAACAAATTTAGGTAATTTTCGAAAGACTAAAAACCGCTAACTTAAAGGTACCACTAGACAAAAGCGATTTTTAAAAAAAAGAAATAGGATTCTTAGGTCACATTGTATCAGAAGACGGTATAAAGCCGAATCCGGAAAAAATTAAAGCCATAAAAAGTTCCCTATACCAAAGACCCAAAAAGAAATTAAGGCATTCTTAGGTCTCGTCGGTTATTACCGAAAGTTTATTAAAGAAAGTTTATTACTTCGCTCAAATTACAAAACCAATGACCAAATGTTTAAAAAAGGGTGAATCGGTCAAACACACTCCCGATTTTATAAAAAGCTTTAAGGGGTAACACCACTGTAAATTTTTCAAAAAATTGATTTTTTTTGGCTTAAAAAATACTTGGAACCTTTTAGAATATGGGGGAAAAAATTTCAGACCTCAAAGTATTTTTTTTCTCGTAATTTCGAGCTCTTCCCTAAGCGCGTCGGACTGCTCCCAAACGACACCTGCGTCAGATGAATACCTGCTGGGAAGGTACAGCCTAATGTCCTACCTTTTGATTTCTATCTTCTCAAATACACTAACAGATGTCATTATAAAGCATTTATATCATAGAACACTAGAAGCCAACTAATATCAAAAAAGTGTAATTCGCTTGGAGCCATTTGTAGGCCAGTCACAGCTTAAGGCATATAGTCAGTCAGTGTCCGTCGCCGAACGCGCAGTACATTGTTAGACAATGGATAGACATTGTTACTTAAATTGGACAGCTTGGTCTGTCCCATAATGCGTGTGTTGTAATAGTATGTGTGAATACGCACACAGACGCAACCATTAAACCAATACCACTGCAAACAGTGTGTATCTACACGCCAGAGTGAGGAGATTTTACGTCACAAACTCATTACAAGTGGAACAGAGACATAAACAATATAGTTTGACCCCTTGATTTATATTCAGGTAGAAGCATTTCTAATCAATAGTACGTTAGTGTAGAATCAACACGTGTACAAAAAGGACATAATTTCGTCGCATGAAATCACGATTTTTGTGTGTAGGGCTGATTTTCAACAGTTTATTTGTAATCTCAGAGTGCTTATAAGTACAATGAGTAATGCAAAAGTGTATCAGGGCAAGAAAGGTACGAAAATATCGTATCTAACGCGGCGTCATTTCACAACACGTGAAGCGTAAAACGTGTGATTCAGGCATCACGTTTCATGAAAGAAGTCCTCGAGGCTTAGGCTTCAAAATAGTTATCGTTTGTCCGAAATGTCCAGACGTTGTTATTCCAAGTAGTAAATTCATACGAAATGCATATGAAATTAACCATCGTGTTAGCAATGCGACTACTAGCAATCGGACTAAATGGAATAATAAAGTTTTGTGCTTTTATGGAATTGCCACGACCGATATTTCAATCTTTTTACGACAAATTAGTGGATATGATTTCGATCGCAACAGCAACCGTACGAGAGGCTAATATGAAGAAAGCAGCGCAAGAAGAGAAAAAGCAAAGTGAAGAAGATGAACAACTTGAAGGGATAACTGTTTCCGGCGATGGCTCGTGGAGGAAACGCGGATTTTCTTCGCTTTTTGGAATCACCTCATTGATTGGATGGTTTACAGGCAAAATTGTCGATGTTGAAGCGAAGTCAAAGTACTGTAAGTCTTGCGAGCACTGGAAGAATAAATTGGAAACAAGCGAGTATGAAGAATGGTACAAAAAACACGTCGATGAATATCAAGCGAACCATAAAGGCTCAGCTGGTAAGATGGAGGTAGACTCTGTCGTCGAGATGTTCCAACGCTCCGAAACTTTGCACGGCCTCAAATACAAAAACTACATCGGTGATGGTAACAGCAAAACCTTCAAAGGAATAATGGATAAAAATCCGTACGAAAATTTTACAGTACAAAAGAAAGAGTCCATTGATCATGTACAAAAGAGAATGGGTACTCAATTGAGAAATCTGAAAAAAAAAGTTAAAGGCTTCGGAGGAAAAGGTAAATTAACTGCCAAATTAACTGATCAATTAACAATTTATTATGGCCTGACTATACGTCGGAATCCGGATTCCTTGGAAAATATGAAAAATGAAATCTGGACAACCTTATTTCATAAGTTATCAACCGACGAAAATCCGCAGCACGAGAAATGCTCAGAGTCTTGGTGTAACTGGAAGAAGGCGCAAGCAGCGAATTCCTTGGATACCTTCCATCATAAGCCGCCGCTTTCTGAGGAAATTTTTGAAGCCATCAAACCAATTTATGAAGAGTTGAGCCAAGACGAGTTGCTAAACCGTTGCTTAGGAGGCTACACGCAAAATAGCAACGAAAGTTTTAATGCTACTGTTGCTCCGAAATCTTATTCAAGCGGCAAAAAAGTCTTGAATATTGCGACTGATATTGCTGTGTGTAATTTCAACGATGGTCTGAGTAATATTTTATGAAAGTTTTGGAGATGAATGTTGGCGTCCAATCATATAATTTTTGTGTTGAAGCCGATGCTAAACGGGTTAAGCACGCTGAGCGGTCTTTGACAGATGCGGCAAAAGAAGTACGCTCTAATATTAAATCATCCAGGAAAGAGAAAGAGGAAGAAAATTTAAATATAGAAGGGCAGCTGTATGGTCCTGGGATGGCAGATTAATGGTAAAAAAATTTAAACTGTCGAATTTTTCATTTTTTCATGTCTATAATACATTTCAAAACTTTAAAGGCGTTTTCCTCGAAACACGATTTTTCAAAACGGCACGCAGCATAACTCCAACAATTTTCATTCTTTCCATTCGAATTTTTTACAATATCTTTAAAATAAGATTTTGAAGAGAAATACGTAGGGGATTTTCGATAAGTTAATTTAATCATTATTTATTAACAAATGATTATCTTTTTTTGTTGAAAATTTAACGATTTAATTCAAATACTCGCCAATCACACAAAAATCAATATTTTTAAAATCCCCTGCGTATTTCTCTAGCTATAAGCATGTATAATAAATATTTTTTTGTCTAGAACCAAATTTGCGAAAATGGCTGTGGTGCCGTCATTTTTGAATATTTTTTTATAATAATTTTCTATTTTGTTACTTAAATATACGCTAAATAACTTATCCAATATTATAATTTTATTACCTTTCCTTCCATCCAAAAAACAAAAAAAATGACAAAAAAACACGTTTTTTTAGGCTGTTACAGTGGTGTTACCCCTTAATTTGGCTAAAGACCTATTAACACACGATTCTATATTAGCATACCCCGATTTTTCGAAAGAATTCGTTTTCACGACGGACGCTAGCAATATAGCCATCGGAGCGGTCTTATCACAAGGACCAATTGGTCAGGACCGTCCAATATGTTATGCTTCTCGAACTTTAACGGATACCGAGCAAAAATATCCCACAACTGAAAAGGAATTACTTGCAATAGTCTGGGCAACGAAATATTTTGGACCTATTTTATTTGGAGAAAGTTTAAATTGGTCACCGATCATAAGCCACTAACATGGGTTATGAGCTTAAAGGAACCAAACAGCAAATTAATCAGATGGAAATTTAAATTGGCCGAATTTAATTTTACTCCCATATACAAACCTGGAAAATATAACGCTAACGCAGACGCCTTGTCACGAGTAGTAATAGATGCTAATCCTTTAGACATGCATTCGACAACAGTCAGTCATCTAGAGGAACATCGACAGAAACAGTACATAGTGCCCAAGAATATGATAGCTCCTACATCCGTATATCCGAAAGTCCGATTAATGACTTTAAAAACCAATTAATTATTATTATTATTATTATTATTATTATTATTATTAGTTTATTTGTTTATAATCAATTACATGATTGTAACAAAGAGGTTCCGTTGCGGATTTTGAACAATACAAATTAAATTTAAAATACCAAATATTAAAAATACAAATTTCAGTTTACAAAAATTAAGATACACAAAAAAGAAAAAAAAAGAAACAAGATAAAACAGCATAACAGTAAATGTACTCCATAATTATAACAATATAAATATAACAATAAATATATATACCTATAACAATAATGAATTAGTAAATTAATAATAATAACAGAACTACAAAGAATTTAACTGATACTCTGTCCAGTATGTGAAACTGAATACTAATAAACAATTTTTTTTTTTTTAACAACTTTTATTATTTTTCTTTTTTTTTTTTTATTTTTTTTTTTTTTATACCAGATAAATAACAAAACAAATATAGAAAAACGATAAAAGTTTCAAAAATCCTAAAATTTCCGTTTTGCAATTTAAAGATAAATAATTAAGTATCAATTTAGTTAGTTATATCCTTTTTTTTTTTCCTTTTCTCAAGTTATACCAGAAATTTTTCCAAACATATAAAGTAAATTAAGAAAATAAATAAAACTGATATAGTTATGCCTGGCATATGCCGTGTTGAAGCACAGTCTCAATTAAATGTTGAGAGCGAAACTTCTCAGTCTCAAAGCGGAAACTGTGTATTTAAAAACATTATCCCTTTGTTTAGTTGACGTTATATTCAATATATTTACGAGTATTTCTATTTCATTTAAATGTTTATAATTTTGTAGATATTCGCCTAGAAAATAATCTCTGTACGGTTGATAGAACGGACATTTAAGTAAAAAATGACTGATATCGTCAAGTTCATTTGCATTACATATTGAACAAATATCTTTGCAATTAAAAACATGTTTGTTACCATTAACGTACATTCGCAAATGATAACAGTTACCAGTCCTAAGTTGACTAATCACTCTATGCTTAATAATATTACCGCGAATGCTGAGGTGATCAAGACCATTTATATTAACCTCAACTAAGCTTTTGTAGATGGGGTTATAATGTGACTTCTCTAGGCATTCCAAATCCCTTACGTGCATTAAATCAGTATAACGTTTAACAGCTTCATTTACTTGAGTTCTAGTTGCCACACTGTTCCTATGGTCCAACAAAAATTCCATTTCCACAGTATTTAACAATGATTTTAACTGTGAATACCAATTGCATTCGGTTTTATTAAGTAATGATGAATCAAGATCACAGAGCCTGTGATAGCATTTAGAGATAAGTCTTGTCTCAGGCACTTGCGTTAAATGCAGCCAGTAAGAAATCATTTTTTTAAATATTTTAATAGAATAATGCTGACGACCACTTTCTAGTCGTACCATAAAATTCGGTGTTGATTTAGCCAAGTATAACATTGTCTTGATAAATTTAATTTGAACACTTTCAATTTTTTCAAAGTAATTAAATGACCAAATTTCAGCTCCATACAACAAGGTTGCTCCAGCAACAGCATCAAATAAATACATCTTTGAAGACCAGGAATCTGATTTGGTTACACGTAATGATCGTTCTACTTGACTGCATGCAAAATTAGCCTTTTTAACAGCAAGATCTGCAGCCTGCAGATATTTAGTTGTTGTACTAAAATTAATACCCAAATACGTGTATTGCTGGCATACTTCAATGGTCTGACAACCATATGTAAAAATTGGTAATTTTGTGCATTTTGGCGACTTACGAAATACAACAATTTTCGTTTTGCTTGTGTTAACTATGAGCCCGTTATTGCTGCTATATATTTTTAAGTGGTTTAGTTTACGTTGTACATCGGCAGCCGAATAACCAAACAAAATGATATCATCGGCGTACCCTAAGAGCATGATGTCTGTGGTATGGTCAAGATCAACACCTCTGAAACCAGCATTTCGGAATGATTCCTCCAAGTCTGATATATATAGATTAAACAAAAGAGGTGAAAGCGTTTCTCCTTGTAGAATTCCCGAAGTTATATTAATTGGATTTGATAATTTACCACCAATTTTAATCTTTGTAGTTGCTTTTTCATAAATATTTTGTACAATTCTAGTTGCTTTGCAGTATAGTCCCACATCATAAAGTTTTTTCCATAGTAAATTTTGGTCTAAGGAGTCAAAAAAAACCAATTAATAATAACAAAAGAAAACACCCGACCTCGTGTACAATACGAAATACTATTAAAAAATAAACGCCGAATAACCATAACTCACCCAAACTATACCGAGCGACAACTTATTGGCATAATTAAAGAATACGTTCCACCTAGACATTTAGTAGCATCATATTGTCCCGATGGCGAACTTTTCCTGAATATCCAAAATATTTACTCAGAATACTTTTCACAAGGGAAACAGTATACAATTATTAGAACAACAAAACTCCTCCAAGACATACAAGACGAAGACGAACAAGACACACTAATCCGCAAATATCATGACACAGGACATCGCGGTATAAACGAAACTTTCGAACACTTACGACGCGAATATTACTTTCCCAGTCTCAAATCTAAAATTTCTTATTACATAAACAGTTGTAAATTATGCAACGAAAACAAATATGACAGACGTCCACCCAAACAACAGTTCGAAATGACATAAACTCCATCGAGACCATTAGAAATATGCCACATGGACATCTTTCAAATAGACAAATCAAAATTCTTAACAATCATAGATAAATTCTCTCGTTTTGGTCAAGCCTACGTCTTAGAATCCCGTAATACACCCCATATACTCGAAGCTTTTGCACAATTCATTTCATCCTACGGACAACCAAAACTTATAATAGTAGACTCAGAAAAGGCTTTCGATTCAATTAGATTCCACCAATTTTGCAAAAAACAATATAGCAATTCACGTAACATCCGTTCGTAGCTCCAATTCAAACTCACCCGTAGAAAGGTTTCATTCAAACCTCCTCGAACTCTATCGTTTTATTCACAATCGAAATAAATCATACGCTGCTGATACAACTATGGTGCAAGCAGTACTCACTTATAACAACTCTATCCATTCAGTCATTAAATGTACAATTATTATATACAAATAATCAAATCGCATACTTCCAGGAAAATCGGCACAATAACAAATTACACCCTAAATTTAAGCGAGTTAGAATCAAAACAAACAATAAGGTAACAATAAAAGACGATAAAAATAGGAAACTCCCCAAACAAAAATTAAAGAGACCGAAATTGTTACAGGACCGCAATAATACTAATAATGATAGCGAGGACGCAGAAAATAGAAATCAGAGATATGACGAACAACCCGGGCCTAGTGGCAATCGAGTTAGGGACAGCCAAAATAATTAAAAGCCACAGTAAATTCATTCACATCATCAATCTCGACAATTAAAAAAAAGCATAGACAAAATTAAAGAGTCGATAACTTTACTCCAAAAGCAAAGACAAATAGACGGGATAATAAATACTATAAAGTTAAGATACCAAGAAACAGAAATCATATTTAACCAGTTATATCCCAGACGAATAAAGAGAGGACTTACTGACGGTTTAGGCTCAATGATAAAAGTAATCACCGGAAATATGGATCACCAGGAAGCAATTAAAATTAATAAAGAATTGAAACATTAAAACTCAACCAACACAACTTAGTAACCGAAACAAATAAACAAGTGAAAATTAATGAAAAAATGATCGAATGGTTAGATAATGTAACACAGCACATCAACAGCCAGCAAGAAATCATTAATAAATTTATTAAATTACTCAGCACACAACTTCAAAACAAGATCAGAACAAAAGGAAAAAATCTTCGATACATGCAATATGTTTATCAACTTACATATAATATAGACCTATTACATTCGCACCTATCCCAAGTTTCCCAAGCTATTAACTCCGCCAGATTAAACATTTTACCTAGATCTATTCTACTACCAGATGAACTAGAACATGCTTTTAATATTTTACGAAAACAAAGTCTTCCCATTCAATCTTTAGAACAAATTTATGAAACACTAACGTTTCAAGCATATTATACAACCAATATAATTTTTAACACACAAATACCTACGTTCCGAGTCGACACCTATAAATTAAACCTAACTGAACCACTTCCAATAAAAAATAAAACAATAAAAATAACCTACCCCTATGCCCTTAGCAGCAAATATTCGACCTATTTTACAGAAGCAGAATGCCCGCAAGTAGGCAAGTTCTTCATCTGCAAGAAACAAGATGCGAAAATAATTCCTTCATCTGACCAATGCTTTCAAGAAACTATCCAAGGTAAATCTGGAAACTGCACCTACGAAAAATATGGAGACAAAACAGAAATCAAGAAGTTAACCTATCAACACATTATTTTGAAAAACACAAAAATTCAGCCAATAACAATCACCTGTGGAATAGATCATAGAATAATTAATGGAACCGTATTAATCTACTTTAACAACTGTAGCATAACCATCAACGGACTCACTTATCAAAATCAAGAACCAATGAGTACAGAACAATTACATTTCCTACTACTACACAACTTACAAATAAAAGAAACCAAGCTAATATCAAAAATCGACTTACAGAAATTAAACATATAGCACTTAGAAAATCGCCAAGAAATAAAGGAAATTAAAAGAAGAAATACCATTCACATATCAAGCCTATACGTCTTAGCTATATTTTGTTTATTGTGTTTAGCATATGAATCTGTTCTGCAAAACAGAGAAGGAAATATAGTGTTCATAGGTATATATAATATATATATATATATATATATATATATATATATATATATAGAGGAGAGTTGCTAATAGCGTACCGCCTCCTAAATCGTACCACAGTCAATTTTAGCAAAATAAGGGGTGCTAAAGCGCTCTTGAGGTGTAAAATAGAACTATCTATTGGTTTGAAGTATGAGAAATAGTGCACGTGGTGTTAAGTAACATATTATAAAATTTATATGAGTTTTTAAGTTTTGTTGGAAACTGATGTAGTTTTTAGGTGTCGCAGGCAAGCTAATAGTGTCTTACGAGGTAGGTTTTATTTAATTTATCGTCTGAATAATCAAAATACAACTAAAATACTATGTTTTAGTAGAGTTGTTCACATTGTAGCTTTTGTTTTCAGTTAGAAATAAGGTTATGTTTGTAAAAAATTGCAGTTACCTATATCGTACCACCAATGGTTGCTCAAATCGTACCGGTACGATTTAAACAACTATGTCATTCTAAACTTAATATTTTTAATTTTGTTAGTACAAACTGTTTTAGCTTTATTGGTTTAAACAACTTTAAATATAAATGGTGCACCTTTTGTTGTTTTTTAGAATGTCGAAAAGAAAATATGGAGCTTGGTCTGAGGAGGATTTGCAGAGAGCTGTTGCTGCGTACAGAAATGGCGACATGGGATTCAATGAATGTTCGCGCCAATATTGTATCCCAAAACCTACTGTAAAACGTCACTTAGATCGAAAAAATATAGTGGCAAACGACGCAAAAAAGTCTTTAGGACGCACACCCTTCTTAACTGATGAACTTGAAGCAGAACTAGCAGAACACCTTCTGAAACTTGAAGAGTCTTTTTTTGGACAAACCATTAAAGATGTCTGTAGATTAGCCTACTAAATTGCGGAAAAAAATAAAATTCCCCATACGTTTAACAAAGAAAAACAAATGGCAGGAAAAAAATGGTTTTATAGCTTCAAAGCCCGTCATCCAGAGTTGAGTTTAAGAGAGCCTGAGGCGACATCCTTGGCAAGAGCTAAAGGTTTCAACCGAGAAAATGTAAAAGAGTTTTTTTCTCTTCTAAAAAGGATTATTGATGAAAACTGTATGGACGCAACGCGTATTTATAACGTGGACGAAACTGGACTTTCGACAGTCCAAACTAGATGCCAAAAGGTTATTGCAAGGAAAGGCAACAAGCAAGTTGAGTCAATATCCAGCGGTGAGAGGGGTGTTACCACAACCATGGTATGTTGTTCAAGTGCCTCTGGAGCTTACATCCCACCTATGTTAATTTTCAAAAGACAAAGAATGGCAGATGACTTGAAAGTTGGAGCACCACCAGGTAGCTTGGTTCATGTGTCAGATACTGGGTACATAAACAGTGAACTTTTCGTTACATGGTTAAAACATTTCATAGAAGTTGTGAAACCTTCTCCTCAAGAAAAAGTTTTACTCGTTTTAGACAGGCACATCACACACGCGAAGAACTTGGATGCTTTGTTGCTGGCACGAGAGGCTGGAATAATCTTACTGCAACTTCCAGGCCATACAACACACCGAATTCAGCCATTAGATAGGACATTTTTCAGTTCTCTTAAACATTATTATATTCAAGCTGTAGAAAGATGGCTCCGAACAAACCCAGGATTGAAAGTGACCCAGTATCAAGTCAGCCAGTTAGCAGCAGATACTTACGGGAAAGCAGCAACAATACATAACGCTATCAGTGGATTTAAGTCGACCGGGATATGGCCTGTGGATGAATCTATTTTCAAAGACTGTGATTTTTTGCCTTCCACGAACTTGATAGTTACTGAAGAGACTCTTCCTACAAATATCCATGAGAGCATCCAGAATGATTCAAGTGAGGAAGCTGAAGACCCGCAAATGAATCCAGTGGAATCTCCTGGTAGATCAAATTCAAGACTTTCGATATCTGTTGAAACCATATCACCACTTCCTAAACCAAGATCTAAAAGTAAACAAACAGCTCAAAAAGCTGTAGAGTTAACGAGTAGTCCATACAAAAATCAACTACAGATGGCAAGGAATCTTCAAATAGCTCAGGATAGAGTGGAAAAAATTGAAAAAACAAATTGCTGCTCAGTCCAAAGAAATGGAAGAACAATTAGAAAAAAAATCAAACTTAACAAAACGTAAAAAGGCACTTCCCCAAAAAAAGAAACTTCAAGCAGATAAACAAAATAAGAGTTCTAGCACTATTACTGTACCTCCAGTTCCTGGTACGTCTCACCAACCAGATATTGTAATAGAAGTACAAGCCGATGACTGGTTTTGTACCATTTGTGAAGAAGCTGTGGTTGAGGACATGGTCCAATGTTTACTATGCAAGAAATGGATCCACGAAACATGCGCTGGTGTAAAATCAAGAATTAAGAAATATATTTGTGTAAACTGTGAAACTTAAGTATATTTTTACTTTAATATTTCATAATAAAAAAAAAGTGTGAAATAAAACAAGAATATTAAGAATATTTTTGATGAAACATTATTGATAATACATCGTATTTTTTCGGATGTAATATTCTACTGAATGAAGCGTATTTTTTTTTAGAAATTACCGTGTTGTTTTTCTTTTTTCCCTTTCTAATTCTTTACAGTAATTTTATTTATTAGTAGAGTACGATTTAGGAAACTAGTGGTACAATTTGGGAAACTAGTTTCTTAAATCGTACCATTTGCAAGGGTTTGAAAAAAGATTCATAATAAGTAGAATAAGTAATTTTTGCTTTTTGTTAGGTTATAACATGACTCTACAAAAGCAAATGTTTGTAAAAAAATTAATTAATCCAGAAATATTACAGTAAATAAGGAAATAGAAGCTGAAATCTAAAAAGTGGTACGATGTTGGCAACCTTCCCCTATATATATATATATATATATATATATATATATATATATATATATATATATATATATATATATATATACCTATATATCGCTTTTTATTTTGTTTGGAATATGAACACCTGGAATGAACACCATATTTCCTTCTCTGTTTTGCAGAACAGATTCATATGCTAAACACATTAAACAAAATATAGTGCATCAATCATCTCCGTAACGATATTCATGATCTGGAAATGCAGAAACAAACACAAGTACATGGCAGCAATACCTATCACTTATACGGTTCCTAACACAAATTCTGCTCCAGCCCAAAAACCAATACTTCTATGGATTACGCAGAAGTCTTAGGGGCGATGAATTATATGATCAAGTTATCCACCGTACGTGACCATAAGTGATTATTCATCACTTTAGCAATACATCTTGTTTATCTGCTGAAGTCATATTTCTTAATGTTTATTTTATGATTCACGTTATGCTGAATAATACTTTTGGTCTATTTTGATTATTAATGTAATGTGATATCTTATTTTTTATGAATCACGATTTGCTGAGTAATATTATTTTTGTTAATTTAAGCACGTACTGATTAGTATAAAAAGATCAAAAACACAATGATCCAGTGTTGCCAGATTGGGGGTTTCCCCCCCAAAATTGGGGGATTTTCAAGTTTTTGGGGGGAACGTTTCTTTGGGAGGATTTTTGGTTGGAAATTCTGAAACTGGGGGAATTTGGGGGTTTTTCTTAATTAAATCTAAAGAATATATTTGTTGTCCTTATTAAAAATAATCAAACTCAACAATCAGTTTCAAATCAACAAATAAAATTTAAATGTACACTACCGTATTTTAAGACAACGTCCAAAGCCAACAATTAATTTTAAATTAACCAATAAGAAAGAAATGTATCTACACAATGTTAAATATGTATGTACTTATTTGTTTAGTTTTTAAGCAGTTTTAGTATGCGCAGAGCGATATTAATAATCACTAAAAACGCTTTGCGGGCAATCGTGACAGTTTGGTACTATCCAAAACTGCTGCTTAAACAAACTTTCTCTTATTATACATCATTTAAGAGCGGCAATCGCTATAATATTTTGTGTAGTAAGTATTATTGTTTAAAAAAAATACACTAAAAAATTCTTGAATATTAAAATTTTTTTATTTTGTTTTATTAAATTAAATTCAAGTAAGGGATGTGTCTAAAATTACTGAAAAATCGAAATACTTAAGAAGATATAGGAAAGAGTGGGAAAATGAACCCACGTTTTCAGGTAAACTAACTTTTTACATTTTTAATTTTTTTTTATATGTAATTATTATCGACTTAAATTGTAACATACACATAATAATAACAACCAGTTATATCTAATTCAAGTGACGATGCGACAAAGTCCATTTTTTTTTTTAAATTTTTAAATTTTCGAACTTTTCGAATATATCCTTGGATTTTAATCAAGGTAAAATTTTATTTGTCAGAAGATTTGCTCATTACTTGTTGTTTTTTTCTTTTTCTACGTCAGAAAGCCTTTTTAAAACTTTATATTTTCTTAATATGCTACATAAAGAGTAAAGAATTAAAAAATAGTGATCAATTGAACAACTAGAAACACTCAGTTTTGTCTGTAAATGATTTTTCAGGTTGGCTATCATCATGTATAGGCGACAACACAAAAGCCTGGTGCAAGGCCTGTAAATGTACATTATTCGCCCATAAAAAAGACCTAATCAATCATTCCAAAGCTAGAAAACACTCCGAATCTTTGTAGCGGTCTGATGTTATTGCCCATTCTAGTAAAATAATAGATTTTATAAAACCACCTTTAAAAAATTCACGGAAGGAAGTAGAACTAAAAATAGCAGCATTTGTTGCTGAACATTGCAGTATCAATGCAGTCGATCATCTAGCAGTACTAATCAAAAAGTTAGATTCTACTTCAATCTTATTAAATGATTTAAAATTACATAGGACAAAATGCACAGCTCTCATCAGAAATGTTATTGCGCCATCTCTTTTAGAAGATTTAATAAAAGATGTAGGAAGTAGTTATTATTCTACTCGTATAATAATAGACGAGTCTACAACTATTAACACTAAAAAAGTCTTATGTATGATAATAAAATTTTTTAGTCAAAAGCAAGGAAAAGTCATTACACAATTTTACAGGCTAATTGAATTAAATGCTGCAGATGCAACTTCTATAACTGAAGCTTTTAAATCACAGTTAAAAACTGATGGTTTAGATTTAAAAAAAAAACTTATTGGAATCGGCGTCGATGGTGCGAATGTAATGGTTGGCTCTCTAGGTACGAGGCAACTATAAAAATTTTATATCAGTGGGAAGCTTTGAAACTTCATTTCAATCTAGTAAAATCAAAAGAAAGATGCTACACAGCTGAACAATTAAGTGAAATGTTAAAGAATAAATCTAACTTATTATATATGACTTTTTTAAGTACGTATCTTAAACCGATCACTATAACTAACAAAATTTTTCAAGCAAGTAATGCTAATCCTTTGATGTTAATTGAAGAAATAAATAATGTTTATCTACTTAGCTGTTTTGATACCGCCATTGCAATTGGATACAATGGATAAAAATAATGTAGCAAAATTCGATTTTCAACGGTTCACTATGGATCCAAGATTTATGAACTTTGGATTTTCGTTCAATGAAAATTCTGTCGGAGTAGAGAGCGAATTGAATATTATAAAAAGTAGATGTAAAGAATTTCTGGTAGTTCTTTGCAAGGAAATCCAAAAAAGATTGCCGATAAATATTAAAGTTTTACAAAATATAAAGTTACAAAGTCCAAAAAATGCCAGGGGTAAAGGAAATCTAAGCGGGCCGCATTGATTTTACTACCTGCTATCGTGTCAGTTCAACATTAAAGATTGTTTTACGATCGTTGAAGCGTTAGTCTATTATTATACGAACTGCCTAAAAAGTATGTTTACGCTGTGGTTATTTGAGAAACATTATGAAAAATAGTCAAAATATTACAAAATAAAAAGACAATTTTTTACTTTACTAATACCACTTTAAAGTGGTATTAGTAAAGTAAAAAATTGTCTTTTTATTTTAAAATGGAATACCATAAAGTAACGCTCAAATCTATCAAATATACAAAATAGATAGATAGATAGATAGAAATTTCTGTATTTGCAATGAAGCTTACAGTGGTTGACAACAATTAAAAGTTAACAATAATCAGTAACAGTAACAAATGACATAACATTATAATACGTATTAACCTATTCTTAATAGGATATTATCTAGCTTAATAAAATTAATACATAAAATTAATGCAAAGTAATTAATTGGTCGTTTAATAACAAAAATAGAAATGGTTTATTATTAATAGAATATTAGATAAGTACATATATACAAGTATAAGTACATATATACAAAATATTACAGTTGTACGCAAGAATAACTGTACCGTTACTAAGTTACTACATAAGTAAATGTGAATACACCTGGTGTTTGCATTTCACATATCAGGAATTTAAGATAAAAAAAAACGCCGTGAGCAGCGGGGCCCCATCACGGAAGTCGAATTTTTCCTTTCGTTTTCGGTATTCAATGTCTACAAGCGAAATATAATTGAAACTCTACAAGTGATTTGTCATTTTGGTGGTTTCAAAACTGATGATGAGTGTCCGGCTGATCGGGGCTTTAAAAAAAGGTTTTAAGCTTTTAAGGGCTGAATCGCAGTAAATTTCAATTTTGTGCCGATAGCAGTTAGGAGGAGAAAAGCCAACACAATTCGTACGAGGGCATTCCTATCCATGCTTATCCTCCAATTACCTTTGTGTTTTATTTTTAAGTATTAAAAAAGCACCTCAGATAGTAAATTGGAAGGCCTTTATGAAGGTATTTTTTCTATCCAAAAAAATCTAAAATTTCTATTTTATAAATAAAAATCCAAAATTCCTACTTTATAAATAAACATTAACTTTAAAAACATTTTTAAATTATACTTCATTTCAGATACAATTGATCATGAGTTTTCGTTAAAAAATTAAATAATTCTTATATTCGAAACAAATCAATCTTCTATTCTTTTCTAAAAATAAACCGCAAATTTAAAATTTACATAAATGCAATAATAAAAGAGATAAAGCCAAGAAAACAGAAATTATTTAAATTCAAGGTGACGAAGCATGGTTAAATTTAACTGAAATGAATCATACTTAATACGTATGTATTGCATTTGTTATAAAAGTATGTTCATTTTTTTTATATTTTTTAAAATTACTATCCGCCTACTTGTATTTAGTATAAAAATAATGCATTCCTGGCATCCGACGTGACTGGCTAACGAACTTGTCCAACGGTTTGGGACTTCCAACATTTTCATCAAATTTTGTAAACCTAGGACATTTCGTTCGAGAATTATCGTGCGGAAATATATATATATATATATATATATATATATATATATATATATATATATATATATAAATTTTAGTGAATATTATTTTCAGTTTGTAGGGACCTCAAAATAAATTTCTGCCATAGTCCCGGGCTCAAGTCGCGTCATCACAATGGCTGTAATAGCTGAATTCCATTCTGAAAATTCGCTAAAATGTAATAAAAATGACGAAATC
>JAPWDM010000007.1:10743397-10763397 GCA_035578155.1 Brachynemurus nebulosus
GTCCGTGATAATTTTAAATTTTCTCCCAAAAAGATACGGTCTGAAGTATTTAGTCGCCCATACAATAGCTAAAAGTTCTTTTTCTATTGTCGAGTAGTTTTGTTCGGTTTGTGTCAAAGTCCTGGATGCGTAACATATGGGTTTGTCCTGTCCAATAGGTCCTTGAGACAGTACAGCTCCAATCGCCACATTACTTGCGTCCGTGGTTAAGTTAAACGGTTTAGTAAAATCAGGATAAGATAAAATAGGGTCATTAGTAAGTAGTTCTTTACAGGTTTGGAAACATTTGATGTATTCGGGTGTTATTTTTACGTCTGTTCCTTTCTTTAAACAACTAGTCATAGGTTTTGTTAGTTTCGCAAAGTCTTTAATGAATTTTCTATAGTAGCCTAAAAGTCCGAGAAAGCTTTTTATGTCTTTCTGTGTTCTTGGTATTGGATATTTTGTAATAGCTTCGATTTTCGAAGGGTTAGGCTTCACTCCGTCTCTTGTAACTACGTGCCCTAAAAAGGCTACTTCGCGATGTAAAAATTCTGACTTATCTAGTTGAACTTTAAGATTAGCTTGACGTAGTTTTTCAAATGTTTTACCAAGATTCGTTACATGTTCTTGTAAAGATGTTGAAAAGACGATGATATCGTCCATATAAACTAAACAGGTAGTTCCCTGTAGTTCTTTAAGGACGTTATCCATAACGCGTTGGAAGGTGGAAGACGCGTTTTTCAATCCAAATGGCATTCTGACATATTCGAAATGTCCGTGCTCGACTGTAAATGCTGTCTTTTCAATATCTTTCGGATCTACTTCGATTTGGTGAAATCCGCTCGCGAGATCAAGTGTAGTGAAGTACATACACTTTCCAAGTTTGTCTAAAATGTTAGTTATGTTGGGAAGTGGATAACGGTCGTCTATAGTTTTCTCGTTTAACTTTCGATAATCTACAACAAGACGCCATTTTTGTTTACCACTAGCATCACGCTTCTTTGGAACGATCCAAATAGGCGATGACCACGGTGAGAAACTTGGTCTGATGATGCCTTGTTTTAACATTTTATCTAACTGATTCTGTACTTCTTGCTTGTGGATTTGCGGATACCGATATGATTTCGTATAGATTGGAACATTGTCTGTTGTATTTATTTTATGTTTCACCTGATTTGTAAAAGATAAATTTTGGCCTTCTTTAAAAAATATGTCTTCGTATTCGTGACACAATTTTAAGATGACTTTCTTTTCTTCTAAATTTAAATGGTCGATACGAATTAGTTTTTCAATAGGTAAAGAAGTTTAATCAATTTCGTTATTTATAATTTGGTGACTATTAAATTCAATTATTTGATGGTTTAAAGATTCAACTTTTAGTGGTTGTTCAATAAAAAATGGTTGAATTTGATTAGTTAAGTTTTTAACAGGTGCAACAATATGCCAATCTTTTGAATTATAAACGCCTTCGGGAATTAATATTTTATTGTTCAAATAAGTATTTTTAAGCAACACTTCACCGTTTTGTATGTCAACTGGTAATTTTATCAATTGTTGGTTATGAGGTTGAATTTCATATTTCTCTGATGTAAAGTTCGGTTTAAAAAGTAATTTGTTTAAAGAATGTTCCGTTACGAGTGTCCTGTCATGTACATTAATTTGAGCTTTTAATTTATTTAAACTGTCTAGTCCGATAAGTCCGTCAAAATAATTATGAAAGCGGAAAACTATAAATTCTAAGTCGCCTGGTTGGTTGAATTCGGTAAATATTGGAAGGTTTACTTTTTTGTTCAGTTTATATATATTTAAAATAGCACGAATTTCTATGGGGGATGTTTCATAAATGTCATCAGGATGTACAAATTCGGGATTGATAAAGGAATTGGATGATCCGGTATCAATAAGGAATTTTAAGGGTCGGTTGAAGGGTGAAGAAATATGGATATATGATAAAGTAGTTCCGTGGCTATTATTGTCTATGTATCCGTATTGTTCGGGTAACTGAACTGAAAATCCGATTCGTCAATTTCGAATGGTTGATCGAAAGTTCCGTCGTCAGTAGATTCTAATTGAAAGTCACTATATTCATTGTTGTCTTGTATAGGTTGTACGTAATCGTCTAATTTTTCAAACGATTGCTCCTGATTATGTAACTCCTGGCTAGTAAATGTAGGTTTACTCTGTGTTTTAAAGAAATTATTCCCTACTGTTGGTTGAGGTCGGTATTGTTGTGAACGTATATGTGTGTAATTTGTTCCTATGTCCATTGGAGTAGGTCTGTATAATTCTTGAGGACGATTTTGATTGAAATTTGTTCTAGGTTGTGGTTGTTGAATAGGGGGACGGGGTTGATATTGAACTGGTTGGATAGGAGGTTTTGTTTGATAGTGTTATACTGGGTAGGTTTATTAAAGGTTAAAGGATTTCTATTTGGATTGGCTGGAATTTTAAAATGAGGTGGTTGTAACGGTTGGTTAATTTTTGGTGTTGTTCTGTTTTGTGTGTATGTACTTGATGTGTTCCTAGCATAGTGTATATTCTGTTCAATGATACAAAATTCGAAAGCTTGTTTAAGTGATTTGGGACCCCTTGCTCTAATAACCGAACCAAGTGGTTCTCTAAGTCCTGTTAAGAAAACGTTTAAGCACATATCCGAATATAATTTTGTTTTAGCTACAACAACAGTTTGATCTGTTTCATATAATTTAATATGATTTGTCATTGCAGAGAATAATTCAATTATAGAAGAGTAATATTGTTCGATTGTTAAATTACTTTGTTTTATGCTATGCAGGTCGCGTATTAGGCTGGTTTCATTCTTTTTATCAGAATAATGGGATATAAGATTTGATTTAATTTCGTTCCAGTTAAGAGCCGTTCCATACATATCTAGAACTTCGTTAGCCTGATCCGTAATTTTATTTCTTATGGCTCTGAGCCATAATTTGCCCTGAGGTGTACCATCTGCACCTGGTATTACTTCTAAAATTTCTTCCACATTCGAAATAAAATCATATAAAAGTCGAGGATTGCCGTCAAACCTTGGCAATTCTTTAATTGCATCGGGAATTCTTAAGGCATCGAAAAATTCTTTAGCGGTTGCCATTTTATTAAAATTATTACTATTATAATTATATGTAAGATTATTACTTAAATCAGAGGTTAGATTATTTAAATTATTATTAGAATTTTTATCAAAATTATTTTCGTTTTCTTTTAAATTAATATTTTCGTTTGAATTCAAATTAATATTTTCTAAACTAACACTAGCTAAATAAATTTCTTCACTAATCGTATTCAGCGAAAGAGAAGAATTTGACTCTACACTTGTGTATTCAGCACCGGAAGTGAGAGGGAACTTTTTCGAAGGATATGGTTTGTGTGAGGACTTAAATTTAAATTTCGGAACGTTAGGCATAGATAATGAGCAAAACAAGTAAAATTATGGTACTTACATGCACACTATCGCCTTCATCTGGATGACTCTGGATGTAGATTCGAACCGGGAACTGAAGGATTGAAATCCACCAATTGAATTGTGATCCACTATCAGGTACAAGGCAAAACCACTCGTCTAAGTAAACCGCTTAGATTGAACACTTATACTGATAAACCGTCAATACTTTGTCCACGATTTTACAACAATGTACGCAACAATAGTTTGGATCCTACCGACTGCGCCAAATAAGGATTCGATACTCGCACGTTCCAAAAAAATGAAACTTATTTAGTCCAAAATACAAAATTTACATATCACTTCAAAAATGAAAAAGATCGGCGACGTGAAATAACAGTGGCTATTTATTTGTTTTTTAATTGATTAGTCAGATTTTGTATATCCGGCCAATTGTGATTCCACGTGCGTTGCTGATTCTACAATTTACAATTAAAGAAATTATTATTTTATTACAAAAATTATTTTATAAAAATTTAAAAATTATATTTGATTGAATTTTATTTATATAGGGTGTTCCATAAGAGCGTTATATAACTATATATATATATATATATATATATATATATATATATATATATATATATATATATATTAGGGTTACCATGTGTCCTCGTTTCGCGAGGATTGTCCTCGTTTTAATGCCTTATTTTGTTGTCCTCGTCGTGAAACAAAAGTCCTCGCGGAAAAAATTCAAATATTTTCATTGTTGAACAAAATATTTAAAAAAAAATTATAAACGGTCATTGTTTTGAACACAGTTTGGTATATAATACATAATATATGTTAGTATTTCTGATTAACAAAATAATAGTCTAGGGTAAAAGCTAGAAAATCTTTTAAAAAGTCGTAGGTTTACGGTAAACTTAAAAATTTTTCGGGGGTAAAAACGGTGCTTTGTAGTGACAGCACTGTTAACATCGATAATTGGTGAATCAGTATCGTCATTTTCTCACTGAATTTAGCGAGTTTAGCGTCAAGATGGCGTCAATTCTATACATATTTGTGTATTATAATTTATTAATTATTCTATTATTAATAGTGCTGTTGGTAATATTAATAAATAAATATATTGATATTCTTATAAGTTTTCTTTTCTCACAGAAATATTACCAAAAAAGTATCTGTATATTTCTGTTCTGTTTCTGTATCTGTTAAAAATGGCTACGTGAAAAAAAAATTAAATGTATTACAAAATTTAACAATGAATGTCTGTCGATAAAAAGTTGAGTTAGGAAAATTTCGGATACAAAATGTTTCTGTACATTATGCAGAGTTGAAACGTCGTAACAAATAAAGGAATACGAGCACTTAATGATCACCAATCAACTTAAAAACAGAACTTTTAATGTCAGTTAATAATAATAACTTGATTTATATCCAATTTTTTAATAAAATTAAAAATTATAAAAATTTACTGAATTGTACAAAAAATAGTCAGAAATATATACTCATTACTCTACTGTATTATAAAAAAATATGTGTATATTTCAAAATAAAATGTTACTAAGAATTTTTTTTTGTCCTCGTCGGGGATTTTTAAAAACTGGCAACCCTAATATATATATATATATATATATATATATATATATATATATATATATATATATATATATATATATATACAGGGTGTAAAATATATAACTCTCCGTACGAAAACAGTGGGTAGATCTCACCTATGTAATTAATATTTTCCAAAAAATTTTAAGCAAAAGTGTTTTTTAACAGAAAAAATTTGATACTAAAAAAAGGGGCCCTTAACAATTTTTTTTAATCCGGCTCTGATCATCTCATGTTTGTAAAATAGTTTTCTGTTTTTCCAAAAACATCTGGGAACCACCATTTATGAAAACAAGAGTATTGTGAATGTGTTGTAAAAACGTATAAACATTGTGTACAATGTGTCTCAAAAATTTCAACCGAAATCCTGAAATATCTAGCGATTATCGCCGACTTATCGTAAGCAACAGAAGGTTTTTTAAAAATATTTTTACACAGAAATGTGCTATTAAATTGAAACTTAACATTGCTGTAACTCTGTAATTAATGGTTTTTGGAGCGAAACGTTAACAATGCTTGGTCCGTTATAATTTAAAATGTTACAATAAAAATCTGAATTTCGATAAAAGTGTTGCTTACGATAAGTCAGTGGTAATGGCTCGATATTTTTTTATACGTACAGTAATAATTATGAATAAATTTAATTTCATGTGAAAAAGAAACTGTTGACTAATAACTCATATTCTCAGTAATATGTACATTAAAATAGTATATTTTGTAAGAAGTACTGTAAGTTGCGTATTACACGGAGAGTCGTGACTGTATGAGTGTGTAATTGGTCTTATGTTGTTACGTTTTACACTTTGTCTCTGAGAAATGCTAAGCTTACGAAACAAATCATATCAATTTGATACCATTACAATACACTAAATTCAAAACTAACTTGAAATGTATAAAAATACCAGCCTTTGTTTAAAACCTTTGAAATTATTTGGTATAAATCGACCAATAAAAAACATTTTTTTATTTTATTTATCTTAAGTTAATATGATTAGGATATAAAAAAATTTAATGTTTTTAAAATAATTTTCTTGAAAAAGTTAGGTAATTAAATTTTTGTAACACATGGTACCATTAAATGTAGTGTACATAATTAGTATCGATTTATTTTGAAAATTTTTTTTCAATACCAAGTGAATGTCCTTGAAATTTCTCAATTACAGATGACTAGATGAGATAATGTTATCTTATTTTGTGTATATGTATTTTATGTAGGTAAATAGGTTCTTTTTCGACTGTGTGCGGTCAGGGTCACTGATTTATGTGTTTTATCGTTATGTTAGTGTATGTGTATGAATAATATACATACATAGCATACAACTGCAGACATGCACATGACTTGCTGTTGTGTTCTACATACATATTGGTTCTATGTGTTTTTGGTGTGGGGTATTTGGTATGTATTATGCTCTGTTAAGTAAACATTTAACTGACTATGTACAATGTCTGCTTGGCATTGCTTTTAATGTACTCGTTACATATGTAAAAGGTATTACTGATTGTTGCTTATCTGAAATTTTATATTTTGTAAATTAAATACTTATAAGTTATAATACCTATAAATACTTACTGCAGTTTAGTGTAAAAATATTAATTATTAATATTTTATTTATTTTAATTATTAATATTAAGTGATTGATAATTTGTTAATATTAATTAATTAATTATGTTATAAGTTTGTAAAGTGAATAGTAATCAATTTTTGTTGTTCTGTGTTGTTTGTAGTCTTATAATTTTGATTAAAAATATGTACTCCAGCCAAGAATATGCTGATATGATATTAATTTATGGGGAAACAGGTTGTAATTCAAGTGCTGCACCAATAAAGTGCCCCCCCCGCAGCCGGATTTAAACCATCTCGATTACTGTCTCTGGGGTCATATGAAATCTGTTGTCTATCAATCAGAAATAGACAATATTGAGGAACTTCGTGCTCGTATTTTTGATGCATCTCTTTATAAATTTAAAATATAATTTATTATTTGAAATATTATGTTGTTATTATGATTATGTATATTTAATGTTATAAATTGATTCGTCATAAGTCAAATATATAAATAATAATAATAATAATATTTTTGATGCAGCTAGGATTATTCTAAGATATAAGATCTCCATATTCTAAGTAATGTTAGGCAAAATTTTAATCGCAGGATAGAGGACTGTCTTCGAGTCAACGGAAATCACTTCCAGCATTTATTATAGTAGTTTAATTTTTTATCAAATTTCATGTCAGCATGATTCGTAAGTAGTTTTAAATAATTTACATTTTTAATATTTAAGTAGTTTGATTAATAATATTATAATTATGTACATAGATAATGTAAATAATAGAAAATATGTAATATGGACACAAGCCAAAAAGACCTTTTTATATGCATCTGTATTTATCTTTGTCTATCATATTAATAAACAGAAGTTTTTCCTAATTCATTTAAAAACATGATTATGTAACTATGTAAATAAATGGAAATTGACTTCCCTCACCGCAATTACTGGAGATCTTTTTGGTTTGCGTCCGCAATAGTAAAATCGCAACAATTATCTCACTTTCAAAAAGTGAGTAATATTCAGGCGAGTGGACTAGACCTAAAGGGGAAACCACGTAAAAAAAAATGCGCCTTTTGCTATACCCCCTGGTTGGTGTGGAAAATAGCAAAATCTGAGACATGATCAGTTACAAGAAACTCTCTTTATAGTCAAAAAGTTTTGTCTGATTTTAGCTGCAAGACACTGTACATACCTATGTTTTGTTTTCAATAAATGGTAACTAGAAATAAACATGTTTACAGAAATTTTATAGAATTTTAGTCAAGATAATTATTTTGTACCTTTGATATTAAGGCGGATATGCATAATTTAGTCAGGGCCGTACTTAAAAAAAATTTGAAACATCATGTAGCGAGTCAATTTGTGATTTTCTCAAACTGTGAATTCCAAAAAAATTCCTGTGGTTTTAGTGTCTACAGGGTGCTACGAGTCACCCCTCAAAAGGAAGAGAGTTATTTCGTTTACACCCTGTATATAGGCTGTAAAACAAATAACTCTCGTCCTTTTGTGGGGTGACTCATAGCACCC
The DNA here is from genome assembly GCA_035578155.1 of Brachynemurus nebulosus. Taxonomy (NCBI): domain Eukaryota; kingdom Metazoa; phylum Arthropoda; class Insecta; order Neuroptera; family Myrmeleontidae; genus Brachynemurus; species Brachynemurus nebulosus. The sequence continues at coordinate 10,751,472 of JAPWDM010000007.1, forward strand.
TGTAGACACTAAAACCGCAGGAATTTTTTAGAAATTAACAGTCGCGTCACCCCTCAAAAGGATAAGAGTTATTTCCCTTACACCCTGTATATATATAATACACATACATACATATATATATATATATATATATATATATATATATATATATATATATATATATATATATATATCAGTCATTCTTTTCGTTACGGACGTGACATTTTCTCGCCCTTTTCACGCCATCTCATAAGAAAAAAAATAGAAGTTATTTTTTTCTTATAAATTTTCAATACTAAGCAGATAGACAAATGTGTACACAATATTTGTACTGAATATAAAATATATAACATTATTAGTTTTAATGCTAGAGCTAATAAAGTTTGTGTTACGGACGTGACAAAACAGGCACTTTTTTGTCGCGTCCGTAACACAGCTAACATTAAAACTAACAATGTTATGTATTTTATATTCACTACAAATATTGTTTACACATTTGTCTATCTGCTTAGTATTGAAAATTTATAAGAAAAAAATGACTTCTATTTTTTTTCTTATAAGAAGGCGTGTAAACGGCATAAAAATGTCACGTCCGTAACAAAAGAATGATTGTATACGTATGAGTTTGAATATTTTTAGGTAATTAATTTTACCTGTAAGTAGGTAACACGTCGGGAGCGAACTAACCTACGACCCTTTTTCAGGATAAGATTAAAATCTGGCCACGGGAGCGAACTAGAATGCACCATTTTGACTGCAAGGGGTACGTTTCAGAAGAATGGCTGATATATATATATATATATATATATATATATATATATATATATATATATATATATATATATATATAATTAGAAGAGCTGTAACAGTTCTACCCCACCGGTTGTCTCAACAGTTTGGGTACATCCTGACGCAAGATGTACCCAGTACATCCTAACGCAAGATGTACCCAAATTTTTGAGACACACTGTACCTCGCGTATGGATTGACCTTTGACCCGGCACGTACCGAGTACATGTATTTAAAATTTGTTGTTGACATTTGACCCCCACACGCGCTCATACTGTTGGCCTTGAAAGTCATGAGTCATCACTTCGACAAAATAAATTCAAGTTAACCCATTATGCATCATCACAATTTATTCAACACGATTTAGTTTTGTGTTAACCCATTACCAGCCATAGTTTTTGAATGCAAGCCTAACGCATGCGCAGACTGAATTTAAGTACACGACGCATGCGCAGACTGAATCTTAGGTTACAATTTGATAGATGGGGTACACTACCGCGTCAAAAATGTGGGGAAATAACCTAACTCGGGGGTGGCCCCAAACTTTTGACCCCGTACTGTCCTTAAATTTTTGGTACACTACCGTGTCAAAAGTGCGGGCCCCCCTGACCAAAAAGGTATCCGACCACTTTTTGAAGCGTACTGTACGTGCAAACCTTGACTCCAACACGCGATTGCCTTAATTGCATCATTTTAAACGAACTACCACGTCAAAATGTGGGGAATACGCTAACCCAAGGAGTGACCCCAAACTTTTGACGCCGTACTGTACTTAAATTTTTGGTACACTGCCGTGTCAAAAGTGTGGGCCCCCCTGACCAAAAAGGTGTCCGATTACTTTTTGAAGTGTACTGTGCTCATTACGTGTAAACCTTGAACCTCACTTAACTGCGTCATCTTAAACGAAAATCGGTAGGCCGCTAAATTTTGTGTGGGGCACTATACCAAGCGCTAGATTTTAAAATCAAACTCCGGGGTCCAGATTTCTGACCGCTACTGTACTGTAAATCGAGTGTCTACTGTACTTTTCAATAAGTTTAAGCCTTGTTGTTAAGCCAAGTTTTCAGCAAAGTCAGCACTTTTTTCTTAACAACGCAATAAATTTAATTTTATTTTTAGTAGGCGATCTGATTATAAATTGTTGGTTTAAAATTTTTTCGCGTTATATAAATTAATTGCGTCGTATTATATAAAAAAAATTGTTGAAATATAAACCTTGACATTTTGACCTCGCAAGCGCTAACTAGAATTAACCTTGGAATTTTTAACTTGTTAGACTTGTTAGTTCTTATTCCAAGAATTGTTATCAGTATAAGTTTGTTTATGTTAGCTGAATTATAATTATACTATGACTCATACAAGCGGGGATTTTTGTTATATTTGTTTATTTATATAATAATTTTGGATCATGTAATAATTTTAAAATTGTTTATTTGAGATTTTGCTGAGTCGTCAGTTTCTTTGTTAGATTTTGAATACGAAATGAATTTCTTGGAATTTTAAATTTATCCAGGGTCCAGATTCCAGATTTCAGACTCCAGATTTCTGACCGCTACTGTACTGCCGGAAATTTGGGTGTCAATTGCACTTGAGGGGTATTTTTGTATATGAGTCAGCACTTTATAAGATGTTTATTTAGTAAAAAACTCGTGACATTTTATACGGTTTGAGTTTGTTTATTTAAGATTTTTTAGCTGACTATTTGTAATTTCATAAGTTTGCAAATAGATACATATATTATATTAACATATAATAGCCGGGCATAAATCCAACCCCTCGTCCTCGTCGTGCTCGGCGGTAACTGCTAGCTGGCTAGCAGGCTAACGGGGCTCTGGTTTGTTAATAAATTAAGACAACACAGAATCATTTTAAACACGTTTTCGATTGTTATTGTTTTTTCGTCCCCTTTGTGTTTTTTTTCCTGCCACTGGAGGTCTATGGGGCCTCCAACGGTGTTGTTGTAATCCCCACTGTACCACTGGGCGGCTCTAGGCCCATGGGAATACAGTGGGTACGCTGTGATATATTTACTGTGATTTTTCAGCCTGTGATATTTTGTTGTTATTTTATTGTTATTTTTCTATTTTGTTGAATTTTTGTTTAGTTTCCTTCTAATGGAGATTCTTTGAATCTCCATTAGCGTTGTTATAATCCCCATAGCACCAGTGACCCGTCGCACTAGTGGGGGGCCTGGAGTCCCCCACTAGTGCGACGGGTTACTGTGATAATTCTTGTTTCGCTACTTTTTTGATGTTCCTTATCTGTGATATTTTGTTATGCCGCTGTAGGCCTGTTGTTATGGCTCTACAGCGGTATTGTTTTAACTCCTTATTGTGTCACTGGTCGGCCAGTGGCTACCCAGTGACGCAATAAGTTCTTCTGTGATACCTTGTTGTGATACTTATTTCCTTTGTGATATTTATTTCCTTTTTTTTAAGTTTGTCTAGTCAGGTTTCTCCAACCCGAGGCCTTTTACACCTCGGGGGGAGTTTCATCGTTGGTTTTCAGTTCTTGGTGCCCGGACGTTCTGGCTAGTACTTAGCGTACCGCCACCAAGGACTGTCCTCTCTTTGTGAAACCCTGGGATGGCAGGGCTCATCGGTGAATTTTATTATGTGTATGTTTGTCCATTGTCTAGTGCATTTATGTGTCCCTGTCTTTACGTGTTTTTATTTATATCGTGTTTGGCGGCGCATGCCCTCAGTTGGCGATGCTGCCGGGTGCTGCTGACCGCGCCATCCACCGGCAGCAGTATCCTAATCTTAATCAAAAAAAAAAAAAAAAAAACATAATATCACATATAGTATATAACGGATGTATATTTAATATTTTTAATGAATGTTTTCTTATACAGGGTGTATCATGAAATATACTTTTCCATTAGAATAGTAAATAAGATTTTTTTCAATACTTTTATAGGTTAACGAAAGTAACTTCTTCCTGTAAAAAAATAGGGGAATTTAGGGTAATAATTAAATAAAACGCACATAATTTTCTTTTTTTTAAATTTTATTTATAGAATATGTATACAAAAAAAATTAAATTGCTTAAATCTATATATTATTTAAAATCTACTTATTTTCCATATAAAATTTTTTTAAAAGAATACAATTTTCTAATGAACAAATTTTGTCAGAATGAAGCATACAACGTCTTGAATAATATTCATCTCGCAGATTGGAAATCTTCGGTACATCAAATATTTCTTCCAAATTCAAAATCCACGGCTGGTTTTCGGTATCATCAAACAAATTTGAAATCCATTTCTTCTTTTCACTGCCCTTGACGTATATGACATCATACTTCTTTAATACAGGTTTCAATATGGTATGAAGTTTGTTGTATGGAATAAATCCATACGACCAAGGTATCCCATGCCAATTTCGGTAAAGCCAACGGGCAACTCGTTGAAATCAAACAGTGCTTCGAATATGAGATGTAATATATCATCTGAATTTTCCGCAGCAACACCAACTTCTTTAAAATAAAATTCGTTGTTAGCTCCTTGATAGCCTTGTATGTCAAGAAACGCCATTTTTTACCACCGCCGTAGAACTGAATTTATTCATACAATCCACAACTTTATATAGAATAATTAAAAGTGGTGGGGATAGTTAGTTAATTTGTGGAATGTATTCGAAAATGGCTACTAATAGCTATTGCTAGTTTACAATAAAATTACAAACTGTTAATAATATTTAGCACATTGGTGAGTACCAAGTTCTTTTCACTTTAAGACCTAGTGATTTAAGGAATGCTAAATTTTCGGGTGAAATGTGTTGTTGCTTAAAAGTTTTACGTTTAATAATCTTAGGTTTCGAAAGTCCTTTGCTAGGTTGTCTAGCGGTGAACTGCGCTGAATTGTAAATTAACATAGTTCCAAAATGTCTGAACATTCAACATTCAAATGTCCATTCAAAATGGACAAATAAGGCAAGAAAATATTCTTCGAAATTATCACATCTGTTAAATTATACTTTGCATTATTAAAATCCTTCCTGACTTTTTTATTTCCTACGTTCAATAAACTTTATACTAACGTTCCAATAAAATTAGTTATTAGTTATAACTAATAACTACAACTAAAAACTAAATTAGTTATTAGTTATAACTAAAAACTACAACTAAAAACCAAATTAGTTATTCCTTATAACTAATAACTAATTTTTCAGTTATTAGTTACAAAAGAACAATTTAGTTATTAGGCCAACCTGGCCAACAATGGTATGTATACACGGAAAAAAGAGTTCAGTTCAATGAAACAAAATTGAATGTTTGGAAAGTATTATTTTGCCCACATAAAATTTTGTTTACTGAATTATCATACAGCACTGAAGCATGTGTTATTCAAATGGAATACGTTCATAGACTTTTTGTTAGATACATTGGACTACAATACACTCGAAGTATAACAAACATAAGACAAAGAAAGAAATACATGATGTATTACACCTACAAAAGAGACAAGACTATTTATCAAATGGATGCAGTGTTAGAGGTTAGAGGCCAAAACACGTGAATCTTGTTTCAGTTGGCCTCTACGTGAGCTGTTTGTATTTTCGGTTTTTTGCTTGCTATTTGTGCAAATTATTTAAGAAAAGTATGTTTATTTGTTAAATATAAGACATATTCATCAAAAATAATTATTATTTGTTATTTTAGTAGTAAAAAGACAATAATAGTATTAAAAAAATATAATTTTATTAATAAGATAACCTTCAAATAATAGTGAATGAAGTTGACAATAGTTTCTCAGTGGCGTCTTTTTTGTTTATTTTTTAAGTACTTTTTTTTTGGGAAAGTATTTTGTTGTAATTTTGTTTAATATGGTAAGCTGTTGCAGTTGTGGTTTATCTAAAAAAAAAAAAAATACTGAAATGGGTGTCACTTTTCACAGGTAAATTTTCTTTATTGAAAATGTAAACCAATATTATTATTAATTTACTAATTCATATCGTATGGTTCATTTTAACGCATTTGATAATTGTATCAATTTTTCTTACTTCCGATTTCCCAAAGATAAAAAAAAATAAGAGAAGATGGATTCGTTTTGTCGGCGAAAAAAATTTTAATTATAGTGCAACGTATATGTATCTATGTTCTCAACATTTTCATAAGGATTCATTCGTTGGAAGTGGTAAACAAAGAATAAAATTGAAAGTGGGTAGCATACCAACTATTGGAGTTCATAGATTAAAGAAGCAGCATCACCAAACTTTGCCGTTAAGGAATCATCCACAAAACTTTTTTTAAAAAAATATGCCAAGTGCGTGTTAAACACACACTAAGTAAGGATTTCGTAGTCAGTAGTTAACATTTTTCACAATACTCGGGATAAAATATTTCTTGCTTTTATTTAACGTTAAAATTAATCTTTAATTTGTTTACATAACTTTTTTTAATAAGCTAAATCAATAAGATATTGCTTTAAAACGTCACCGACAGATGTCAAGAGCTAGTCACCTGCAAACAGCTTATAAGCGCTTGCTTGTATATACCCACTGTACTTACTATATAGTGTACTTTTTTTACCGTGGATAATGCAAACTCTAATTTAATTTGTGAAATACGTTTGATGCAAATATGCTGACAAGCAATCTTCTCATTCCGCTAAAATAGTTTAAAAAATCTTAATTTGTTTACGTTGCCAGCATTACGTGAAAATTGTCTACACTGTTGACACTGTCGGCGTTATTAAAGGATTAGGCCATTCTAGAAGCCAAAAAAATAGCCATAAAATGCCATCTGAAAATTATCTTTAAATAATTTGCACCTCCCAAAAAAATGAAAAAAAAATATATAATAGCGACTTTGAAAAAACATATATTCCTGGCAGAACACTTTTTGATTATTATTAAAAAAAATTATTTAGATATCTTCCTTTTAATTTGTACCATCCAGAAATCCCAAAATTTTCATTTGCACCCTCGTAGAAAATGAGAAAAATGACATTTTCGTGGGGTATCCCAACTATCAAATTAATCATAACTTCTGCGCATGTGCGGTGGAAAAACCGTACTCTGACACGAAAATTTCTGATATTCATATAAGAAAACGATATCGGCTTTTTTCTTTTGATTTGTACCATTCAAAAAAGCATAATTTTCATTTGCACCCCCGTAGAATTTGTAAAAACTATAGTTTTTGATTTTAATTAAAAATGTTATTTAGACATCTTCCTTTTATTTCTTTTGATTTGTACCATTAAAAAAAAAATATAATTTTCATTTGCACCCCCGTAGAATTTGTAAAAACTGCAGTTTTTGCAAATTCTACGGGGGTGCAATAGGATATTTTCCAAATTTTGAAAACTGTTTATATTTAAAGATTGGGACGAACGATTTAACAGAAAAATAAAAATAAATAAATTAATGTCTTTTTTCTCCATTAAACCAAATAAAGTCAAATTTATTTTTAATGGTTTTGAATTTACCGCCAAACCGCTGCGTTCGATGACGTCTACTATATGACGTCAACTTATGTAAACAACAAGTGAAATCGAGTTAGTAATTTACACAAAGTTGAGGTCACACAGTAGACGTCATTGAACCGAGCGTTTTGGCGGTAAATTCAAAACCATTAAAAATAAATTTGACGTTAATTGGTTTAATGGAGAAAAAAGACATTAATTAATTTATTTTTATTTTTCTGTTAAATCGTTCGTCCCAATCTTTAAATATATGCAGTTTTCAAAAATTTGGAAAATACCCTATTATGTTTGTTTTTTGAATGGTACAAATCAAAAGAAAAAAGCCGACTTGTAAAGACTATAGCTTTTACAAATTCTACGGGGGCGCAAATGAAAATTATGTTTTATTATTTTACTTCCTCATAAACTAAAACAAAATTTATATATTTTATGCTACAAATGTACAAAGATAATAGAATAATGTTTCGATTTGGTTTACATTACATAAGTTTACAAATATTCTTAAAGTTTCGAATAAGCTTAACCATATACATAATAGTGATTTTTGAATACGTAAGTTATATAAAGTGAACCCCCTAAAAAGATTTATCATTAAACAAAAATTTATATTACACCATTTATAATAACTGAATGCATTGCAAAATAAAGTGGGGGTGTGGTTTAATCATAGAGTAATGGGTTTAATATTTAGCCTACCAGCAGTAGTTCCTTTATTCGTCACTAGATGACATAAATTTACACTAAACTAAACCAATGGTAGCAATAGCAATTTGCAATCGTACGGTTTAATTGAAAACAGTAAATTATAAAAAAATTTTGAAAAAAATATGCCAGTTTATATTTTCTAAACTAAACAACATAAATTTTGTGAATTGTCAAAATTTAATAAACAAACCTACTGGCAACAGTTATTTTTTTGACCACTAGTTCGCTTTCAAAGTTTCTGAATCATAAAACCTACAAAATACAAAAACATATTATTTATTTAAATATTGGGCCAATTCGTATCGGTGTAAACCAAAGCCGCTTGCTCTTATTTTTAATTACATTACACTTGTTTTGAAGCGTACTTGGCTTGCTTTTGAGATATTTGTATATTCCTGTCCCACTTTCCATGTTCTAGAGCAGAGATTCCCAAAAGGTGGTCCGCGGACCCCTAGGGGTCCGCGGACGATTAAGAAGGGGTTCGTGAAATGTCATTATGATATATTCATACTGTATCATATACACAAGAGTATCCTTAATTAATAGAAGCTAAGGATTATAATATTATGTTTATACAATTGTCATTAACTATTTGCGAGAATACAATTTTTTTAAATTTTTTTTGGATTTAGGGATCCCTGACAAAATAGTGATTAGATAAAGGGGTCCGTGGAAAAAAATTATTGGGAACCTCTGTTCTAGAGAGAAGGGTCAAGTATTAATGTTCGGTATACATCGTATACAGTATACGATTATATTCAGGTGATATAAAGTTGACCAGACCACTAATTAAATATTTTATTGTATTAGCTTTCTTGTACTCCGATCATGTGAGAGCTTGATTGATGGCCTTAGAAGGTTTTCGAATTTCTATTTCTAAGCAATCAATAATACAAGAAACTGAATAAAATTTATGCCGGACAGCTATCGGCGTATTGAACTTTAGTAGTGTTTGACTATTTTTATCTAATTTAACTTTTTTTAAATTTAAATTTTTTTAAAGCATTCGGATTTTTTTAAGGCAGAATAAAATATGCTCTCTTCAGGTATATTCAATTGCTTTTTGACAATGTTTGCTAAAAAGTAACAATTTTTTGGAATCCCTATATAAAAACGAGGTTTTTGACTTTAATTTCATTATAGTATTTTGAAGTGCTGCATGTTTAAGACGTTCTAATTCAACTTCTAACACTTCTTCATTAACGCTATTATCAGAAACAACCTTTAAATGCAGTGATAGAGTTGAATCGTGGTTTGAAGATTGTATCAGTGTAGAAGCTTCACTATTAGATGTATTCTCTTCAAAGCACAATTTCCTTACCGCTTTAATAGGTGATATTAGGACTTTCTTAGTATATATTTTTATTGGTGAAACTGCTGTGTTGCATACACGACCCTGAGTTTGAGTACCTTTACTTCGGTATTTATGAAATATTTATACTTGCACAGATTTATCTTGTAATTTTGGCACTGCTGGAGCTGGTTTTATCAGTGTTTATTAAATTAAGTAACGAGTAAAAATTATATGAGATTTCGGTTAAAATATTCACCGATATTTTCATTATCAGAGTGACTTGCTTCAAACATTTCCTTTTTTGATGCTTGCTGTAAAATTTCATCAATTATTTCCTTTGTTTGCCTTTTAACTACAGCAGAACGAACGGTAACAACAGTTTTGTTGACTTCATCTGTCTTTTTACATTCAATTATTTTTAAATATTTTTGGATTACTTCTAATAAGTGATATTTTTCGTTTTCCAAAAATTTTGGCGACGATCTCTTTTTTCGAATCCATTTTATTTAATCACTGATTTCCAAATAAAATAAATATATTTTTATTCTAAATAAATAAATGTATACATCTATAACCTATAATATATTATTAAGTAACCACAGAGAATACAAGTATGTATGGTTCGTTTCAATTAAATTTAACCATGCTTCGTCATTTTGAATTTAAATAATTTCCGCTTTCTTGGCTTTATCTCTTTTATTATTGCATTTATGTAAATTTTAAATTTGCAGTTTATTTTTAGAAAAATGTAGAAGATTATATTTACCAGTTATTTTTAGAAAAATATAGAAGATTATATTTACCAGAAAATATTTACCAGTTTACAAATGTAGTCAAGACCATTTGGAACTGTTTTTCGGTTCAATTCGATCACATGGTGGCTACAATAATAATCCAACGGCACGTCAGTTTAGATCTGCTTTTAAAAAATTATTAATAAATGCCGAGATTAAGGAAGGTAGGATTGGAAATTGCATACCTTTAGATCAGGTAAGGATTTGGAATTGCTCGTCGGCCATTGAAAACATAAATGCTCAAAATTACATTTATAATAATGTTATGAATAGTGAAGATGAACCGAAAATCGGTCCAAATGATATTGACTACATCTTAGATACAAATAAACTGACCGAATTTTCGGAACAAGTTATTGTTTATATTTCAGGGTATGTAGCCCAAAGAATAATTCATAAAATTAAATGTGAATTGTGTATACCCCTACTTACGGGAGAAAAGAAAAATTTATTAAATTCTTTAATTTGTATTAAATCAAAAGGAGGATTAACATATCCAAGTCAAAATGTAATTGATATTTGTAATAAAGCACAAAAATTGTTAAGATTTTATACATCTTGTCAATTTAAAAGAAACATAAAAAATAATATTATAATTCAAGTATTGGAAAGTATGCAATAGGGTAGACCGGGGTCATTTGGGCAATGAAATTTGTACGAGGTAATTTGAGCAACGATAAATATAAATATAAAAACTTAAATATATATTATAAATAAAAATTGTATACGGTAGACCGGGGTTATTTGGGCAATGAAATTTGTACGAGGTAATTTGAGCAACGATAAATATAAATATAAAAACTTAAATATATATTATAAATAAAAATTGAATAATAAAGTTTTTTAATTATGTAGATATTATTTTCAAAATAAAAATTATAAAATTAAAAATAATGTTTTATTATATATTATTTACCCTTTATTCACTAACAAATATATTAAGAAATATAAAGTATTATTTTTATATTATTATACAACATTTAAAACTTCTGAATATAAAGAATATATTGGATGGATAATTAATAGGATAAATTGGATGTGGAAAGTATATTTAGAGGTAAATATAAAATAAAAAAAAAGCTTTTAAGTACAGTAATAAAAAATATTTATTAATAAATGAAATTAGAATTATACATTATTATTACTGGTATTACTTATAAAACTATATATTTTTACAAATATCGTATCCACAATCAGACAACGATCATACCATGTTGAAAACACCGGTTCTCGTTCGATCACCGAAGTTAAGCAACATCGGGCATGGTAAGTACTTTCATGGGTGACCAGTTATGGAACGCCATGTGTTGTTGTCAATAGTTTTCCTTTTTTTATCATCTATAAATAATAGATAAAATTAGCTAACAGGTTAAATTGGTAACACTTATTGTTAAAAACATTAATCTACATAAAATAAAAGTTAATAGGTTAAATTGGTAACACTTATTGTTAAAAACATTAATCTACATAAAATAAAAGTTAATAGGTTAAATTGGTAACACTTATTGTTAAAAACATTAATCTACATAAAATAAAAGTTAATAGGTTAAATTGGTAACACTTATTGTTAAAAACATTAATCTACATAAAATAAAAGTTAATAGGTTAAATTGGTAACACTTATTGTTAAAACCATTAATCTACATAAAATAAAAGTTAATAGGTTAAATTAGTATTAGCCATTGTTAAATAATAATAATATATAATTATTATTAAATATTTAGTTATTTAAAAAGCCCTTAAAAGTATTTCTAATAATACTTTTAAGGGCTTTATCATATAATAATAATAGATATAATTATTTAATAGGTTAAATTAGTATAAGCCATTGTTAAATAATAATAATATATAATTATTATTAAATATTTAGTTATTTAAAAAGCCCTTAAAAGTATTTCTAATAATACTTTTAAGGGCTTTATCATATAATAATAA
>JAPWDM010000007.1:10768397-10833397 GCA_035578155.1 Brachynemurus nebulosus
ACAGTCGGATTCTCCTAGTCCGTGCCAGTTCTGAGTTAACCGTTAAATGGCGGCCGAAGAGAACATTTACGCATATATATTTTTCATTTTAATATAATATAATTAAATAAATAAAAATATAAATATAAAAATTATATGATATATATGTTGAGTAAAGTCTCGTAGCAAGAAAGTTCCGTAGGTGGCCAAGGCACGGGACCGAGTTCGGATCCACAAAAACATATACCCAAAACTAATTCATTAATAGCATACAAGTAAATAATAATTTAAAAAATTTTCAATAATTACATAGATATGTAAAGTATTTTTCGAACAAATGAAAAAACTTTTAATGAAATTATTATAAATAAATCATATTTAGTTTTATTATATAAATAATACAGCCTTTGTATATAAAAACTTTAGCCATCATTTTACATAAATGATTATTATCAAATATATATTAAATCCCCAAATATTCATTTATTATACACATAATAACTAATTACTTAGAAAATTATGTAATTTATAAATTATTCTTATGGAGTACATATTAATAAAATAACAAAAATAAAAAATCAGATTTTTATATATCAGTACTGTACCATACAATAATTAAATATAATTACAAATAAAATCGATTTTTCCAATAATTGTTCTATATAATACATAAATACACACATTATAATTATTTATTATTTTAATAAATAAAATTTACAAAACATATGTATAACATTTAGTAGGTAATATGGTATCACCTCACCCAGGCCCGGCACGTTAGCCATAACCTACATCCCAATCAAGCCCGACACGCCCCGGTCCTCAGAGCCAATCCTTATCCCGAAGTTACGGATCTAATTTGCCGACTTCCCTTACCTACATTATTCTATCGACTAGAGGCTCTTCACCTTGGAGACCTGCTGCGGATATGGGTACGAACCGGCGCGACACCTCCACGTGGCCCTCACCTGGATTTTCAAGGTCCGAGGGAATGATCCAGACACCGCCGCAACTGCGGTGCTCTTCGCGTTCCAAACCCTATCGCCCTGCTAGAGGATTCCAGGGAACTCGAACGCTCATGCAGAAAAGAAAACTCTTCCTGGATCTTCCGACGGCGTCTCCAGGCCTCTTTGGGTTACCCCGACGAACACTCATATACACATATATAATGTGAATGAGGGCCCGACTTATATACGGTTCCGCTGCCGGGTACCGGAATAGGAACCGGTTTCCCTTTCGCCCAATGGATGTAATTATTTATTATTTATTTATTTATTTTATAAAATTTTATTATTTTAAATAATAATTATTTATAAAAATAATTATATAATTTATTAAAACACATCAACATTAACATCGGTTTTCACCTAGGGCTTAGGATCGACTGACTCGTGTGCAACGGCTGTTCACACGAAACCCTTCTCCACGTCAGTCCTCCAGGGCCTCGCTGGAGTATTTGCTACTACCACCAAGATCTGCACCGATGGCGGCTCCAGACAGCCTCACGGCCAATCCTTCCGCGCACACCATCGCGACCCTCCTACTCGTCAAGTTTTCATGATATTTAAAAATTTTTATAAAAATAATAAATATCTATAATAACAATTGACGATAGAGTATAAGCACGACGCTTCAGCGCCATCCATTTTCAGGGCTAGTTGCTTCGGCAGGTGAGTTGTTACACACTCCTTAGCGGATTCCGACTTCCATGGCCACCGTCCTGCTGTCTTAAGCAACCAACGCCTTTCATGGTATCCCATAAGCGTCGATTTTGGCGCTTTAACTCTATGTTTGGTTCATCCCACAGCGCCAGTTCTGCTTACCAAAAGTGGCCCACTTGGCATTCTGATCCATAAATATTATCTTAATTAAAAATATTATTCTCATAGCTTCACATATATATAAAATTAAAAATAAAATCAATATATGATTTTAAGCAAGCTAGAGATCTCACCCATTTAAAGTTTGAGAATAGGTTGAGGTCGTTTCGGCCCCAAGGCCTCTAATCATTCGCTTTACCGGATGAGACTCGTTGAATGATGGACGCCAGCTATCCTGAGGGAAACTTCGGAGGGAACCAGCTACTAGATGGTTCGATTAGTCTTTCGCCCCTATACCCAGTTCCGACGATCGATTTGCACGTCAGAATCGCTACGGACCTCCATCAGGGTTTCCCCTGACTTCGTCCTGACCAGGCATAGTTCACCATCTTTCGGGTCCCAGCGTGTACGCTCTAGGTGCACCTTTATTCATAATAAAAATTATAAAAAAATTATAAGAATAATATAAGATGCCCTGGGAGTGCGATATTTAATACATAATAAAAATATATCCTCCCTCAAATTTATAATAAAAAAAAAAAATTTTTTTTAAAAAAATTATTTTACTTTCATTTCGCCTTTGGGTTTCATAAAATTTATTAATATTTCGATGAAAAAATATTTTATTCCCAATGACTTGCGCACATGCTAGACTCCTTGGTCCGTGTTTTAAGACGGGTCCTGAAAGTACCCAAAGCTATAGCGTCGCTGACAAAAAGATTATTGTTCAAATTAATACCTAAAAACTGACAGTAATATGGTATGATTTATTGGTATAAAAACCAAATAAAATCATTTGTTTTATTAAGAAATATAAAAAACCTAATAAAACCCATATATACTCGTTTTAGGTAATGAACGTGTAAAAAAAAAAATTTTTACACTTAATCTTATATTATGAATATTTATACCGTCAAACAATTAATTAGATAATATAGGCATATATTACACAAATAAATAAAAATTTATAATATAATATACAATGCACAAAAATATTTCATAAATCAATATTTAACGGGTCGCGACGTCCTACAAGATGAGAAGTGCATACCTCGTTATTATACACAACATATAGTAGTGCAATAATTTTATAAATTATAAATATACCATAAAAAATTATAATATATAATAATAATAAATTTTGTCACTAACAAATACAAGTTGGTTAATATACGATAAAAAGTAAATGAATCTCATCTTTCGACCTTTCGGGTTTTTCAGGTTTACCCCTGAACGGTTTTACGTACTCTTGAACTCTCTCTTCAAAGTTCTTTTCAACTTTCCCTCACGGTACTTGTTCGCTATCGGTCTCGTGGTTATATTTAGCCTTAGATGGAGTTTACCACCCACTTAGAGCTGCACTCTCAAGCAACCCGACTCTAAGGAGAGATCCACCTGTTATTCAGTATATAGTCACTACGGGCCTGGCACCCTCTCTGGGTATATGGCCCCATTCAAGATGGACTTGGACTTATTACATAAAATAACAGGTTATATAAAAAATTATGGATCCTCCCAAACACTACATTCCCCGAATGACCATTTTTATTTAGCCATGGGGTTCAGTGATGGGCTTTTCCCTGTTCGCTCGCCGCTACTAAGGGAATCCTAGTTAGTTTCTTTTCCTCCGCTTAATAATATGCTTAAATTCAGCGGGTAATCTCACCTACTCTGAGGTCGCAATTATAAATAAATAAAATAAAAAAAAAATTTTTGATATTTTCTTTATAAATATAATAAAAATTTTATTTTGGAAAAATAAAAACACTATTAGTAATTACTTAAACCAAAAAATTTTATCTTATGTTATTATGTTAAATTTTTAAATATTATTATTTAATATTTATATGAAAATTAATAAGAAATAAATTATTTCGTTATTTCATATTTTCATAAAATAAAAATAATTAGATATTTAAAACACATATATACATGAATAATTTTTGGTTTTCATTACTATATGTGTTTAAATTTATTTTTATATTTTTTTAGAAAATATTGTTTCATTTTTATTAAATTAAAATGATGTGATGTATTATTTGATTTTCCTATTCTTACACATTTATAATAAGTAAGATATAGAAAAATAATATTAAAAATACATACATTAAAAACATCATATAATTTAGAATGACGTATAAATTAAAAAAATATACGAACATTCATTTTATTATTTATAAGATATATATTTTAAAAAATATATTATCTTTTATTAAAAATAATCTTTTAATATATTATTGTATACGACCCTCAGCCAGGTGTGGTCCGGGAACAGTATCCAAGGACCGCAATGTGCGTTCGAAATGTCGATGTTCATGTGTCCTGCAGTTCACAAGTTGACGCGCAATTAGCTGCGTTCTTCATCGACCCACGAGCCAAGTGATCCACCGTTCAGGGTAATCTTTATATTATTAAATTTTAAAAAATATTTATATTAAATAAAAATTTATACTTTTTTTATTATTATAAAATAATAATAAAAAGACTGCAATAAAAAAACAATTTTTTTGTTTGTTTTATATTGACTTACATTTGTATAAATGAATAAATAATAATATTTAATAAAATTTTATTAGATACAGTGCTTGCTTGTTTATTTGACAAAACATTAAAAAAAAAAAAATTTTTTTTTAAAGAAAACTCATTTATTAAATAACTATATTATAAATAAGACATATTGAAAATAACTTGTTTTGTTATTTTACGAATATGCTATTTATTTTATATAGATTCAATAAATTTTTAATATTGTTAATATAAAAAAAAAAAAATTTATATATTGATATATAAAAATAAACACATATCAAAAAAAAAATAAAAAATCAAATTAACATTTGGATGTAAAACTTTATAACCAATAATATATTTAATATATTAAAAATTGGTATCCAAATACGTGTTTATTTATTACAATATTATAATTTTTATATTATAAAAATTATATATTTTATAAAGTAAGTTATAGAAAAAAAGTAAATTTTTCTTTTACTTACATAAAAATATAAGGAATTTATAAACAAAATATTTTAACAAAACATTAATATATATAAAAAATCACAAAAATCAAGTTTTGTTATATTTCGTTAATGATCCTTCCGCAGGTTCACCTACGGAAACCTTGTTACGACTTTTACTTCAACGCGAGCTTATGACTCGCGCTTACTGGGAATTCCTCGTTCATGGGGAATAATTGCAAGCCCCAATCCCTAGCACGAAGGAGGTTCAGCGGGTTACCCGGACCTTTCGGCCAGAGGAAAACACGCTGATTCCTTCAGTGTAGCGCGCGTGCGGCCCAGAACATCTAAGGGCATCACAGACCTGTTATTGCTCAATCTCGTGCGGCTAGAAGCCGCCTGTCCCTCTAAGAAGAATTATTTGTACGCCGGCAGTAAAAACCACATCAAAAAACTGATGTCACTTTAGTTAATGTATCATGTTAAATATATCATTAATGCAGATTAAGTAATTACACATAGAAATTTATCCCCAAAGAAATAAAAAACATAAATGAATATTATCAATCATACATATTATAAATATATTAAAACAAAATATACAAATAACATTCAGTAACAATACAGCCGATAGGCCTTGAGATGCCGGTAATAAAGTACGTCTATTTAGTAGGCTAGAGTCTCGTTCATTATCGGAATTAACCAGACAAATCGCCCCACCAACTAAGAACGGCCATGCACCACCACCCACCGAATCAAGAAAGAGCTCTCAATCTGTCAATCCTTCCGGTGTCCGGGCCTGGTGAGGTTTCCCGTGTTGAGTCAAATTAAGCCGCAGGCTCCACTCCTGGTGGTGCCCTTCCGTCAATTCCTTTAAGTTTCAGCTTTGCAACCATACTTCCCCCGGAACCCAAAAGCTTTGGTTTCCCGGAAGCTGCCCGCCAAGTCATCGGAGGAACTTTGGCGGATCGCTAGCTGGCATCGTTTATGGTTAGAACTAGGGCGGTATCTGATCGCCTTCGAACCTCTAACTTTCGTTCTTGATCAATCAAAACATTTTTGGCAAATGCTTTCGCTTCTGTCCGTCTTGCGACGATCCAAGAATTTCACCTCTAACGTCGCAATACGAATGCCCCCATCTGTCCGTATTAATCATTACCTCGGAAAAACTTCCGAAAACCAACAAAATAGAACCGAGGTCCTATTCCATTATTCCATGCACACAATATTCAGGCACTATTTAAATTTTAAAGCCTGCTTTAAGCACTCTAATTTGTTCAAAGTAAACGTACCTGCCCATCTCGACACTCAGTTAAGAGCACCGCGATAGGATTATAATTGGGAGGCTGTCTCCATTATTTAAATTATAAAAAATAAATAACTTTAACACTTACGATAAATTATACTTTAATGTACATATTAGTATATAAAATTTAACTAGTATACTTTAAACTTTTCAAGTAAGTAAAAATATAAATAATAACTTACCATAAAAATAAAAATTTAAATAAAAATACAAGTATTTATAACCATATTATACAATATATAATTTATACCTCACCACCGGTAGGACGTCCCACAAAACATGCCAGTTAAACACCGCGAGCGGTGAACCGACAGTGTAGGACACAAATTCGACTACGAGCTTTTTAACCGCAACAACTTTAATATACGCTATTGCAGCTGGAATTACCGCGAATGCTGGCACCAGACTTGCCCTCCAATGGATCCTCGTTAAAGGATTTAAAGTGTACTCATTCCGATTACGGGGCCTCGGATGAGTCCCGTATCGTTATTTTTCGTCACTACCTCCCCGTGCCGGGAGTGGGTAATTTGCGCGCCTGCTGCCTTCCTTGGATGTGGTAGCCGTTTCTCAGGCTCCCTCTCCGGAATCGAACCCTGATTCCCCGTTACCCGTTACAACCATGGTAGGCGCAGAACCTACCATCGACAGTTGATAAGGCAGACATTTGAAAGATGCGTCGCCGGTACTATAAAGACCGTGCGATCAGCTAAAAGTTATTCAGAGTCACCAAATTATTACGATGCACATATATTAAATATATATATGAAATTATAAAAAAAACATAAAATATATTATAAAAATATGTTAACATCGATTGGTTTTGATCTAATAAAAGCATTCCTTCCATCTCTGGTCGGAACTCTGTTTGCATGTATTAGCTCTAGAATTACCACAGTTATCCAAGTAAATGTATGTACGATCTAAGGAACCATAACTGATATAATGAGCCTTTCGCGGTTTCACCTTAATATGGCTTGTACTGAGACATGCATGGCTTAATCTTTGAGACAAGCATATGACTACTGGCAGGATCAACCAGGGAACTGTATGTTCCAAACTTAATAAAATTATTCCAATTTAAAAAAAAAAGAAATATTTTAAAAAGTTTTTCATTTATTAATCAGTATGAAATTTCTTCATAAACTGATATAAACATATAAAAATTATAACAAAAATTGAAATAAAAATAAATTCATTTCTTTTGTTACTTTTTATATAAAAAATATTTTCTAAAATTTTTAATATTTAAAAAAATAAAAAAAATTCTTTTTTGAAAATATTCATATTTGAATAAAAACTATTACCATATATTTTAAGTAATATAGTTTTATTGAAATAATTCAAACATTTGCTCATAACTCTTCGCTAGATTGTATGCGACAATTTTTAAATATATAAAATATATATTTATTTAACGTTCGAATAACACACTTCATTCGCGCTTGGTATGTAGTGAGTTTCTGCATTATAAATTTATTAAAAAATTTATTTTATAAAATTGTTTGTCCACATAAGAGCCTAAGGCTTAACACCTATAGCCCATGGACTTGCTTTGACATAATATAGGATAATATTAAAAAATTATAAAAATTATATATAAATGGTTTTAGGTTAATAAAAATATATGTGAATTATTAATAAAAATCATAAAAATTTTTAATAAATAAAAACACATATTTTTTTTAATACCAAAACACTTACTTTATATATTTTCATAATTTTTCGACGAAGTACCTTTACGATGTTACTATAGTAAATTAAAATTATTTGAAAATATCATCTTAAATAAAAAATAATATTTTCAAAAGAACAGAACTTAGTCAAAATAAAACTATTAATGTAATGCTCTTACACACATACATAATAGCTATATATACTTTGACCGAACCGTTCATAATGTTTAAGTCAACTACACACATCGATATTTAAAAAGGTACCATCATCATATATAAGTTTTGGATTTTGCAGCGTGGTAAATTTTACTTTTTTTTTATATTTTTTTGTTTTAATTTGTTATAAAAATGATAAAAACTATAAAATATATAATTATTAATGAAGTTTTTTAAAGTTTATATTAAAATATAAGAATTTTTTTTAAAATTTTTCATTTTTTTTTCAGTTTTTTTGATTTTTATATAGACACATAAAACATAGTACAGTAACAATACACATCGTAAGACGATGTTTGTACTCAATATAAGTCAGATGACTGCAACAACATCGCTTACATACAAAATCAATGTATATTTGAACTTAGAAAAAATTTTTACATATTAATAGTAAATGATACAAAATTTTTAAGAATTCATAGATTTTAAAACTTTTTTTAAAATTATGATGTATTTTCTTAAAATAAACAAATGTGGATAAGTATTTTTTATGTAAAAATAATAGTTTAAGAGTAAATTTATAATTTGTTATTTATGGTGTACGTTTTATCAACTTTTATGAATAGTTAGAAAAATCATAATAAAACATTCACATATACCAATATTTCAATACTTTAACTTACTTTTGGTTAAAATATTATACATTCACCTGACTTTTGTTAACGTATTAAAGTATTTTACTTCCATTAGTATTTTAAATCTACATTTTTCATACATTATCATAAGATACAAAACTATTAAAAATTCATAAATATTAAAACTTTTTTTAAAATTATGATGTATTTTCTTAAAATAAACAAATGTGGATAAGTATTTTTTATGTAAAAATAATAGTTTAAGAGTAAATTTATAATTTGTTATTTATGGTGTACGTTTTATCAACTTTTATGAATAGTTAGAAAAATCATAATAAAACATTCACATATACCAATATTTCAATACTTTAACTTACTTTTGGTTAAAATATTATACATTCACCTGACTTTTGTTAACGTATTAAAATATTTTACTTCCATTAGTATTTTAAATCTACATTTTTCATACATTATCATAAGATACAAAACTATTAAAAATTCATAAATATTAAAACTTTTTTTAAAATTATGATGTATTTTCTTAAAATAAACAAATGTGGATAAGTATTTTTTATGTAAAAATAATAGTTTAAGAGTAAATTTATAATTTGTTATTTATGGTGTACGTTTTATCAACTTTTATGAATAGTTAGAAAAATCATAATAAAACATTCACATATACCAATATTTCAATACTTTAACTTACTTTTGGTTAAAATATTATACATTCACCTGACTTTTGTTAACGTATTAAAATATTTTACTTCCATTAGTATTTTAAATCTACATTTTTCATACATTATCATAAGATACAAAACTATTAAAAATTCATAAATATTAAACCTTTTTTTAAAATTATGATGTATTTTCTTCAAATCATAAGATAAAAAGCCATTTCAATACTGTATACATACAATATCATATAAAAAACCTTTCTAAATACGTAAGAAAAATAAAAATCAATATTTGTATTTTAACTACATATACATAACACATATTACATACATATATATATATATATATATATATATATAAATATATATATATATATATATATATATATATATATATATATATATATATATATATATATATATATATATATATATATATATATTCAGTAAGATGTGTTGGGGTGGCACCCTTGTTTAAATATTAAAACATACATAATAACATACCACATATATCATATATATGTTTAGTAACATGTATGTGTTTGTGATGTTTCCCTCTTTTTTATAAACCAGAATATATTAAATGATAGGAAACATAAAAAGTTTTACATATATATATATTCATTTGTATTTTAACTACATATACATAACACATATTACATACATATATATATATATATATATATATATATATATATATATATATATATATATATATATATATATATATATATTCAGTAAGATGTGTTGGGGTGGCACCCTTGTTTAAATATTAAAACATACATAATAACATACCACATATATCATATATATGTTTAGTAACATGTATGTGTTTGTGATGTTTCCCTCTTTTTTATAAACCAGAATATATTAAATGATAGGAAACATAAAAAGTTTTACATATATATATTCATTTGTATTTTAACTACATATACATAACACATATTACATACATATATATATATATATATATATATATATATATATATATATATATATATATATATATATATATATATATATATATTCAGTAAGATGTGTTGGGGTGGCACCCTTGTTTAAATATTAAAACATACATAATAACATACCACATATATGTTTAGTAACACGTATGTGTTTGTGATGTTTCCCCCTTTTTTTATAAACCAGAATATATTAAATGATAGGAAACATAAAAAGTTTAGTGTACGATACAGCGTCGTGAAGTTAAAGCACATAATATGTGTTGTTATATGCACTTAAACATTGTTTTTTGTGAACTTGTTTTTATTATTTTTTTCAATTATTCTTACAAGTGGTTACAACCATTATTAATTTTAAAAAAATTTGTAATTTTTTCCAAAACTATAAATTTTATATATAATAAAAGTGAACGAATTGTGTTACTTTTAACAAAATACATGTAAATGCGAACTTGTTTCTATTTTTTTAAACTATTACTTAAAAAGTGGTTTTAATATATATTAATTTTACAAAAATTGAAATTTTCTTCAAAAGTATAAATTTTACATATAAAAATGTGAACGATTTGTGTTTGTGAAGTTTGTGGCGTTTGTGACTACTTTTTGTATGTGACCGTAATTGTTTAATTACAAAGTTTAAGTGCATATACCTTCATATATTATGTGCTTTTATTTCACAATGCTATTTTATATATTATAATGTACACTCATTTTACAAAAATTGAAATTTTCTTCAAATATATAAATTTTTAATATAAAACAGTAATAGATTTATCTTAACAAAATACATCAGTTTCAATTATCAATTTGTATCATTTACAAATAACAAGTAAGTAAAATTTTTTTCATTAACAAAACTATGATTAAGATTTTCTTTTATTATATATTTGTTTTTTATTTCTATTAGATATGAGAAATTATAAACGTAAAACTGAAAGAGGTTTTATATCTATCGAAACATTTAATGATGCCGCAAGAACAATAATTTCTGGAAACCGAAGTATCAATGCTGCTTCAAAGGAATTTAATATTAAACGTACGACACTATCACGTTATATAATTAAGTTAAAAGCATATAAAAATAAGGAAACGCAAGATTTACCGACAATTGGTTATAAAAAACCTAGACAAGTATTTTCTAAGGACCAGGAAATTGCATTAAAAGATTATTTACTACAAATGGCTTCGATATTTTATGGATTGACTCCGAAAAATGTTCGCCAGCTTGCTTATGAGTGTGCTGAAAAATTTAATATTAAAATGCCTGAAATATGGAAAATTAATAAAATAGCTGGCAAAGAGTGGCTTACTAGTTTTCTAAAAAGGAATCGAGAATTATCAATTAGAAAACCAGAAGCAACAAGTATCGGACGAGCGACATCATTTAATGTTCAAAATGTAAAACCATTTTTCACAAAATTAGCTGAAGTTAAGAATAAATATCAATTTACCGCATCAAATATTTATAATGTTGATGAAACCTCAATTAGTACTGTATTAAGACCTACTAAAATAATTGCTGCCAAAGGTAAAAAAAATGTTGGCTCCATAACTTCTGCTGAACGGGGCACTAATGTCACACTAATATGTGCTGTTTCTGCAAACGGAAATACAGTGCCTCCTATGTTCGTATTTCCACGAAAAAAATATAAAAATCATTTTATTAATAATGGACCAAAAGGTTCTATTGGTGCAGGAAATTCTAGCGGTTGGGTAACAAATGAAGAATTTTTTATGTACATGCAGCATTTCATCGCACACGTTAAACCATCTATTAATAATCCAGTATTACTCTTATTAGATAATCATTCCTCACATTTACATGTACCAACCTTAAACTTAGCGAAAGATAATGGGATCGTAATGTTATCCTTTCCACCACATTGTAGCCATAAATTACAACCACTTGATGTGGCTGTGTATGGACCATTTAAGAAATATGCTTCAACTGCACAAGATTTATGGTTAAGAAATAATCCAGGTGAAAAAATAACAATATATGATATCCCAAAAATAGTAGCAGATTCATTACCATTAGCTACAACTAATACAAATATCATAAAAGGATTTAAAAAGACTGGAATATTTCCATATAATGAAAATATTTTTACTCAAGATGATTTCGCTCCGTCATTCGTAACTGATCCCCCAGAATCGCAAATTTTAACATCGTCACCTACAATATTTTCTCCAGAAATAGTTCGACCGTACCCAAGGGCTGCTTCAAAAGAACAGGGTCAAACCAAGAGGAAAAGAAAATCTAGTGTTTTAACCGATTCAATAGAAATAAAAACATTAGAGAAAGAACAAAATATAAAAAAAAAGTGTAAAAAAGTTACTAAAAAAATTAATATTTGTATTAATAGTAATTGCTTAATATTATTACCAAGGATTTCTTGCTTAATATGCAATGAACTATTTTCAAAGTGTAGCCCCAAAGAAACGTGGATTGAATGTCAGTTGTGCAAAAATTGGGCGCATATTAATTGCGTACCTAATACTAGTGATACATATATATGTATTAATTGTGATAATATTTCCATATAAATATTTCAAAAAAATTATTTATAAATGATACAAATTTCTTTAATATGGTTAATTGGATAAGGGTAACTTATTTAAGTCACCCTTATCCAAATAACCGTAATTTTGTCATATCTTTTGTGTGGTGTAATTTTTATATGTTCAACTTACCTCTGTAATGTGGTTAATTGGATAAGACTGATTTATTTAAGTGTGGTAATTTGACCATATTTTTTGTGTGGGGTAATTTTTACATGTTCAACTTACCTCTGTACCCAACTAACCCCGGTCTACCCTAACTTATTTAAGTCACCCTTATCCAAATAACCGTAATTTTGTCATATCTTTTGTGTGGTGTAATTTTTATATGTTCAACTTACCTCTGTAATGTGGTTAATTGGATAAGACTGATTTATTTAAGTGTGGTAATTTGACCATATCTTTTGTGTGGGGTAATTTTTACATGTTCAACTTACCTCTGTACCCAACTAACCCCGGTCTACCCTACCATTGTATACTCAACGAATCACATTCTAATGTAAACAATTTTGGTAACGAAAACCAAACCCGTTGTTAATTCGAGCCGTATGTGAAGAATATGTAACTGTAAGAATTCATTACAGATGTAAAGAAATGCCTGCAAAAGATAGCATGCGACAATATTTTAACAAAATTATTACTTTTAGTGGTGAATAAATATTTTTTTTTATTTTTTTCACTTTTTTTATCCTTACTAGAAAATCCTTTATCCCTTTTTAAAAGAAACCTAAAATTAGATATTCCATTTTAGTTATAAATAAATCCACTAATTAAATTTATCATATAAAGAAATTTGCTGTTTATTTAATTACGATATAGTCCAATCAATCTATGAAAGCACAATGTTAATTTTGCAAAAATTGTTAACAGGATAAAAAAAATATGGTCGTGTAAAAAAAAATCTAAGGAAGATAGCGTTTTAGTTCCCTAAAATTTTCATGGCGAACCTAGCCTAAAAAATTCTTAAAAGTAAAAAAATAGGTTTTTGGCTGATGGAAAAGAAAATTGAAGTCGAATTGGAAAAAGTTAAATTAGAATGTTGTAGGTATTAAAATTATCTATCGACTGATGTACAATAAGTTATAAGTTGGTGCACAGGCCATAGAGAAAAATGGGAAAAACCGTTAAAAATCACGTTTTTTAAATTTGTTAATTACTTTTTTTTAACGCAACTTACAAATTTGTTATTTGGTAAAAATATAGCCTCTCGTTAACTAAAGAAGCAATTTTTTTTTTGTTGCGAAATCTTAAAAATTTTACTGGAAATTTCAGTTTTTGTAAAAAAAAGCCTTTTTCTAAAAATGATGCTCTTGGTCAGGGGCTTATTGTAGAGAAACGCTTAAGAGCTCAAAATCTTCTCAAAGATTTGTTCTACCATGTCCAAGTAAATAAAGGTTAATTTTTTTAATTTTCGATGTTTAAAATGGCACCCAAAAATAGTGCCCATTTTGAGGTTAGGTTTTTCCCCTGTATTTTTTTAAATTTAATATTTATCGAAACCGGATTAGTGACAATCAATAGTTGTCATTTTTTTTACGTATGCCAAAAAGAAATTTTATCGTACGACCGTCTAGCGCTGAGATAATTTTTTTTTCTAAAAATTCCTGAGTCCTTTCTATTTATACAAGACGTTTGAAATTTACACATTTTGTTGTTCAGTACTTAGTCTGCAATAATAAAAATATTCACTGTGATTTGATTGGTGAAATCCGTCAAAATAACAGCATCAAAATTTAGCGTACATCCAATTTTCTAATATCAGTGTTTTTTCTATGTGATTCTGCATGATATCTAATATATCACTAGATTCTTCTAACAAGGAAAGGTATCGAACTGTATCTCTCAAAAATTTTTGAAACTTTGGTGGATTGTAGACCTCATTAAAACTAATCACGAGCCATATTTCGTTCGTACCCATAAGCGGTTTAAGAGGGTGAAACTCACCCCTTAAATTTTTTTTTTTTTAATTTTCTTAAATATCTTGGAAATGGTAAGAGGTTTGGTAGGGAAACTACATATCGCCCCTTGAGAATAAAACTGTTACAACTGCAAAATCACTAATTTTAAGATATTAAAGAAATAAGATTTTGAAGAAATTTAAAACCGAAAAACTTTTTTCCAAATCACCTTAGAACTTTGAAACTTTGTTAGGTTCATTCTAACAGTTAGTTTTAAATGTTATGATAAAAATTTTGTCGAGAAAATTCATAGTTTAAATTTTCATTGCAGTTGTAACCACAAATTTTTTAGTTATTTTACAAAAAGTTGCATTCTGTTTAGGATTATAATGTTATATCTGCAAATAATACATTTTTTCTTAATTATTTGACAAAATATTACTTTTTGTTGGTGACGCAAAGTTGTATCTGCAACTAATACTTTTCAGAAATTTTGAAAATTTCGCTTTATATAATTTTATAATGGCAATTGTTTAAGGTAACATATTCCATAACTGTATTACCGATAGAGATGGCCAACGGGAAAATTCCCAGTGGGAATTTTCCCGGGAATACTCCCATTTGGGTAATTATTGAGTATTTCCCCGGGAAAATTCCAAAGGTAACACATTCCATAACTGTATTACAGATAGAGATGGGCAACGGCAAAATTCCCAATAGGAATTGTCCCGGGAATATTCCCATTTGGGTAATTATTGAGTATTTTCCCGGGAAAATTCCCTAAACCTGAGTAAAAACGATTACTTACAATTAGCTGTACTATTTTACAAATGCGTTTTTAATTAAAGACCGCGACACCGGTCCCTCAATTTACGTGAATATTCGTTTCATGGGGATTCAATTTATGCGGATAAAAAATCGCGTAAATTAAATCCGTCACTATAAAAAAAGATACTGGAAATAAAAGCTACCAAAAATTGTAGAGAATTTTATAATACAAATGATAACGTAAATGTAGTTTACACGTTAAAATTTTAAAAATATCGTTTTTTCGATAACGAAAAATAGGTTTTGACAGTCTCAATATATTAGGAATACCCACAACTTGCTTCGCTTAAGCCTTCAAAAATTTCGTTATTTTTGAGCCACGATGTACCGTTTACGAGATATTTACGACCAAAGGTTTACGTTTTCGAAAAGTATTGAAAACTAATTTTTTGAAAATATTTTATTGGTGACAAAACCAATTTTACTAATCAGTCTGAATTAATTAATTATAATAAGTTTATGATGAGTAACTCGGTATCGATAATTTTCGATAACGAAAAGTAAGTTTTGATAGTCCCAGTATGTTCGGAATACCCACATCTTGCTTCGCTTAAGCCTTCGAAAATTTCGTTATTTTTGAGCTACGATGCACCTTTTACGAGATATTTACGATCAAAAGTTTACGTTTTCGAAAAGTATGAAAATTAATTTTTTCGAAAATATTCTATTGCCGACCAAAGAAATGGGACTAATAGAGCATAAATTAAACCATTTTACAATCAATTTATAATAATTTGTTCGACATTTAGT
This sequence comes from Brachynemurus nebulosus, assembly GCA_035578155.1. Taxonomy (NCBI): domain Eukaryota; kingdom Metazoa; phylum Arthropoda; class Insecta; order Neuroptera; family Myrmeleontidae; genus Brachynemurus; species Brachynemurus nebulosus. The sequence continues at coordinate 10,784,595 of JAPWDM010000007.1, forward strand.
AGTAAAAGTAATTAAACACATTTAACTGAAAATATTATGTTATTTATTCTTCTTTTCTTCTATTATAACTATTAGAAGTATGTAGCTATTAGGGATATGCTGCTACAATTTTTTTTTTGTTTTTGGATTTTAATTTACTTATATGGTTTTTTACATTTTCTTTTATATCAATATTTTGCCGATTGAAGGTTTTCCCACGTTTGGCTGTTTTTATTATACAAATATTTCGATCAAGCTTTTAGTTTACTTTTCTAGTGTACATTTTATCTTCTACGCAATATCCTGATTTAATTTTTGTTCTTACCGGAAAAATTTCTAAGTTTTCAGGGAATAACGTTCTGACCCTGTATTAATTAAACCTTTTTGTATATTTGTCGCCCGTAAATCGCGATTTCGCTTTCGTTTCTTTCCTTCCGAAACAGGTGTTGTTAAATTTCCATTAGTATTATTTGGGAAAGTTTCGTCCAAATTAAAATATATATCCGAATTAACAGTAATAGTTAAAGCAGAAGACAAAAATTTAAATGGATAAAATTATTTAAATTGTGTAAATTATATGGTTTAAATTGTTTAAATTATAAGATTAAATTCAAAAAAAGCTTATAAGATTAAATTCAGAAATTTTTTCTTTATCAGTGTCCATATTTTGAAGTTAAAATAAATTATATTTCAATAACAATAATGCTATGAAAGAATTCGTCTAAACTCAATAAACATTAAATATGACTAAAATTGTGAACATCATTATTCACTTACATTGTAAAATGATAACAGAAGAAGGAATACCAAAATGCGTGTAGTTCTGTATGTACCTACAATCCACTCTAACTACTAACATGTAGCCACTTAATAAAAGAAATTACATACATATACCTTTTTTAATCTAAATAAAAAGTTAATTTTTTGTTTTCTCTTTGTTTACCTCTGCACATGCAACAAAAAACTTTAAGATGTTTATTATGTTATCAAAATTAAAGTTATAAAATCCTTGGGGTTTCATCCGCCACCCCAGTCCCTAATTTTATCAGGTATTTTTTGGTAAAAGAGGAGACACTTTTGTGTAAATCAAAGAACTTTTAATTAATATATTTTACATCACACCAGTTTATTTATTGTTGCATAAATACGCCCTTTGCTAATATTAATTAACTTTAAAAAAAATTATTCTTTTTTAAACCTTAAACCCAAATGATCATTTGGGTTTAAGGTTTAAAAAAGAATAATTGTTATAATTATACCCAAAAAACAATTATAATTTAAAAAAAATTTTTTTTGATTTAAATGTGCTGGCTCTATTTTTGAATAGGATCTAGGGACGCCGTTAATGGATCAGGAAGTTGATTAATTAAATTTATTGAAAAGCCAAAAAAATAAGACAAAATAAAATTCGTCAAGTGCGTGTTTTTGACACGCATTAAGTAATATTACCTCAGTGAAAGTGTTAATTTATGATTTTTTGGCTCGTTTTTTAAGTACAGTGAGAATACAGCCCTCTTGCGTTTATTCAATATATGCATGTACAACTCTATAATACAGTAAGAATACACAGCCCTCTTGCGTTTTTCAATATATGTACAACTCTATAATTATTATGTATGCATGTACAACTCTATAATTATTATATTATATATTATTATTATTAAGTTTTCCCCCACTATAATCACACAACGATATTAATATGTCATCCTTCGGTGACATAAAAATGAAAGATTGACAAAATAACGTGTAAATTGAACATACATACCCTGCAATCTAATATTGGGTTTCACTCGTATCTATGATTTAAGGTAAGAAAATATTTTAAAATAATGAAAAAAATTCGACAAGTTAGGGCTCTGAGAAGCCCTAACTTAGTGCGTGTCAAAAACACGCACTTGACGAATTTTTTTTTTTTCAAATTTCTTTAACAAAATTATTTTTTGAAAGTAATAAATACTCATGGGTAGATATTTTTAAAGTATTTTGACCTTTTCAGAAATATAGGGCGATAAAATTTATTTGGTTCATACTTCATACAAATAAATGGGTTTTTTTGTTGAACTTTGGAGCGCTAATAATACAAATATGTATATAGACCGCAATGTCCGTAATACACTCTTGGGTAAAATTATTATGTACCTCAAACGTTTCTTGATTTCGCTAAATACGTCATTCATTAAGTAAGCAACATTAAAAAAATTTCTATGAAAATATTTAAAAAAAAAAGAAGAAATATATGTGGAAAGAAAAATATGTGATAAAATATTTAGAAATATACTTAAGTATAAATTTGACAAAAACGGAAAAACAGTTAATAGTAAGAAGTAATGCATACAGATAATGTTACAGATATCTAATGTATAAGGTTACAGTTATATGAGTTATATTAATCTAATATACAGATAATTATGTAATGTAGTGTTCTTTAACAGGGTTAGAAAATGAAATTGTATATGTATCTATTAATTTTACCCAACGGTGTGTGTCCTTTTAGAGATATTTTTCCTACAATGTTAATTTTCAAAACAGCTTACCTACTGTTTATTTTAAATAAATAACTTACATATTCATCTCAAATTCAACTGATGGTGACCATATGTTCTTTATTTTATTTCAGTTTCTCACTTCTAACACTTCTAGCCTATAAATTCCCTTTGAGTTAGTTCATTTATTGACGGACTTCCTTGATGTTAAAATCATTGTTAACGATAAGTTATTTTTTATCTGGTGAAACATAATTTTAATATTTTTTTTTTATTATTTCTGCATGAATTTGTACATGATTTTGTGTATGTATGTTAAAATTGTTAAAGTAAATTAAGTATTGTGCATGGTTTTGCTAACTATTGTAAGTAGAAATTAATTAGTTCAAATAATAATCTTACAGTAGTACTAATAGTAATTGTATCTGCATGTTATTAACAGTAATTAAGTAAAAGCATGGCTTCTCAAAAAAAAACCTTACAGTGCTTCCTTAAAGTTACTTTATAATAATGACATATTTTGTACAGCTTGTAATAGAGTAATTATTTGCACTAAAAAACATCACGTTCTTCAGCATATTAACTCAAAAATTCATCAGGATCAATTAAGACTTTTATCTGTTATTTTTCCTGGACAGTCTACCTCTACAAGTACAACAAAGGATTTTAATTTTGATTTATGTTGTGCTCTTGTAGCCGCAAATATCCCTTTTTATAAATTAACTAATTCAACATTTAGGCAGTTTTTAAAAAAATATTGTAAAAGGAAAATTCCCGACGCGTCAGCTTTAAGGAAAGGGTACATAACGCCAGTTTTTGAAAGAACAATTACTGAAATAAAGAATAACATTGGAGATAATTTTATTTGGATTAGTGTAGATGAAACTACAGATTATTTTGATAGAAATATTGCAAATTTGATAATTGGCGTATTGCACCCTCTTAAGGAAACAAAACCTTTTTTAATATCTAGTAGAATTTTAAATAGAACTAATTCTTTAACAATTAGTGAATTTGTAATGGAAGGGTTAAAACTTATTTATAAACCAAATGCTATTCCAAAACATAAGATTCTATTATTTGTAACTGATGCTGCCCCATATATGCTGAAAGCTGGGAGGTATTTCAAAGAAATATTTCCGTCTATGCTTCATATAACTTGTTTTGCCCATGCATTACATCTAATATGCGAATTTATAAGAGATGAATTTAAATTAGTTGATAAATTCATTAGCGAAGTTAAAAAAATGTTTCTAAATTCATCCTATAGAAAAAGTTATTATAAGGAAAAATGTCCTGGATTACCACTTCCACCACAACCAGTGTTAACTCGCTGGGGTACTTGGCTTAATGCCGCAATTTTTTATGCGAATAATTTTGCAGCGGTTAAAGAAGTAATTCTTGAATTAAAGGACGACGCTAAAAGTGTGGAAGACTGCAAAAATTTATTAAGAAATTATAGTTTAGAAAACGATTTAGTCTTTATTAGAAATAATTTTCAATATTTGGCAGAATCAATAAAGTGTTTAGAAAAACAATCAATTCCTTTAACAGATTCCGTAATGATTTTTACTAGCGCGATAAATTTAAATATTTCTAATAATGATTTATCGAATCGTTTACTAAACTATGTTCAGACATTAATAAATCGTAATCCAGATTATAATAAAATTTTAACAATGGTTAGTTACTTAAATGGTTCCTTACCAGTTGATGTCACCAACCCCGCACCACTTTTTCGGTTTGCACCAGTTACGAGTTGTGATGTTGAAAGATCATTTTCTCATTTACGAGATGTTTTAAACCATAGAAGGCATTTTACTGGTCCAAATTTGGAAAAATATTTGGTAATAAGTTGTTATCATAGTTCTGATTAACTGTTTTTCCAAAATAATACTAGCATGAATAGTAATTAAACAATTAGATTATGTACTAATACCGTATCTGAAAAGTAATAATAGTTCTGGCCCATGTTAATATATTACTTTATTTAAAATATTTTTTGTGTATTTGCCCTATTAATGTTTGTTTCCATTGCAGGTAGTCTTTGAAAAACATCTTAAAAATTTTCAAAATGAATTCATTGTTAATGTATTGTAATAAATAATAATATTTTGCATATAACTAATGTCTTTATTCAATGTAATGTAATATACGTGTATGTAAATTCAATTGTAGTTAGTTTTGAAAACGGGGTGTTTTTGCGTTTTCAGGAGGCAATTATTGAATTTGTGTCCTAAAAACTTTTCACCTCGAATTTTTTTTTTACTTCAATTAAAATTTATATCAAATTAAAAAATGTGTTTTATTTTAATTTTTAATTTTTGTTTTACAAATCCAAATTATGTGTATATAGATTAATTAGCCATTGTATAATTTTTATTTGTTTAATACTGATGAGGTGGCATATCTGTGGGTGGCATAATATTACGCCTGTTACCATATGTACACCAGTAGAAGGCACTTACAATTATGCCGGGGATACACATGCCAGTAGCTTGCACACTGGCATACCAGTACCTAGCACGTGCCAGCTACTGTGTCCAAAATGGCATGTGTATACATTAACTGGCATGCCTGTACCTGGCTTGCAAGTAGATTGCACAACATTTGATTTTTTGTGCCAGTAAAGTGGTAAGTAATGCAGTACGCATGCGTGAACAGTTCCGCAGGCATGTGTGAACGGACGAGACAGTTACGGGCATGCCAGTAGCTGGCTAGCGTTGAATGAACTTGTAAGTTGTTTTGTTGCTTTTTACTTTTTTGTGTTTTTGAATTTCTGTTTTTTTTTTAGCGTTAATTTTACAAGAACTGTTTAGTGCTCTTAATTATGTCTCGTTGGGGAGATGAAAAGACTATAAAGTTTATTCGTTTATACAGAGAATACGAATGTCTTTGGAATTCGTCAAAATCATCTTTATATAAAAACAAAATAGCCCGTAGCAATGCTTACACCAAAATTCAAGAAGAAATGGGTGAATGTAATATGACTGTAAAGGAGATAAAAAACAAAATAAAAAGTTTGAGATCTACTTACCATCAGGAAGTAAATAAGATAAAAAAATCTAAAACTACAGGATCTGGGACGAGTGATGTTTATAAACCTAGTTTAAGTTGGTTTGAAGAAATGTGCTTTTTGAACGATACATTTGAGTATAGAGATTCAACCTCTACAGATGTAAGTATCTACTCTTTCTTCTTTAATTACAAATATACTGGTAGGGTTTTTAGAAAATGAAAAGAAATTAGGCAAACATAAATTTTAATTAGAAACAAAATTGCTATTAAAACGTCTACATATTACAATAAATTAATAGGTATTGACATTCTTTAACCTGTAATATTGATCATGCGATCTTGCCAAGGCAATGTTTCTGTTGTGATAAAAAGATCAGCATAAGTATTTCGAACAAGTACTGCTTCTTTAGATGAATGATTATTACGCGTTGCTGGTAAATTTTGTAATCTAGTTTGAAACTGATGACGCCACAAGCCTGGAATCGTTTCACCTAACTGAATATCTTCATAGTCCACACATCTTTGAGTGATATATGTATTAGTAGTTTTTTTAACCAGTTGTGTATAGAACACGCCGCTAATACGATAAGATCCACTTTCTCTGGTGAAAGGGCTATACTTGCTTCAAAGATTCTAAATCTCGAAACAAGAATGCCAAACGCATTTTCCACGATTCTCTTGGCTCTTGATAACCGATAGTTAAAGACTTTTTCTTTTTGCGTTGGCATTGTAGGAAATGGTTTCATAAGATAAGTTTTTAATGGAAAAGCTGCATCTCCTACTATAACAGAATGGTCAGGAATATCTAAAGCATTTCTTTCCAAAGCTTGTCCCAAGCTTGACCTTTTGAATAATCCTCCATCTGAAGCTCTTCCATTGCAACCTATATCAACATAGGAAAAACAATAATCATCATCCACCAATGCTAAAAGTATTATACTGTTGTTTCCTTTATAGTTAAAATAATCTGAAGTGTCATCGGGAGCAATTAAATTTATGTGTTTCCCATCTATAGCCCCAATGCATCCTGGAAAATTCCATTTAGTTCGAAAGCCTTGTTCTATCTGCTCCCATTCTTGTTTCGTAGGAATCTGAAAAAAAAATGTTTTACATACATTATGCATTAAACCTTTTTTTTTTCTTTTGTTATAGCTACAACAGTCATTTGCTGAAACAAGTTCTGAAACATTCGAGCAATCGCAGCCTTCTTCAGAAACAAGTACAGCACTAGAAGAGCAACAGGGATCTTCTCAAATTGGTACTGAAATATTTAAAAACGCACAATCACCAAATCCAACTAAGCAACCTCAGGTGTTAAAAAAGAAAAAATATTCAGATAGGAAAAGACATGCAAACGACAGCAATGAAAACTTGACTGCATTAGAACGTCTGGAAAATATTACCGTTGCAATCAATAATCCAAGATCTACTGAAGATGAGTTCTACTATTTTGGTCAAAGTATTGCCGCCCAGTTAAGGTCATTGCCATTACAACAAGCACTAGACGTACAAACAAAAATTCAAATGTTAATTTCCAAAGAGAGATGTCAACCGTTTCGACCTCAAACAACTGCTACTTCATATTGTCAACCTTCCTCTCCCTATTCTCGTCCTTCCACTTCCTCCTCTCAGCATTCCACTTCCTCCTATTCTCAACCTTCCACTCTGTATTCTGAACCTTCCACTCCGCATTCTCCAACTCCCACGCATCATGAACACGCATCCAGCATCATAGAGTATTCAACTGCCAACTATACACTCAACGAAGCTACTGAATTCAACGCAGAAAATATAGAAGATAATAGAGATTTATTGAATACAGCTTGGAAAACTGCTTAACTTTTTTATAATTTTTTTATTTGTATTACTTTTTTATATTTTTTTTTTAAATTTTTTTATTTGTATTCTAATTTGTACTTAAATAAAAAAATTCTAAATAAATTGTTTTACTTACTTTGATAAAATCTTTTAATGCAGTTGCTATTTCACCACAAACCGTTGGAACAAATTGAGAAATCGTAGATTTTCCTACTCTAAACAATGCCTCCAAAGATCTATATGAATCGCCAGTAGCTAAAAATCTTAGAGTTATTTCCAATTTAGTTCTGGCTGGGATCGCATCTCGCATATGAGTATCTTTCTTTTTAATGTTGTTCTCAATTTTTATAAACAATTCATCAAATTTTTCAGGAAGCATTCTTAAATGGTTTCTATAACCTTCTGTATCTTCCTGTCTCATTTCTCTAAGCAAACAAGTACTTGCTCCATAATTTTCCCGTCTGCTAATCCAATCTCTCACCCAAATTTTTCTTTTTTTTGAGTTCGATTTTGGTCGCATTAACTTTCCAACATATTCTGTTGTAAGTAACAATACTACACTATTTAATTCCTTTCGAATACTTTCCATAATTCGCCTCAAATATTCAAGAATATTTAAACAAACTTTTTAACAGCACAGACAGTTTGTGACTGGCATGTATATCCACGCGTGCCTTTTCAGGCCGTGCCAGGAACAGGCATACAAGCTACTTGCATGCTAATTACTTGCAAATGTATCTTCAGTCTACCAATTGCTGGCATACGTCAGGAACTAGTATGCAAGCTACTTTCCCAATTTGCTGGCATGTGTATCCTCGGCTTTAGCGTACTTACATACTTTACATACTGATTGTGCATATATACGTATGTGCTTGTTCTGTGTGTGTGTGTGCTATGTAGCTATTGTACGTACATATGTACATATTTTGTTCTCATATATTATCTCAGTTTTGTTGATGCGGTTATCAACCTACATTAGGTATTAACAAGTTTTCAATTAAGTATTTATTAATTTATTATTTTATTATTTAAAATGTTAAATGTTTTTTTCTTTCTATGTAAATATATAATATTAAACTTCTTCATGTTTAGTTTATTGACGTCTGTTGTCTATTTATGAAATATCCCTCTAAAAATTTTGCTGAACACGCCCCTTTAGATAAATGTTTACAATTTTTGCGATGAAGAAAAAGTAATTTTTTTTATAGGTGTATTTACATAATATTATATTACAACTCTAAGAAAAAAGTAAACGTAATAAAATTTTACAAGTTGGATTTACACTATAGCAAAAAATGAAATACATTATTTTCAGTACGAAACAGCCCTCTTGCAGCAACATTTATAAAAATATTACTTTTCAATTCAAATAGAATATGGCAATACAAAATACGATTTAGAAATGTTAAATTATAATCTAAATCAATAGTTTTAAAAATTATGTACATTCATTTAACTTTTTGAATTATGAAGTTTTTTTTTAGCTATGTAAATTCGACTTAGTTTGTCACATTTTTGTGTGAGAGAGATAAGTAAATTAAACTGTCACTGTACAAGCTGCTTTTTTATCCTTGTCGTCTTTTTTAACCAATCATATTTCTTTCAAAATTTTATTACCTTTACTTTTTTCTTAAAGTTGTAATATAATACCATAGAATTAAAGAACAAATTTAGTTTCTTAGTTCTATGATAATACAAATGTAGTTGGACAATACAAGTTTTGTTCGTTCGTGGCACAAGTGATGTTACAAACTTGATTTGGCAGATTGTACTAATTATCAATTTGTATAAACAAAATATACCTGAATGTCATCGTTTCCATACCTACCACAATAACTATAGAGCGCATTTAGAAAAACTTGGTAAATGTATTTATGAAAAATAGATTATGTGCCGCTTCTTACGAATGGTGATACGTTTTTTCCGGCAATTTTGACAGGATAATTTATGACCTGCACTATGAATTCTCACATTAGTAATAACTAAACATTGTTTATTATTTATTTAACTGATACCGAGTTGCCTTATTTCCTGAGCAAAACTATGAATTTTTATAATGACAGAGGGAGTGGACGGACTCCTCGTGACAAATTTGACATTCTCAGAAAGTTCAAAAGTCCTATGATAAACAGACAATAAGTGTCTAAATTTGAAAGAAAATTGAAAAAATAAAAGTAAAAAAAATGCTGTAAAAGTATTCTAATAAGATAAACCTGTGATAATCACTAATCGAGCAAAATACATATATGCTTACTATGTTGGTGACTAACAGGGCTGGGAAAAATGGTTCATAGAAACCATTTAAAATACAAAATAGAAAATGGTTTCCAAAAATGCATTTAAAATACAAAATGGAAAATGGTTTTGCTGAACATATTTAAAATTGAAAATGGAAAACAGTTATTTAAAATGGATTATAAAATTCAAAATGCTTTTTTTACTTTAAATTTATTCTATAAATTTTTTATTATTATTTTAATTAGCTAATTATTAAAAAAAAAATGAGAAAATATCAGATGTACTGAAATTAAATAAAGACAGTTTTTTGAGAAAATTTTGTAAAGTTTTCATGATATGAAAACGAAACTTAACTCTTCAAATATTGTTACTTAAAAATATTTTAAAATTTAATTCGGCCTTGACATCCTTGACGGCTTTGACAATTGATTTTTTTTTCGCCCAAACAGTTTTTCAGTCACTAAACACGCAAATAAACTACAGTGCCTCCTTTTGAAAAATGATCCCATTAAGTGCAAAGTGAAGAAGCAGATGACATTGGATCTGAGTCAATCATACATCTAACTAGCGCAATTAGGCTATTATTCTTTTTGCCCGACCTCGCCATCTTGCCCGTCCGTCCCTTATGCACAATATGTAATATAAAAGTACTCAGGGCCGGATCTAGGAGAGGCGGGGCACGTGCCCCCCGAAAGCTTTTAGGGGTGTCAAAAACACAAGTTTAGGAACGCCAAAACGGTGAAATCAAATGTTTTTTTTTTTTGCTCGTGACTTACTTTGTTTTTGCAGTGTTAGGGGCGCCAAAAACCTAAATTGAGCGGAAAAATGGAAAGTGTTGACATTTTTTTTTTTGCACGTCACTTGCTTTTTGCAGGAAAAAATTTAAAAAATATCGATGCACCAAGCTTTTTAATTTGGCATTTTTGTCACGGAGGGCGCCCACAGCAAAGTTTGCCCCCCCTCGTAATAACTGAAAGTCCGGCCCTGAAAGTACTATGTAGAAACTATTGAACATTTAATATTTGTTGCCCAATTTATCAGACTTCTAGACTGCATTACCTGGTACCTTATGCAACTATTTATGAATCGTAATCTCTCACAAGGAAAGGGCAAGAAGTTGAAAATTCAAAAAAATCTGAAACTTTGTGAGTATAATATAGAGGGTGGCTACCTAATAATATAAAAAATATCAGTTGCTGCTAAAAAATCGTTTTTAAGGGGTGAAACATCCCCTCAAATTTGGAACCCAAAAATTTAAAAATCGATGAAATTTTGTTTATAGGTACCTTAAAAAATTCTAGTAACAAATATAACATTATTTTTTGCATTTACACATTTTTAAAGGTTGAAACTACTCCTCAACTGTGTATTTAAAAATTTAAAAATTGATGATATTTTGTTTATATATACTATACAGAGCTATAATAATAAATATAACATTATTTTTTGCATCTACAAATTTTTAGGGGTTGAAACCATCCCTTCATATGCGTACTTAAAAATTTATAAATTTATGATATTTTGTTTACATATCGCGCGAACTCTTTCTATACCTCGTATCTGAAAAGTCCCAATTTTTGGAGACACAAAAAAACGTATTTAAATCTGTTTTCATTATTATGAACTTAAGATTTATGCTAATTACACCCTTTGATGTTGGCTACCTACATATATAAATATATATATATATATATATATATATATATATATATATATATATATATATATATATATATATATATATATATATATATAGATAAGTATATATATATATATATATATATATATATATATACAAATACAATATTTAATGAATTAATTATTGTGAGCTTTACTTTGTGGAAATTCATTTTAAATAAATGAAAACAACTTATTTTGCATAAATTTCACTATATTTATTTTTATGTGTGAACGCGTTTTCAACCATTACAGTCATTGACGAACACACTGAGCGTGGAATATAGTGGAATTTATGCAAAATAAGTTGTTTTCATTTATGAAACCACCAACAAAATAATTTAAACTTTTTTTTAATTAAAAAAAAAAGACAAACACTCAATAATATTATTTTAAAAAGGAATAAAAAATAGTAATAATAATGGAAAAAAGTATGTGAAATTCGTAATAAAAAATAGTATATGCAACTCGTGTAGGATTGTCGATTGCCCACTTGAGCGAATGAGCGCACTCACTACGATCGTGCGCTCAACTTCGTTCTCGTGGGCAATCGACAATTTCCCGCACTTATTGCATAATATACTATTCTTTTAATGGAAATTTAAAAAAAAAAAAACAGAGTGGGCCAATCTTGCCCCAATACTTGGGCCAAGGTTACCCCAGCTTACAAACTTACAAAATCACATTTTACAAATAAACAAGGTAAGTATCAGAAAAAACAAAGTTAAAATATTTTGAATATATATTAAATGAAAGCTGTTATACACTTACCAATCAAAAATCGTAAGTAGTTCTGGATGTGTAAGCAAAAGTTGTTTTGCATCAAAACATTCTCAAGAAGTAACGGTGAAGTTGGAGCAGCACTGAGCAGTGGCAAAAGATTGTGGCAAGGAATTAAATCAATCTTAGCATTCGAGTATACTCAGTGCTGCTACCTGTCATTTACTACAAGAACCAAGTTGATAGCTGTATTTGCTAACTAATAATAAATCAAACTGTCTTTTTCCAAGACTTGGGCCAATCTTACCCTTAAGGGCCAATCTTACCCCAAGTTACGGTATACGAGTACTATATAGAGCTCTAGTAATAAATATAACATTATTTTTTGCATCTATAAATTTTTAGGGGTTGAAATTACCCCTTAAAAATACTTAAAAATTTATAAATTTATGATATTTTGTTTACATATACTATACAGAGCTCCAGTAATAAATATAACATTAGTTTTTGCATTCACAAATTTTCAAACCACCCCTTCAAATGCGTTAATGGTTTATTAACTAATCAGTTAATAAACCATTAACGTATATTTTTTTTTGGAATACAGATAGCTTTTAAATAGTGTACTAGACTACTGTGTAGTACATGTAAACAAAAGTTCGTAAATTTTTGTTTCTAATTTCCAATTTGAGGATATTTCACCCCTATAAATGTATGGAAGCAAAAAAAAATTATTAATCCAATATTATTAATATTATATTTATTACTAAAATTCTTTATAGTATATATAAATAAAATTTCGTCAAATTTTCTAAGCACACACTTGAAGGAGTGGTTTAACCCCTTAAAAATGTGTGGACACAAAAAGTAATGTTATATTTATTTATTATTAGAATTTCGATTAATGTGTAAAAACAAAATATCGACAATTTTTAATTTTTTAAGTACGCACTTGAAGGGGTGGTTTCAACCCTTGAAAATTTGTGGATGCAAAAAATAATGTTATATTTATTACTAGAGCTCTGTATAGTATAGGGGAAAGCGTTGTACCTTGGGACGAACTGTATTGCTCAGCCGTCTGTGAGAAACAAATTAAAATAACTTGATACAACTTTTCATTTAGCCATTAGAAGTCAGTGTAGAGTGACTGGTAACTGTGAAGAAAGTTTTATGGCAGCTACAGATTAAAAAAAGAATCTCTCAAAGGTAAGTAAATTTTTGTTGATTCATTATTTGTTTTTGTAGCTTTGTCTCTTTAATTTGTATTAAAAATGTATATATTGTATTAAACTGTGAAATGTGCTCTACTTAATGCTATAGTTAGTTCACCTATATAACTTACCTACAACACTTTTAGAAATCATGTTTTCGTTTGTTGCAACGTGTTGTACCTTGGGACTAAATTATGTTTGTACTTTGAGACGTCCGTAGGTAAAACACAGATCGATTTTCCCAAATGAAAGGCTTAACTATTATGCACTGTTTAGATCTAAATTTTATGCTGATGTGTTGAGGTAGGTATTTATTATATTGTCAGTGAATCTAGAGTGCTTGGTTTACCGTTAAACTACTTATATAGATTAATGATTTTTTTCAGAACTATGCCTCACAGCAAGGAAAGAAAGACGCAGGTGAAGGGATGGGTTAAGCAACTTAACTGTGAGTAGGCATTATAAAACATATCTTGCATTAGGATTAAATGAAAATCAGCCTCAGTTTGCCTACGACAGTGAAAAAATGTTGTAAAAATGCTTACTCAAGTTCCATGTAAATTTCAGTGCATATGACATGCCCATGGAGTAATCCGGTAGATAAAGTGACATTTTTGAGGTATTTACTTTAATGTTTTGTATTTTTATGTGCATTAAATAAGATTTATTTGCTAAATTATTTCCTTTGTTCCCTCCTTCACTTAGTCTCAAAGTACAACACCTTGCATCCCAAGGTACAACATCATGTTGTACCTTGGGATAGTTTGCAAAGGTGTAAAAAAAACCATTACTCCCTTATCAAATAACATATTTTAAATTTAAAAATGGTGGTACATCCCCTAAATGGTAGACTTTAGGACATTATTAATAAAACTATTATAAACTTTACCCAAGTAAAAATAAAAATGTTTTAAAACTGTCCCAAGGTACAACGCATTCCCCTATATAAACAAAATATCATCAATTCTTAAATTTTTAAGTCCACAGTTGAGGGGTGGTTTTCAACCCTTAAAAATGTGTAAATGCAAAAAATAGTACTAGAACTTTTTAAGGTACGTATAAACAAAATTTCATCGACTTTTAAATTTTTGAGTTCGAATTTTGAGGGGATATTTCACCCGTTAAAAACGTTTTTTAGTAGCAACTGATATTTTTTCATTTATTAGGTAGCCACCCTCTATATACCGACAAAGTTTCAAATTTTTTTGAATTTTCGACTTCTTGCCCTCTCCTTATAAGATCCGTAAAATATACACACAGAACAAATAGAACGAATACATCTATCTCTTTTCTGCAATCACTTATGGGCATTTATGGGCATCTTAGGCTACTTAGTCCTCATTCATTCGCCAGCACTCAGTGGGTATATTTCAATTGTTGTCATATTGTTACCTCTCGTATTAACACGGTATATGTACGTGGTATACGTACATCATACGTAAGTAGTAAGACTATGCCGATTCCAGCACAAATGGGTTTATTGACCCCTAGCCCACTGACCCACATTGTCTCGTTAACCCGCTATATTGACCTAGTCCGATTCGCCACAAGTTTACCCAGTTTTTTGACACCCAATTTTTGCATTTTAGTGAAAGCGAAACTTTTTAATTTGCATACACTGATTAATTTTGAATTTGAAAGAAAGTGAAATTTTTTTGTAGATGAATGAATTTGTTGTTTATAAAAATGAATAAACTTTTTTTCTGTAACGGCCTTGTGTAGGTTGAACGAACGAATGAATGAACTTTTTTTTGTGTGTCGTTGTAGAACTGGTTTTTGTACAAGTTTTTTATACAACAGTGCGTACGTGAAGAATGTGTTGTACACATAACTGTTTGTCTCGTTTTGGATACCTGAAATTGAATAGGTACAAGAAAAAATAAAAAAAAGATGTTTATAGTAAAAAAATGATTTATTTATATACTTATTAATATACTTAAATACATTTATATCTCTAAACTAAAATTATATAAAATATACATATAAAAGAATGATTTGAAAAAAGTGCACATTTTTCTTTCTATATTATGTTTCTTATTCACTAAAATTAAACAAATTTTTTTTGTCTTTACGACTGTACATATAATATATTGTTATTACTAACATTGTATACACATATTTATGAAAAAAAATCTT
Source organism: Brachynemurus nebulosus (assembly GCA_035578155.1). Lineage (NCBI taxonomy): Eukaryota > Metazoa > Arthropoda > Insecta > Neuroptera > Myrmeleontidae > Brachynemurus > Brachynemurus nebulosus. Next base: position 10,799,875 of record JAPWDM010000007.1, read on the forward strand.
ATACTAAAACTTTCACATTACTCGTTAACACTGAATATTCAACTAATCTTTCGTGAATAATAAGACAGTATGCGGTAGTTTTTTCTGCCGGCGCTTCTTTAAATGTGAATTCTAATCGCAAATCAACTGGACCAGTTTTTAATGAATCATTTTGTCGACTAGCGTCAAATACCACAATGGGGGCTTTTGTACGAAATTCGTTGTATGTTAGCATCGGCTCCGAACGTCGTTGATAATATGCGTTTTGGAAATTTGTATACATATCATATAATTGTGCATATTTCATTCGATCAAAATCGGTTGAAATGTCATCATATGGATATACTTCAGAATTTAAAAACAGTTTTGCTTTAATTAATTTACAGTGGTCAAAATGACTAACCACACCAGTTGCAATATCTCTACGATTTGTCTGAAAAGCTAGTATTACAAATCTAGGCTTTTCTAATTGGCTCGATGTCTTTACTGTCCATGAGTGATCTGTTACTTTTGGCAAAGATGGATATTCATGTAGTTCCCAACAACGAAAAGGTACCGTAATCATTTTATTAGTATTAATAATCTTCATGAGATGTAATTTTTGTTTATCAGAAACTGAAATGTGAGGCACTCTCCACTGAATTTTTAAAATTTTTACTTTAACATCTCTTCCATCTTTTTTTTTTTGGTATAACAATTTGTATCATCTCTTGAACGAATTAAAACTAGTTCATGTCTTGAATTTATCATAATTTTTTTAATAATCTTCACAAAATCCAAAAATCATTTTTAGTGGTATAGATATTTGATAACTATAACTCCAATCTACTATTTGAAGTTCTTCACCTCCAGTCCACCCAGCAACAGCCAAAGATTTGCTTTCATTTCTGTTGTAGGAAATATAATTTTTAAGAGACGTACTAATAACAGGACATCTACATTTATCTATTTCTGTAGCATTCAGTTCATAACGAATTTCATCAAAAAGACTAACACCAAAGTTTCCACTAAGAACACAGTCCTTTGATTCGGCTGCTTTACTTTCATCCTCTTTTAAAACGACTTGAGCTTCAATATGGATATAGCTCTCAGATGGCAAAACGTTAATGTCAATCTGGTGAATCGGAATCCGTATCTCGTCTCCGTACGATTAGGAATTTACATAAGGATTGTAAGAGTGTATTTCATTACGTGTTACACTGTCATCAAAGAGTGGTTTTTCATCGATATTAAGAATATCCATAATTATGTTTCTTTAATTTTGAATCCTAATGATTTTAAAAATTCTCTATTTTCTTTGCTAAGTACACTTCTCTTCTTATTTACTTTCTTAGAAACACTGAGCGACTGTTGTTTTGGTTGTTTCTTTTTATACAACAGTTTTGCATCTGAACTAAAATTAACATTTTCAACCTCTCTTATTGATGTGAATTCTTAATGTAATCTCTTCACCATTAAAATTTACTAAATTATCGTCTTGATCAGTGATAGTCACAATTATTTCATCAATGTATTTTCTATTCATAGGAAAATAAATTATGTTTTTTGGTGTTTCAATAATTTTATAACCAATTTTCACATCAGGGTAGAAAGAATATAAATGATGTGTTGTATTATTGTTTAAATAAGCTCCTTTTACCAAATTACAATTCACAAAAATAGCATTAATTGCTTGTATGCGAACAATTTCATCAGATGTATACTTTTTATTTGCTTCTAAGACGTTTGTTTTTGTAAAACCGAGTAATTTTCCAAACGATTCCTTTTCCGTAAACGTAATTTCCTCTGAACAATGAATTTCACTCTTTAAAGTCCATGTATTCACTTTTAAACTGAAGAATGGTTTTGGTTTTTGTGGTTTTTTATCTCCCTTTTTAGGTGCAGGTGGTGGAGGAAAAAGTTTGTTGAACTGTTTTAAAATTTCATCTTCAATTTCAACAACTTCGTAACATCCAGTTGGTAATGTAATTGTTTTATTACCTGTGGTTATCTTATTACGATGCGTATCAATATTCGGTATTGAGTTGTATGAGAAAAATTCAATAAGCCCAATTTCATAGTCTCCATTTGAACAATCTATCGGTGGGAAAAAATGTGCTTCCAATTTTGATGTTTTACCGCTTAGTGCTATGGTATATGACATTTTTGATTTAAATATTTTTCGTAACAATAACACAGAAATATTAAACACAAATGCCCACAAATAACTTCATTAATTTTTTGATGAGTGTAATCGTTGTATAGAATGTTTTTACCAAGATATTTTATAAGTTCTTTCGGAGAGGGTAGTCCAAAAGAATCGTAATACAACTTTTTTTCTCCCTTTTTAAAATACGACACCCAATGAGATCCAGGCAAATTAGATGTTTGTAGGTTAATGATACCACTTTCAATTTTCCATGGTTTATGTGGTAGTTCATCTCTCATAAATATCCCCTTGAAGTATGGGATATTCCTCGCATAATAAATCAAATCTCTATTTGTTAAAGCCTTTTTAGGTAAAATATTTAAAAAAAGATTTTTATGCTTTTTTATAATTGTATCAAAATACTGTTGTTGTCAATACACATTTCTTTTATTATTTCCTAGTGTGTGTGGATTTAAGTATAACTCATATCCCTTTTTATATGGCTTAAAAACAATTGCTTTTCCTTGTTTCAAATTTAATTCAACTTCTTTGTTATGACATTTATTTTCTTCTAAAAATTCACGAGCTTTTTTAGCATCACTAATCGTTTTGGCGATACTGCTAACACAACCTGCTAAACTACCAACAGCGGAAAGCCCAGCAAGAAGAGGTATTAAAAATGGTAACGCTCCACCAATTTTTTTAGGAACCGGTAACACTCTTGGTATTGAAATATTTCTTTTTCCATATTTATGTACACTTCTTTTAGCTGCCAACAACGCATTTTTTATAATTTGATTAATATTTTTTGCATTTTTTTCTCTTAATGCTTTGCGAGACGATTGTATTATTTTACTTAGCGGAATTTTCTTTTTTGTTTTCACTTTCAGTTTCCCACCCATCTTTGTTTTAGCCTTCATAATGTTTGTCACAAACCAAGCTGCTGATTTTTCACCCAAGCTGGCGTCTTTTGATTTAACGCGTTCCCAAGCTTTTTCAATTAAACGTTTGTCGGCTTCCCTCCTTTCAAGTGAATCAGATATTTTAGAATAAGCAATGTCGTGTTCGAGACAAGCTTTGTCTAGTTGATTTATTGGAATATCACCTTGATTTAAACGTTTCTGTAATTTTGTTCCTGGTCCACAAAACTTGTAAAATGGTAAATGAATCTCCACTGGTAATTTATCAATTAATGTATTGAGTAAACCATTTCCTTGAACATCTTTTAATCGACTGATTGTTTTTTTTGTTTGCTTGTTCATTTTTTACAAAAAAACTTAAAATTTTTAGTTTTACATATATGACAATTTTTTTCAATGGTAAAGGTCCGTCACAATGATCCGACCACGTTGGTAAATTGTAGTGTTCGAAACAGTGTTGTTCTTCAATTCGTTGTTTCTTCGCAAATAAATAGTAAAACACTCGTAGACACATTCTTAAAAGTAAATAAACGAATAAATACTCGAGTAGACTTGTTCTGTCTCAGTATATTGTAAAAATGAAATTTGTAAAACAACCCGTGAGTTTAAAAGTAAATGAGCGTATAAATACTCGTGTAGACTTGTTCTGTTTCAGTGTATTGTAAAAATGAAATTTGTAAAACAGCCCGTCAGTTTAAAAGTGAATAACAACGACAATAAACTTTCTACAATTAATAATAAAAATTACCAACGACATAGTAAACTTTTTCCTAATACAGTAAGATGTTTATTGCTGCTCCATCTGGGGGTGGTAAAACGAATTTGATTTTATCATTGTTGGAAAGCAAGAATGGTTTATCATTTGAAAATTTATACATATATTCAAAAACTTTACACCAACCAAAATATATGTGGTTAGCCGAGGTTTTGGAAAATATAGATGGTATTGGATTTTACACGTTTACGGAAAATGATGAAGTGATTAAGCCGAATCAAGTTAAACCTAATTCAATTGTTATATTTGACGATATTTCATGTTCTGATCAAAGTAATGTAAAGTTATTTTTTTCTTATTCCCGACATTTTTTAACAGATGTCATATATGCATGTCAAAGTTATTCAGCAGCCAGTAAACATCTATTACGAGACAATGCAAATGTTGTAATATTATTCAAATCAGATTATCGAAATACTTTTAATGCATATAGAGATCACGCCTTTTCGGATATGCCCTTTGAAAAATTTTCAGAAATGTGTAACAAGATTTGGGAAAATAATCCATATGGTTTTTTGTCAATATTCAAAGAATATGGACTTAATGATGGACGTTATCGTAGAGGAATCGATGAATATATAATATTGTAAAATTTGTAATATTACTTCAAACAGAGATCAGATCTTTAAGAATACACTTAAAAAATTTTCAGTCTACTCCAGAATTATGGATAAAGAATCAGTAAAAATTAAAAGAAAAATTATTGAAACCAGTAATGCTATTCGAAATAAATATTTAAATATAAAACGAGGTCGTTTAGAAATGGAAAAGAATCTTAAAGATTTGTACAAACCGCTTACAGAAGATTTACAAAAGATTGGTGTTAGGAAAGTGGATATTGAAGATGATAGTGAAAAAAGCAAGAATGGAAAACTTAAATTAGAAAAAAGTGAAGATGAAGCAGAAAGTAGTTTTAATGAGTCTTTTGTAACACCCAGAAAAGATTTAGATGATAAAGATATATTATTATCACCACAAAGTTCGAGCAAAACTATTGAATCACCTCAGAATGTCAGTTATGGTAAACTTTCTAGAAAGTACATGAAGAGTGTGTTATCAAGGAAAGGTCACGACAAAGGAGATTTGGGAATAAGATTTGATCAAAATGAATGGAAAATTGGTAAAGAAAAAGTATTTGTTGATTCAGATGATAATTTAACTATTAAAGATGATGTATATAAAGGAACACCCGGTTTATACGAACTATTATTTAAAAAAGTACCAAAAAGATACACTCAAAATGATTTAATAACTTACAAACAAATTCTTGAAGATGCAAAAGCAACAGATGATTTGAATATGAATACTTTTAAATACAAAAATATTTTTCGCAAGTTGTTTGCCAGTCAAAAAGGAAGTGGGATGTCTGATTTAGCTTTTAAGCGGTTGCATAAAACCAATTTTATTTATTACGATAATGTTAACGATCTTGTAAGGCGCCTAAAATTACTTTTTTTCGCTAGAGAAGCGGGAAATTCATTTTCGGAAAATCAATTTCATGAAATAGTCCAACAATTACGTAAGTTAGATATAATTGAATAAAAAAAGTAAATAATATGGACCCGAGAGAAGTTTTATTTAAGAAAGGAAAAGTGCTTATTATTGTTGTAATCAGCGTGTGTGTATTGATTGGAATAAGTACATGTTTAATAAACTGGGAGTGTCAAGACACGTTGACCCAAATTGATGATGAGTTTAATAAAAATCTTTCAAGAAAAATTGACGAAAATTTCAACAGAACTGTTTTGTTTTTATTACAAAGTTTTCAAAATGATAATGTTGATTACGTAATTACAAAAATGTCAGAAATGGATGCAAAAATTCAAAAAATAACAAATTTAACTAGTGTATTAATTAACCAAAAAACAGAAAATCTAATAAAACTAATGAACAATATTTCTAAAAGTATAAAGTTGAAAATTGACAATGAAAAAGAGTATATAATAAAGTTGCTGCAGTCTAATGTAAATTATCTACGTGGAGAAATTAAAAAGAACACACATCAAAGTAATCATGAGCAAAATAGACATCGTGAATGAATTACATAAACCAGCTAGAAGAAAATTTAAACGTCGTAGAGTAAGAATGGTTGGAACAGATGAACAATGGCAAGCTGATCTTTGTGATATGACAAAATTTGCAAAATATAATAGACAATATAAGCACATTTTAACTATCATCGACAATTTTTCGAAACAAGCGTTGTGTGTACCATTAAAGACCAAAAGAGGAGAAGAAGTAGCGAAAGCTATGGAATCAATTTTTAAGCTTAATCGAAGACCGGACTTAATGCAAACAGACAAAGGCTCAGAATTTCTAAATCCTCATTTTAAACGCTTAATGGAAAAATATGGTATTAAACACTTTACAACTTACTCAAATTTAAAAGCAAGTATAGTCGAAAGATTTAACAGAACTTTAAAAAACATGATTTGGAAACAATTCAGCATCCGCTCTTCTTACAAATGGATTGATATACTCGATGAATTGGTGAAACAATATAATAACACTTACCATAACACTATTAAGATGAAACCATCTGAAGTCAATTCAAAGAAAATCGAAGAGCAGTTATGACATACCGTTTATAATTACAATCAGTATCAAGATAAAAAGCAACCAAGATTCAAAAAAAATGATCATGTTCGTATTAGTAAATTTAAAACTACTTTTGAAAAAGGATATACATTCAACTGGACTCCTGAAATTTTTAAAATTTCTCAAGTACACAAAACTGATCCAGTCACACATTCGTTAATAGACTATGAAAATAAACCTATACAAGGCAAATTCTACGATTTCGAGTTGCAAAAACCCAAGAACCCGTCTTTATATCTAATTTCCAAAATTATTAAAAGGGTGATTCAGCACTGGTGAAATGGTTGGGTTTCAAAAATCCTACTTGGATTAAACAAGATGACATACTATAGTTAAATGTAATAAAAAATTATATGTATTTTTTTTTAATAAAGAAAGTAAAAATAAAACAAGACTTTTTTTATTTTCCAGTTTTATTAAATTAAATATTTACAATAAAATTACAAATAAATGTTACAAGTGTTTCTTAAAATCGATTGAAGAAAAACGTTCATTTGTTTTTTTCAGTCTCACAATAGTGTTTTATAAAATTACAACTTAAAGTAATTAAAATTAGTACTTAAAGTAATGCTTCAACATAGACAATGTTTTGTTCCTGAATATACACAATTTCATTGCGTTGACAAGTGGCCCCCATATTATAATAGGATTTTTTAGGGGTAATGAACCCCCCTTTATCAAACCCTTAAATTTTACACCAAATTTTTATGTATGTATATATGTACAAGTACTTATCTAACATAGTTACAAACAACGATCTGTGATTTTACAAGAGTGTAGTATTACAATATTAAATAGTAATTATTATTGTAATGCGTCTTTATGAAATCATGCTAAAGTAGTCATTTGTCCGTTTGTCAATACACGTTTATCATCTTCAGCAGACAAAACTTTTTTATTAACTTTTATTGTAAAAATATTATGATACTTTGATCGTATTAAAGTCATTTCTCTGTACAATATATTATTGTAAAATAAAGTATTTAAATAATCATCAAACGGAATTTTCGATAAACAAGATTTTGAAACACCTTTAGCACGCTTATCTACAATATCATCCAACGTAATATATGAATACATTTTTGGTCTCAAACCACAATAACAAGTTATTATTTTTCCACTTAATTCATCTTTTAATAAACGAAATTTCTTTTTATTGACTTTCGGAATTCCAAATATATTATTATCATCATAACCTGATGTATCAAAATAATTCAAATTGTTTTTCATAACTTGATATGGATTTATATTTTCCAATCCAATTAATAGGGAATCTGTGTCACTATAAAGGAGTTTAACTTTATTTTCAAAAATATTCTTAAAAACATCATAATATAAATAGTACATATGATACTTTGATAACTCTAAAATTGTCCATCCCACGTATATTGGTCTATTATAAAATATTTCGTCTCGAGTTTGTTCAATTAATACTAAATTTTCTGCTAAAATAGTGAATTTTTTATACCGTGGACTACAAATCATTTTCCTAGCACCATATCTTCCATCCCATTTACAACAAAGTTTATTATTACACCGTTTTCGTAATGATTCTATAGATTTTCCAAATATAGCATTTAAAATAAATTTAAAAAAATTTGATTCAAATTTTGTTTTAGATTGTCCTCTCAACTTTGCATTTAATTCAATATAAGCTCTGAGCCAAAAGGAGTGTTTGAATCTTAAAACCCTATGTATTCATTCTAAAACTAATCCGTGCCTTAAACATTGTTTTAAATTTCTTATGTGTGTTATATAATTTTGTTTACGTTTAAAGGAACCGATAAGTTTAGGTATATGTGACTTTGATGAAGGAGGTACAAACTTTTGCGGACAAAATGGAAAGTCGTTATGCTCGTCGTGTAAATATTCCGGGTAAAGCAAATCAACTTCGAGAACATACCCAAAATTCGGATCTAGTTCATCAATTTTATCAAAATCAAAATTTTCTACATCTAACCATTCAAAACCTCCATATGGCAATGGAAAATTTGACTTTGTAAAACCATAGAGACTATTAGCATCATAATACCTAATATATTGTTCCTGTTTAGTTTCATCATAAAGATTACCCATATACGGATTATCAGCTTCAAAAAATCTTGTAGAAACAAAACAATTCCCGCCCCTTATGGAAGTTTCAAAAAAGTTTAATATGTCTATGTCTGTAATAAGTTCAAGTTCCACATCTGTAAATTTTAGCATTGCATCAAAACTAAAGCCCGGAAGGGAAAACGAGTGACAAACGTCCAATTTATACGTGTTATAACAAAGTTCTCGAAAATTGTCAAATATATCAGCCATAAGCAAAACATCCGTTTTTAAATATAATTCTGTATATTCACCTAAATTTTTTATATTAAAATGTTGCCATACAGTCTGTGCATGTATATAATCTTCATCTGTAATTTCTTCATCTTTTATATCATTAAAAAAACAATGTTTTGGTGGAAGCTGTGTTTCTTCTAATTGTTCAATACTATCTACATATGAATACGGGTATACACCCTTCCTAATTAACAAGTTAAAATCCTCTTGTTGAGAAAAATGTTGTTTTAAAATTGTAAATTGATGAGGTTCTAATGTTTTAGCAAGTTCATCTAAAGACGAATTCAAAAATTTATAAAAATCTAAAAATCGTACATAAACACTACCAATTTTTTTTTGTATTGCTATATACTTTTGCGAATTAATTGGAATGGCATATATGTTCTCGCTCGAAAAGTTAAGCTCCTTCAAGAATAAATGAAAATCATATCCGCTACCGTTATGAAAAAAAACTGGTATAAATCTCGACACCTGGAGTGCAAGATTACAATCTCTGTGACTAGCTCCCCTAAAATTTGGATTACCGGAACAGTCAAGTCTATTGTGATCGCGACATTTCACATCACCCTCTAAGAATGGCTTGTCACATATCCAACAGGTATTTGCATTTTGAAAATCAATTTCATTTTGTTCCGACATTACAATAGGTGCATTTGTTTCTAAAAATTGTTCAACACATTGAGCTAGTTCATAAATTTTTTTTATAAAATGTTTACCTGCCATTGGTCCTATATAACTGTGGTAAAAATTAAGATTTGGATTAAAATGACAAACAACTTGCATACCTATTGCATATGGTACATGGTATTCAACTCGTTCCTCATATGGTGCATTAGGATTCGGTTTGCATGTGCTAATTTTTTGCGTTAAACATTCAAAGTCGGCCATTACAATAACTGGTAGCTTGACTATGTGCTTAATATTTTTAAATTTTAGAATATTTTTACCTTTTTCAGGTAAAACTGTTTTAACTGCATCTACGAGTTTACACTTTTCTAAATGAGTGTTTAATGATGTGTTAGAAGTGAAATAATTTAAACATCTTTCACATATGTACTGTTTATGACCATTCTGTGACAATTGCGAACCACACAAACGTGCTAGGTTCTTAATTAAACAATAATGAAAATTATTTTTATCAGAAATTAATAATAAGTTAACATGTATATTTTTTCTGTTTTTTGTAAAATAGATAGGTCCACAAATACGTGAATTTTCGTTAAGAGTGTAAACATGGACAGACACTGGATTTTTTGATTCAAAAGTTGCTATGTCTTTAAAAGTTACTGGAAATGAAATGTTTTCCAAATTAAAAATTTCTCTAAAATTTTTCGGGTAATTTGAAACCCGATTTGGATTCCTTTTTTGAGGATAAATATGAGCTAAAATTGACCAAATGAAACAATATTCGTCATTATTTTTTACATTTATTACAGAATTTGTTCTAAGAATTTTCTTTGTTAAGGGGATATATGTTCCTCCATTTAATGGGTCATTTTTAGCCAAATATAATTGTAAATATAAAATTCTATTTAAAGTTTTTCCACTTTCCCGTCTTTCAAATTTATCCATTTTTGTAAGTATACCTTGTAAATGTTCTTCATATACAATTGAAAGATCGTCAGATAAATTTAAAGTAGTTAATTTATTTTGAAAATAAAAATCGTCAAGTATTTCTCCTTGATTTTTTAAAAGTTTATATTCACAGCATAGGGTAAAATTTATTTTTACAGATTTGTATTTGTTAATATATTCATTGTATTTTGCCTGAATTAACGGAAAACACTTTTCAAAATATTGACTTACTGTTTTTATCCCTTGTGTATTTAAAATTTTCCCAACAAAAATTCGGTTATTGAAGGTTTTGGTGACTTGTGACCAGCATAGAGGAGCTGTTGATGTACTCGGTTCGGAAATTGTGTGTGTTGTTTCTCCATGTAACGCATTTGAAGGTCCAGGTAAATTGTTTGTTGATTGTTCTGTTTGAATAGACGTGGAGTCTGAAAATAATATAAATTAGTAAAACATTCTTTATTAAAGAGACTATTGTTTCTTACCAGTAGTTTGTTCCCATCTACGTTTAACTGCTTTCTTCATTGTATACGATCCAAATACGACTGAAGATTAAAGGAATGATTGTTTCTTCCAATTCCAGAAGGTCCAGGAAGGATTTCCAAATTTTCTAGTGTCTGCTCAGGTAGTATTGGTACTTCTAGCTGAATTGAAGGTGAAACTAAGAATAAATATAAAATAATTAAAATTTTAAAAAAAGAAAAAAAACAATTTTTCTTACCTTCGTTTTGTTCCAAATCGACAATTTCTATTATATCTTGACTTTGATATATTTCACTGTTATTATTTTCAAATATATGGTAAGGTGATCTATTTGGTGATATATTGAAATATGTTTCCTGTGAATCGATACTAACGTCTGATTCACTGCCGTCATCAGAAATAATTATGGTTTCTCTATTATAAATATTTTTTGGTGAATAATCAAAATAAGAAATAATTTTACAATTTCTATATAAATGATGTTCGCGCACATGTTTTTTTACTTCCTCGGATGGTTTAAACTCAGTTTCTAATATATTACGGATTTCATTATTACGTGAAGGGTATAAATTTTTTTGAAAATCTGTGTGTAAAACAAATTTTTTCCATACATATTTTATATCTATCTCTGATGAATCTTTTTCAATAATTTTTATATAATCATTTGTTTCTAAACCGTTAACTAAACAAAACATTGCGTCTTTAATAAATTCTGGAGTAGAGTATCTAATTTCTAGGTAATCTTTTTTAAAATATAATAAATAATCAAATTTAACAGAGTGATCTTTTGCATAAGGGTAAATGCTTTTTGTAAACTTGCAAAAATTATAATTGTCGCTATTTTTGGTGTTTCTATATTTATTATATAAATAATTATTAAAAATTTTAAGTAAAGAAAACTTCACGTCTTCACACAGACACATTTTTCTCGGAATACATTCTTTAAAAATTTCTAAATTTGATAATTCATCATCTATTATTTCATTTTCCCAATCCATTTATAAAACCCTATACAAGTATAACCTATTTAAACAAGTACAAGCCTATTTTAATAATCAAAATAGATGTATATAAACTAACCCTACGTATAATTTAAGAAATTAAGTTACCTTAAAAAATTATAAACACAGTAATAATATAAAAAATTATAACAGCAGTGAACTATCGATAGCACAAAACACACAAAAAAATTATAATTCACTAAGAAAGACTTGATCAAAATTTTATAAATATGGTTGAAAGCAGTATCTGTAATCATATATATACACTTAAAATTGAAAAAGTGGAGACTTAAAATCGAAATAGTGGAGGCATACACAATCTAATTTTAAAACAAGTTAACTTGACCCAATTTTTAAAAAAATTTCTCTTCCATATAAAGTTAGAATTTATTAAAAAATGTTGTCTTTTTTACCTTGAAAAGTTTATTTGAGAATATTAACCCGTCTGGTTTTTTAACTTTCAAATAAGCCACATTACAATAATAAAAAAGCATACAAGCGACTTTTAAAAGTTTAACTATCATCTTCTTACGTGTGGGAATTGATTCAAAAGCTTATATCAAATGTTACATCATTCCATTTAAAACATGTTTTGGAAATAAAAAAAATTATCTTCTTAATATTCATTTTATTAAAATATCACCTTGAAAAAGTTTATTTCAGTTTATTTATTAACACTATACAGTGGAAACTCGATATTTCGTCACTTGATATTTCGTTATATTCTTTACTTCTAAAAAAAAGTTCGTAGTGACGTTGTTTTTCTAATTAACTTTTTAAAAACTAAATATAAATAAATATGGAGTGTATCCTAACTAGTTGTACAAATTCCGTTAAACAAAAAAATACTCAAAATAAAGGGATGGCTTTCTTTAAATAAGTAAAGATATTTTATTAATTTTTCGATATCTATTTTCGATAATTAGAGTTCGATAATATATTATATACATTTAGAATGATAAATTTAGAAATTATACATAAATTTAAATAAATCTCATTAAAATAAATCGTAGGTTGTAAAAAAGGAATAAAAATCTTCTTAAAATTACATAACCAATTTCAAAAAAAATAATTGACATTAAATTTTATTAACATAAGAATATTAAAATCTTTTAAACTGAGAATTTAAAAAATAATTGGTTTTATGACAATAATTTATTATGGAAAGTGTTCCGTAGGTTTACAATTTAAATGAATATAGTACTCGTGTGATGTGTTTTTATTGGTATTTGTATAAGAGTTTATTTTAAACTTTCTAGTTTTTTTAGGTCAGGTGACATTGAACTACACGTGTATATGCTTTAACAAAGAATATCATTACCACGCATTTTTATTTAAAAATATAAAAACGTTATTAAGAAGTGACATTAATTTATAACCAGGCTTAAAAATGAGTGGATTAAAATAATTTAATACATGTACATTGAAAATAGACGATTTTTCTTCTTACGTAAACGCCAAGGTCAGACGTTGGCTTATTGCTTAATATTGGAAAGGAAACATTTTCCTGGAGAAATTTTCGTATATAAATGTTCGCCGAAAATCAGTTTTATTTTCAAACATACCAAATCGCGCACAAGAAATACAAAACAATGGCAGAAGCGTTTATTAATCTTAATAAAACAGATGATAATGTTACACCTAGCAAAAATAGAATAAAATCAGCTACGACAAATTTTAAGCTTATTTTAAGTTCAACATACTTTCTTAATTTAAGTCAAACTAAATCAATCGAAGTTGGTGTGCTTGCAAGTGAAGAATTTCGTGTAATTATAAAACTAAGTGGTGGAAACAACTGTCAAACTATTTACTTGGAAAAGGCACAGTTCGACAAAATTTTCGATTTTCGTGAGAAGATTAATGATTATTTTTACACAGACTCCCCGCAGGATTTTTGTGAAAATTTAAGTGATGTAGCCGTTTTAAAAAGTGAAATTTTTGGAAAAAATGTAAAAGTGATTAAAATTTTTAATAAAACGAATTGTATTATGTTTGCGATGAAAACATTTCAAGAAATGGAACGGTTAAAGTGTGTAATAGATACGCAAGTGTTAAAACTGAATAGTTTGTACATATACAATTACTACAAAAGTCTCCTAGAATTTCTTAAAAATAATCACTACAACAACTTGTGTACAATAAAATTACTTGAGAATTTTGCACAGACTGAAAGCAACATGAATTTTAAACTATTCATTTTAGAAATGATTCATTATTATCCTTTAATGTTTATTAACAATTATTATTAAATATTAACGTAATTGTAAAACTTAAAGTCATTTTTTACTGTATTAAAAAAATTTATAATTAATACATATTATATGTGCTTAATTGGCATTTTGTTGTAATAGCAAACCTTTTACAATAAATAATAATACAATTTACGTATTTTGTTGATTTTTTTAGCAACCATCCCTCCCTAAAGAAAAAATTATATATAAGATGAGTATGTGAACTTTTTATTAGTTGTTCAATTTTTACTAAGCTTTGTTAAAATTACAATGGAACAGTTAATAAAAAACAAATTTGACGAATTCAAGTTTGATGTTGAGAGAATTATTGAAAATCGTATAAAAAGTAATTTAACATCATTCGAAAAGAAGTTAAGTTATGAATTTCGTGATTTGTTAACAAACAGATTACAGATTTTAGAGGATCAATTTGCTAAGCTGAAGAGTGATTCGATTTATAGAGTTGAAGAATACGAAAAAAGAGTCTATGATTACATCGCAAATCAAATAATTAAAATAAGATCTGATTTACAAAACAACATTGATCAAAGTGTTAGTCGTATTAATGGTGAAATTACAAGGTTGGAAACAATTTGTGTAACTCAAAATCAAAGAGAATTTCAAGCCATTTCTTCCCTTCCTTTGGAAAAGCAAAGAGAGTTTATAACAAAATTAATTGAAGATAAAATAAGTAATTTAAGAAAAGCAAACGATTAAAATGTTTCCCAATGGCGGAAACAGTTTGAGGAATTGTTAAACGATTTTTCAGAAGAATTTAAAGGTTTTAAACATCATATGAGATTAATCTTAAGAGACTCGATAGCAGAGAGTAAGACCAGTTACTTTCAAGTGATTGATGAAAACTTTACAAATTCCTTGACAGAATTAAAAAATCGTATTGACAGTGCTAAACGAGAACTATTAGTACTTAAAAAAGTAAGTCAATCAGAAAATTAATAGTTGAAATTGGAAAGTGTTAGAATAAACATCATGCTGCCAGATTATTTAACTAATGCAGAAAATTCTGCTAATCAGAAAACAATTGGCCAAGAGCTTGATATGATTTTTACTCGAGAAAATTTCAAATTATTTCAACCATTGGTGGAGTTTATGTTTAATTTCAAACAAGAAGTTTTGGATAAAAAACGGTATTTCATTGATGATAATTTTGTCTCATTTGGTCGAGAATTCAATAAAGAAATAAAAAAAGAGAGCGAAGAATTACTCTTCGATATATTAAAACAGTGTAAAGAAAAACTTAACCTCTTAGAAGAAACCGTATTGGGTGACCTCAATACGATTAAATCGATGAAGTGAGGGTATTTGAAATTGTATATAAACAACTTAAATACAGGCTTTGACACGATAACGTTGATTGTTTTTTTAACGAGACAAGTTATGTAAATTTTTAATTTTTTTTTTTTGTGAAAAGTTTAAAATTTTAAAAATGAACAATTTGAGTGAATCAGTTTTTGTGGATGTACAAGGGTTCCGAGGACGAGAGGGCGAATTCATAATAAAAGAATTTGCCCTGTTAAAGAATCAATCAATTCTACATTTTATATTGAAACCACCGTACGACTGAGAAATTTTACCAGACAAGTTCAAAAAGGCAAATTTGTATATAAGCAGAAATGTGCACCAATTATATTGGCAGGAAGGATATGTTCCCTACGACGAGGGAATAAAAAAAATTCAAGAAATTATCGACGACAATCTTGGGTTGGGAGATGTAGTGATAGTGAAGGGGGATGAAAAATCCAAATACATTAAAAACATATTCAAGTGTGAAGTGGTTAATATAGAAAGTATAACAAAAGACAAATTAGAGGAGGAGAGTGAAAAGACTTGTATTTACCACAGGTATACTATTAATAAAAGATGTGCTCTAAGAAACGTTCAATTTTATAAAAAAACAATAGAAAATTTGTGATATTAAAAAAAGGTGTATATTTTTTTATTGTATATATTTTCTATTATTTTATTTTTTTATTTATATTTTAAGATAATTTATTAGCGATAATTTTATGTATGTATTAGCTATAAGTTTTTCAAATCATTCTTTTATATGTATATTTTATATAATTTTAGTTTAGAGATATAAATGTATTTAAGTATATTAATAAGTATATAAATAAATCATTTTTTTACTATAAACATCTTTTTTTTTATTTTTTCTTGTACCTATTCAATTTCAGGTATCCAAAACGAGACAAACAGTTATATGTACAACACATTCTTCACGTACGCACTGTTGTATAAAAAACTTGTACAAAAACCAGTTCTACAACGACACACAAAAAAAAGTTCATTCATTCGTTCGTTCAACCTACACAAGGCCGTTACATTAATTAACAACATAAATGAACAAAACAAATTTTTTTACCCAAGTTTAATTTTTTAATTTTTCTTTAATTTATCGGTTAGGCGGTAAAAATATGCATATGTACTTGAGGCTACTTCAACTGATAGTGTTCTGGTTGGTTACATTTCCATTGCATCCAAGAAAAGAACCTTTTCCAGCACCATTTCTGTCATACAAATTTGGTTGTAACAAAAATGGCAACTCTCAAAAAACTCACATGGTATATGTGTATTTCTATCAGTACAGATATAGCCTTTGTAGTAACTTAAATCACGTACGTAAAATAACTAAAAATTTATATTATAAATAGTTTTAATTTCTTTTTGAGTCTAAAATATTTACTTACTGCTTTAAAATCGTAAAATTTTTAATATTTTTTTTATTTTTTTATTTCGGAGCGTATTATCAATTGGTAAATAAAAAAATATTGATTTGGAATTACAAATAATGAAAAGTTGTCGCCATTTTGACAAATTAGTTTTAGAACTGAAATAAAATAAAATAACCACTGTCGTTTTTTACAAAATACATAGGTGGCGAAACAATATTTGTACAAAATACAGTATTTTTATCGTTTATTTCATCGAATATTTAAACCATTCTGTGTTTCCTACTTTGACATTCTATGTATTACTAGATGTCACTCTATGTCATAGAGTATCATAGAGTGAAAAGATGACAGAAGATGTATGTGATGTATCTCATGTACGGTACATACGTGTTCTATTTAGGTGTCCGTGCTGATTTTTTAAAGGTGTTGATATATTCGGTCCGTTTTTTATGGACGTCAACAAATTATAAAACAAAAACATTAATAAATCAAAAAGTTTGGGTTATATTCTCTTAAAAGCATATTCATTGGATTAAGAAAACTTGATTTCATGCTTATTAAGAAAAAAAATGGGTGTTTAATTTAGTTATTAATTTTTAGAAGCCAGTTTAATGAAACACCTAAAAATTATGTTGCGGTATAGGGGCTTTTACGTTAATCTATATATTTATATAATAGAAAATCTTGTGAAAAACTAACAGACAAAGTAACCTAATGAATTTTGATAAATAAGGTGTTTGTCAATAATGGATTAATCCTAAGTTTGGCTTAATTTAATCAAAGTTTTAAAAAATTCGATTTCATTTCTGATTCTGAGTTCAAATCCTAAAACTTTCAAGCCCTTTTAGACCATTAGTCAGTGACAAATGAAAGGTTGTGATTATTTTCATTTTACCGATTTTGGCAGCAAGCTAAATATGTTCGTTTTTTAAGCATGTGCTTGCAAGCAGTCGAGCGATATGTGGTTCCAAGCCACTAACGAGCAAGTCGATACGAATAGGTTCAATTTTCTAAGATATGAATTGGTCAACATAAAGAATTACCTTTTTCTTCTGCTTCTTCTTTTGATTTGTTTTCTTTTGAGAGCCCTTCTTGGACTAAATGGCCCTCCTGCACTGAACTGTCCTCGTTCAGTTCAGAAGGGCCCTCCTGCAAGAAAGGACCCCCTTCAATATCCACCGTAGGATGTTCAGCTATAATAATTAGAAAAATAAATAAATAAGTAAAATTTACATATATATACGTAAAAAGAGTAAGGTATATGATTTTATTTCAATTTTGATGTTGCTTACAACGAGTCAAAAGTGTATATAATTTTTAATCTTTTTACTGTAAAAAATTGTCTAGACGCACGGTACGTTATTTCCCACAAAAGCAAAAAAAAATTTGTATAATGTACAATGTTTATGTTTTTGCTAATAACGAAATTTATTAGAATCTTTGAGAGGAAGAGATTGAACTAATGGACTTATTATTTTGTAGCGGCCTGCTCGTTAATGGCTTGTAAATACATATCGCTCGACTGCTTGGAAGTAATGGCTTTTTCTCAAAATAATTACGTATACAAATTATGTCCTGCAATATTTGAGGAGTATCTGTTCAAAAGGTCCTATTTCCCTGTCGAATGAAATAAATTTTTATTTTTGTCCCCGAAACTGTTACTTGAATCCCATCCATATTTGATAAAATTCTGATCAAAAAGCGAATATGTCCAATTTAATAAAATCTTAAAATTTGACGTTCCGTTCAAAAGGTCTTATTTCTCATACAAATTATGTTTTATTAAACAATTTTGTTGAGAAGGTAATTAAATCTTGCCATACATTATTGCCTACCGTAAATCGAGTTTGTTCGATTCATAAAATCGATGTTTTGGCTGTATACTTCACTGCAAATCTAAGTGTTTAGCAATTAAACAATTTACGCGTTTACAATGTTAAACGCTATGAACAAACTATGGCAATTTTGCAGGCGACTTTTAAACGCTTCTTGCCGTTTACCAAAGTGCTATAGTTTGTTTATGGCGTTCAACATTGTAAACACTTAGGTGTTTAACTATTAAACACTTTAAGTGATTTATTACTAAACACTTGAATTTTCCCGGACTTGAAATGTTTAGTTGTAATGAACACCCTGTATTTCTTTAATCGGTACATTTGCAGATGTGTAATTAATTTAAGACGCAAAAACCGAAGACCGCGTCTTGGAAACAAAATGTCTTGAAAAATACAAGAAATGAAATACAAAATCAATAACGGAAATGTTAGTTTGGATTACTCGCTGATTGAAACCGTAAATTAAGTTTATATTAACCGTGTACTCATTTAAGTATGATAATGATGAGTATTAATTCGATGAACGAAATTACCTTGAATTAATTGTCTTAAGCGTTAAAAAAATGTCACGTAGACGTGCCAAAGGCACAGAATAAGTTTAGAGCTATTGATTCAAAAAAGACAGTTTAATTCCATCCGCCCCAGAGCAAAGTTCAAAGTCTTGGTCTGTCCGTCAGTATTGTTGCATAACAATTAATTACTATTCAAAAGGGGTGCATTGTTAAAGTTGAAAAATATATAACTTATTGCTGAGTAGTGAATTTTCTGTAATTTGTATAAATCAGAGTGCCAGTTCTCCAACATTCAAAAGGAAAGACGTTCTGCAGTTGCCGAATTCTACGAATGTAAGTAAAATTTCAATTATTTATAATTGTATTTTCATTTTCATTTTTATTTACTTTTTATGTTTATAAAAATTCAATTATTTTGGAATAACTTTATGATTTGTTCTGTTTGTATTTAAAAGAAAGCAATACTAATTCCGAGATTTTATGTGAGATGTCTCAATTATTATTAAGGTACCACAAGTTTTGTTAAGCAAAGTGTAAAATTGTTTTAAACTTCATTACTGAATAAACTAAATTTTGTTTTAAGTTAAACACTTCAGTTTATTTTAGGTAAACCCCTTTTCAACCAAACTCATCCCCAGTGAAAATTTAAATATATTACATAGTGAGTCATTGCTTTCAAGATTGCTGGCGTTCCAGACGAAAATTTTGTTAGCTTAACGTTAGCTGACGGAGCTTTCACCGTTACAAACCAGAGGGCACGCATTCAAAAAATTAATATACATTATATATTAAACAACAATTTCTAACATGGTGACTGATTATTTTTATTCCATAATTTTTAAATGTGGCTATACTTCAGAAATTAAGTATTTATACCGTGAAAAACCGTGAAAAAATATTTAACGTGCATTAGTTTTTGAATCAGAGTCCTCTGGTTTGTAACGGTGAAAGCTCCGTTAGCTAACGTTAGGCTAACAAAATTTTTTGGTGAACGCCAGCAATGTATATACTATAAAAGAAAACAAATTTGACATTTAGATCAGCATTCAGCGATTAGATTCGATTGAGGAAACATCGACTCGCCTAGCTGAATATTATTTATTATTGGAGTTTTTATATTCGCAATAATTACTGAGTATTTGACTGTGTTTCTATTGGTGCATTTATATGTACCTTTGTTGCAGAGTATCATATTTTGTTTAAATTTAAATTTATTAATATATTTTCAATATTTCTGTTTCAGGTATCCAGAAATTGAAGAATAACAACACTGTCTACAAGAGACAGATAATCAACGGAAACAAGTTGCGGTTCACTGCCGTCAGGATCAACAAGGAGACCGTTCGGCTGGCGACAGCCGAACAGAAAAAAGAAGAGCCATCCTGCGCTTCGGACAGGATGGAAACGGACCCATGCCACTCGGGATTTGAAATCCCAAAGAAGACGTCCAAAAGACCGCCGTCGTCTCCTATCGCCGCCCCATTGGAGCATGCGAATAAATTTGCAGCTCTGGTGTTCCAGCCACCTGCCGCCGCCGCCGCCGTCCCGACCGCTGATACCCAGAAGCCGGTGCCAAAACCACCTTCCGGACCCGCTGCCGCAGCATCCACTACACCCGCCGCCAGTACCAGTGCCGCCGCCCCCCGACGTCGGCTTCCACCAATCGTTCTGCATGAACGACCAAAATCGCACGCGCAGCTCGTCGAGTTGTGCAAGATGGCCTGCACAAGGCCATGCATCTTCAAATACTCGCGGTCCGAGTGCCGCATCTTCGTGGAGGACCCAGCCGATCGGGTCAATCTATTACGGGTTTTAGAGGGCAAGGTGGATCATCACACCTATACCTTACCCGAAGAGAAACCGACGGAGGTGGTACTCCGTGGAATGCCGACGGACAGCGCCGAGGACATAAAACAGGAGTTAGGCGAAAAGTTCAGCGTCATAGCTGTCTTTGAAATGAAAGGGCGTACAATGGGAAGTTATAAGGTTAACTTCGCCAATGGGATTTCATTGTCCCAAATCAAGAAGATCCCGAATGTCTTGGGACCCCGGACATACTGGGAACGCTATAAGAAGACCGGCGGCACTACACAATGTTTCAGGTGCCAGAAGCACGGACACGCATCCCGAAACTGCGGCAGCCAACATCGGTGCGTGAAATGCGGTGACACGCACGCCACGGAGACCTGTACGAAGACCAGCGATACTCCAGCCACCTGCGCCAACTGCCGAGAGTCACATCCGGCAAATTACCGGCAGTGTCCAGCCCTCCTGGAAGACCAGCGAAGAGTGCAGTCCAAGCGCACGCCCCCAAAGCGACCTGCATTCGTTCCGGCACCGGCCCCCACTTTCAACCCATGGTTCAAGACCGCAACAACAGTTCCTGCTCCAGTTGTTCCAGCACCGGCCCCAGTTCTGGAGAACGCACACCACTTCTCAGCACTTCCACAACGGCGGCAACGTCCCTCACAAAAGCCATTAGCAACTGCTCCTGCCCCACCACCTGCACCAGCTCCAGGAATTCCCGGCCCCGCTCCTGAACCAACGTAAGCCCCAATCCCATCCACATCCAGTTCTGGATTATCATCGGATGATCTTTTCACACTCGTCACAGAGCTGAGTCAACTGAATCAGTTATGTGATATCAAAACCATGATACAGTCTGTTCGTGAACTGAACAGCAAACTTCGTAGTTGCTCCGATGGCTTCCAACGTGCCATTGCTATCTACGAGTGGGCTAGCCGCTTTAACTAAGCGGTTTCGCCTACTCAACCTGAACATCGGCGGTGGTCTTTTGATGAAGAAAGAAGAACTTCTCGCTCTGCTGCACACCCACAACGTTGATGCTGCTGCCATCACAGAGACCTGGCTCAAACCTAATAAAACTTTTCTGTTCCAGGCTACAAAATCTACCGTAGAGATAGGAAAGACCGCCAAGGAGGGGGGGTTGCACTGCTCATCCGTAGGGATGTCAAGCATAGTGAATGCCGGACCTTGAAATCCAGACCGAACATGTCAGCGTGCTGATCGAGGCGACGCCACCATTCATCGTCACCGCCGCCTACACACCCGGCCAAATTGATGCGGACGACTTCGAGAAGCTCCTTGACCGCAGTCCTCATACACTACTGACTGGCGACTTCAACGCGTTCCACCCAGCGTGGAATAAGGCAACGACTGACATCAACAGCAACGGGAGGATTTTAATGCGGCTTCTCGAAGAGATTAGAACCGAACTACTGTTCCCACACACTACCCGCGAGCAGAAGGACTCCTTTGCAACACCATCGATCTAACCATCACCAAAAACATGAATACCCGTTCCTGTCATACCTACACCATCCAAGGACCTGAATCCGACCACGTTCCTGTCATTACGGACTTCTGCTTTCGTGTGAAAAAACCTAAACCCGTAACAGTGCCGGATTTTGCCAATGCGGACTGGAGCAAATTTAGTACTATGATAAACGAAGGTATCAATGTTCGGAAGGATATTGAAACTATTCGTGATGTCAACACTGTCCTGGAGGAGCTGCAGTACGCAATTGGCGAAGCCAGTAAGCATTGTATCCCGACCAAACGTGTCCCCAGCGCCTACACATATAACCCGAGTCCCGAAATCCTTGAACTAATCCGGGAACGGAACAGACAAAGACGACTGTACCAGCGGACAAGACAGATACATTACAAGGACTTACAGACGGACCTAACCAGACAGATACGTGACAAAATACGCGACGAACGCGGACAACTAACGACTACGTTGAACAGCGGATTGAGTCCAACCAGGACTTTTGGCAGCTAATTCGCTCGTTCAAACCACGTGACGCGACAATACCAGCACTAAACAAAGACAATTTGTTAGTTACAGATTCTTCGGAGAAAATCCAAATTATCGCGGATTCATTCCAGGAGGCGCACCGCATCGGAGAGTAGCTGCCACATCCACGTGAAAGCGAGGGTATTGCACGAGCAGCAGCCGAAGTCGCGAATGCGTCTGTCCTGCCGACTACTATCAAACCCACAACTGTGGGCGAGATCAGTAAACACATTAGAAAAGCAAGAAATCGTAAGGCCCCCGGCGCCGACACCATCTCCAACCGGCACCTGAAAAAGCTGCCGAAGAAAGCTCTTCTTCAGATGAAACACATCTTCAACAGTTGTTTACAACTCAGCTATTTTCCGCAACAGTGGAAAGTGGCAAAAGTTGTTCCTCTTCCCAAACCGGGAAAACCACCCAACCTCCCCACCAGCTACCGACCTATCAGCCTGCTTCCCTCGATCAGCAAACTCCTTGAAAAAGTCATCCATACCCGCCTTCTATCACACATAGAAGAACATTCAGATCCGGTCACTCAACGACGCACCAGCTCGGTAGGATTACCGACCACATCACCCGCGGATTACGCAAGAAGCTGAACACGACGCTGGTATCTCTGGATATCGAGAAAGCTTTGGACAATGTATGGCACGCCAACCTCACCGCCAAGCTGCAGTCCCATGATGTACCAATGTATATCACCAAGATCATCCAGAACTACCTCACCAACCGGAGCTTTTATGTCGAAAGCGGCGCCGCCAAGTCCAGCGTCCTCCAGATACCAGTAGGCGTGCCCCAAGGTTCGATCCTTGGGGCAGTCTTGTTCAGCTTATACATCAGCGACATCCCCAAGGTGCCACCCAAGGTCCAGATCGCCCTGTACGCTGATGATACTGCCGTCTTCACCTCATCAACGAGAGCGAACCAGTCGACTGCTGATAGGCGGATTGAAAAGGCGCTCACCACCCTCCAGGACTACTTCCAGGAGAACCCCATCAAAGTCAACTCCAACAAGACGGAGGCGACCATCTTCACACACTCCAGGCTGCTTCCACGTTCCCAGCTTCGATGCGGCGACTCCCGAATCACCACATCACCTGTCATCAAATACCTCGGTCTGTACCTCGACCGTAAACTCACGTTCAAGACAGCTGTAACACGACGACGAATCGCCGGCGAATATGCTGCTGCCCGACTGCGGCCCCTACTCATTTCCAATGTCATCCCGACGGCGAAGAAGGTACAGCTGTACAAGACGTGCATCCGGCCCATCGTCACATACGCCGCACCTGTGTGGTGCACTGTTTCATCTGGCAACATTGCCAAATTGCAACTGTTCCAGAACAGGATACTTCGTCTTATCCTGAACGCCCCGCGACGTACCCCGGTACGTCAACTACATCAAGAATCAGGCGTTGAACCTGTTCTTGACTACATTATGTCACTAACTTCACGTCACCTGGCCAGATGCCGTCTTCATCACAACGACCGAATTGCTGACATGTTCCTGCCTTCAAAGACGCTGTCGAAGCGGAGCAAGAAGTTCATCCTACCGATGGATATCTCCCCACCGTGACTGCCCTCGGCCCCGGGGGGCGGTCAAATGTGTACGTGCGGACAGAGTAAGTGAAGAGAAAGTGTGTGCGTAAGTGTTTTTAGGTTAAGCTTTTATTTTATTTTTATTTTTAATTATTTATGTTTAAAGGTTTTTTGAAAATTTTCCTTTGTATAGAGTCATTAATAATTAAGTATTTTCATGTATTGTATTACTTAGAATTGTACATATTAGGTTAGGGTTAAGCACTAGTTGTAGGTACCTAGAATTAAGTGAAGTATTGTAATTACATAAAAACTTTGTAAAATATTGTACCGTTTTGAGAAAAAATATATTTCGTATATCGTACATTTAGATAACCTTCACTGTTGTATGAAACATTTTAGAAGGCGTCGCTTGCGCATCAGTATAGTGATTTTTTTGTTTTGAGTGTATTATTTGAAAATACAAAGATAAATCGCTCTTTTCATAAAAATGGATAAAGGTGATGGAACAGTACAGACATTGAATGTGGGAACTAGAACAAAGAAGCGTTCTGTATACCGTAAATGGTAAGTTATGTTAGATGTTTTTCTTTTCTGAGTAAAGCTCTTGTATGATTTCTATTGCTCAAAATTATACGTTTAATAATCATTTTTGTTTTTTCAGGTCCTACAGCGACAAAGATCAATTATGTGTAACATTTAGATTTCCTTGCATACACAAATGTCAAAAAACTTTCATTTGCCAGACGTTAACAATACGAGATATTGTTGCAAACAGGAAGTTATTCTTCAAAACGACGTCAAAAGTAGATTAAGATGTCTTCTTGACTAAACTTACGGCACCTTATGATCCACAAAATCGAGGAGAATCTACTCTAAAAGCGAAATCCAGGAATCGTAAGCTGAGCTGCACATACCACTTGTATGTCGACAAAAAAATGGTTACAGTTTGTAAATTACTCTTTAAAAATACCTTTTCATTGGGTGAAAAAAGACTGAGAAATTTGAATCTCACTTTATTTGAAGGAAAAACACCTAAAGAAGGTCGTGGTGGTGACCGCAAATCAGGAAAATCTATAGAGAAAAAGCAAAAACTTCGTGAATTTTTGAACATACTACCAGCTCAAGAGAGCCACTACAATAGACTTAAGAGTAAAAGGATATATTTATCATCTGAACTGAATGCTGCCAGACATCTTAAACTATATAACAGTTCTGTGCCAAACAATTTAAGGATTTCTCGTACTATGTTTCATCAAATATTTGCTACTGAATATAACATAGGGTTCAAATCATCCGCAACTGATGTTTGCAGCGCTTGCATCTTATGGGCAAATAGAATAAAATCTGAGAGTGATACCCAAAAAAAAATAGATATTATTTGTGAAGAAGAGGGTACATAAGTTACGATCCAATGCATTCTATGACCTTTTGCGGACACTGGTTGATAATTGTATCCGGCTGTGTTTTGATTTGCAGAAACTACTACCACTACCAAGGACACCTATACAAGATGCTTACTATAGCAGACAGATCAGTTTATCTAATTTTTGCGTTGTTGATGTAGATAAAAATACTTCAAATTTTTACATATGGACGAAGCTCAAGCTAGTCGTGGGTCAAATGAAATTGGGTCTGCGTTGCTATCTTATCTGGATTCTTTAACCATTTCTGAAAATATAACATCTTTAAGACTATTTTGTGACGGATGTGTCCTTGGAGGTCAAAATAAAAATAGTCATATACTGCATTTGCTGATATATTGGCTTAATAAGCACACTGGAAATGTAAAAGAAATAACAATGATATTCCCTGTGCGTGGCCACAGTTTTCTGCCAGCAGGAAGAATATTTGGAAGAATTGAAAAAGATATCAGAAAACAAACATTAATAACAACGAAAGAAGAGTATATTGATATTATACAGAAACATGGAAATATTGTAAAAATTGAGACTGATTGGCAACTTTATGATCTTAAAGAATTGGAGGTATATTACAAGAAAATTCAAAATATTCATACCGCGAAAAGGTTAAAAATCAAAAAAGTGAAAGGTTCAGGTGGCCGGTTTAAAAATATAACAGTTTGTTTATATAAAAACTACCGATTTGAATCAGGTCAAGAGCAGTACCAAACATTATTAAAACGTAGCAAACGTCATTGTCAAAGATTGAAACCACAGCCGATTGGCCGAGGGCTTGGTGTGAATAAAAAAAAAGATGTTACATCACTACTTGTCAAACAATTTGGTGAGGAGTGGGTTACAAAAGAACCATTACAGTGGTATAAAAACATCCTTCTCAATAATGAGAACACTATTGATGATGATGAAGAAGGTCATGAGGGTCATGACGATGACGGATGCATATGCATGGGACCCGATTTTGGAGAAGTAAGGGTGTAATTTCTGATTAATAATGTGCAATTCATAAAATATATTAATAATTTTAATTGTATTTTTTATTATTATTATTTATAACTCCTAAATAAAATAAAATGATTCCATTATCAATTGAAATATATTTTAGTCAAAAAGACATATTTCCAAAAGTGATCAATCAAAAGGTCTTATTTCTAGAATATTCTGATCAAAAAGACTTATTTATGGTAATTCCGATCATAAAGTCCTATTTCCAAATGAAAATTATTTTTAAAAAAGAAATACAGTAAAAAATTAAAAATAAAATGTACATGTATATCAATTAGCCTAATCTGCGTTAAATACAACAATAAAGATTATTATTATATTCCATTAAACAATGTAAATAGCTTTTATTGTTTCCTGTAAAATTTGCTTATCATGGAAATAGGACCTTTTGAACACTCATTTATAGTCGCATTTGCTCAAAAATTGACATTATATTATTTCATTAAATTTCACCCATCTTACCCTGTTACGTGCTTCAAGAAAAATGTCTAAAAACTGGTTTTACACTTTGTCTAGTAGTTTAATATAATAGTGTTCATTGGTCTGTGTTTGGGACATATTTTTCCATTCAACTTATTTCTATTTATTTTGTAAATTATAATTATTTAAATGAACAGATGAAAGTTACAATAACCAATAGTAAATTATAATATACAGTCAAACCTGGATAAGGGAGAACTGGGTAAGAGAGAAAACTCTGTATGTGAGAGTAATTTCTAGGTCCCGGAACTTTACTACTCTAAAACCTCTGTAAGTGAGAAACAAAAACCTGTGTAAGTGAAAGTCGTTTTTTGCTCATGGACCTCTATAACTGAGATTGCTAATTGCCTGTACCTCTATAAGCGACAGTTAAACGTATTTAATATTTGCCATTTATGATTCATTCTTAAATTTCAAAGAATTTACACATATTTTATTAGAATGCCTGAATGTGATTATGTTCTTATTTTCTTATAATTCAAGGTGCTCAGATTCTATTCAAATAGCTAAAATTTTGATATTTTAATGTTTAGAATTTTTTTTTTTTTTGTAAGCTTAATTATGTCCAAAGATACATATGTATATTATTTTAATAAGTAGTATCCATACAATATATGCATGTTTCTCAATAAATATTGGTGATATTTTTTCTAGACCTCTATAAGTGAGATAAACCTCTCCCGTACCTCTGTAAGCTAGAAACTCGGGTTAGTGAGAAACCTCTATTAGAGAAAAATAGATCGCGGTCCCTTCAACTCTCGCTTATCCAGGTTCGACTGTATATTAAAATACGAAATCTAATTTAAATCAATTGCTCAAAATAACTTTCATTAATTAATTCACTGAAACGTATTTTTCATATTTCTAAAATTATAATTAAGGCGGTCAACTTTTTCACTAGTCAATGCAAAACAATACAACAATCTTATTATTTTTGTTAAAAAAAAAAAAAAAAACTGACAAGTAAAAGGCCGGACTTCAATATGACGTAACTTTTTTGTCTAAAAAAGAGAAAACGCAGGGCTAACTTAGCGAGATCATATGATTAACCAAATGGACGAAAAATAACAAATCATAACACAATCTTGTACCAATTAATAGTAGAAATGATTTTAGATTACAAGAATTCGATCTATGATTAAAGAATTGCTTTTAAACAATTGGTTAACGTCTAAGAAAATGTTGATATTTATCTGATTTACATAATTAACCAAGTGGTCGTCTCATATTTAGTATAAAAAATGTAATTTAATTAGCTCTTACAGCCTTCGTCATGACGCAACTTTAGCCCGGGACTATGGCAGAAATTTATATATACAGAGTGAGTTTTTCGAGAGTTGCCATTTGATTACAGCTAAACCGTTGATTTAATTGAAAAATTCTTCCAATAAGAATTGTAGATATCGACGAGGGCAATCGATTGCTATAGTCAGGAGCTTTATCGCTCTTATGGTTTTCGAGTTATGATACAAACATAGATTTTTAAATGAGACTATATGTTAATTTTTCGATAAAACTCAAGATAATTTGATTGATTATTGTCTTATTAGTGGTGCAAAATTATAAACTAAAACGTTGTCTTTTTACGAAAGCAGTTACAAATTGTAAATAATAGATTAATTTGGGTGATTTTTGTTTTCAGTTTATAGTAATTTATAATATTCTTTAAGCACCGTTAAAAAATACAATGATTTAGTAGACAATTAAGAATTCAAAAAATTAACTGATAAAATAGTCAAACAGCATCCTTAAGGAGTTGATTATTGAATCAAATAGAACAGATATTAAAAATAATTAATTAATTGTTTATGTTTTCATATAGAAATCATAATTATAAGAAAAATATACTAAATATATGTTTTTAAAAGCAATGGCAAGGTTTTAATTAAATTACAACCGTTACTGTTTATTTACAAAATGACGTCATTCATAATACACACGTTAAGATTCAGAATATATTGATCAATATTTTGGAAAATGCTCCTTCTTTTACAATATTATATACCTTTCCTTCTTCTATGGATAAATGAGAGAAAAACCAATTTAATGTTTAAAATGAAGTCACTATTTAAAAATATTTTTTTTTTTTTTTTGTACAACTGCTGACATCTGGTCATCTCAGCACAAGAGTTACTTGGGAATAACCGATCACTACATTGACACTGCAACACTTACACGAAAATCTGTATTTCTTTTTTGTAAAAGAATAAAATATGCACATACATTTGACGAAATCGCAAAATGTATATCTACTGTTTATTCAAATTTTGAAATAACAAAAAAAGTTATTGCTACAATAACAAATAACGCTACAAATTTCGGGAAAGCATTTAAAATTTGCAGTGTTCCCGATACAGTTATCGCACAAACCTATTTTTTGACTAATTACGATAACGATATTGAAGTTGAGATTATCGAAATGCCTGCGCAAACAATATTTGGTGAAGATGATGCCATAGAAGACCTGGAAGGCAGTGTCACTTTGCCGCCTCATTACCGCTGTTTTTCTCACTCTTTAAATTTAGTAGCAACAACAGATACTATTCAAACATTAAATAATGCTATGTTTAAAAAAAATATATAATTCTACAATGTCAAAACTTACGGCTTTGTGGAACTTATCTCATCAGTCCACAAAAGCAGCTGACATCATTTATGATATCTGTAAATACAAATTAATAACTCCGTGTCCAACTAGATGGAACTCGTTGTTCGATAGCATTCAACGAATATTATTGATTAAAAATCATTTAGATACAATATGTGAAACTCTAGGGAAACCGAAGCTAAAGTCAACTGAATTTGAATTTATTAAAGAATATTCGGATATTATGGCACCTATTGCTCAAGCTATAGACATATTGCAGAGAGAACAAAATTGTTTTTTAGGATTCGTGCTTCCTGTAATTATGCAAATTAACGAAACGTTAACCAATGAAACTCACTTAACGTATTGCGAACCGCTGAAATCTACGCTATTAGAAGGTTTGCATAAACGATTTTTTGAAATAATTAATTTATCAAATTCGAAGAGTAAACCATATATTTTAGCTACGGTATCACACCTTAAATTTAAGTTAAAATGGTTAAAAGAAGAAAATGACATTCAAATTGCAAAAAACATTTTTGTAAATGAATGTAAAAAGTTGGTAGACTTAAATACCGAACCGGCAAAACTAGAGAGTTCAGACGATGGTGATTTTTATGTCACCGAAAGATGACATAGTAATTTTGTTGTGTGATCACAGTGAGGGAAACATTATTATAGAGTTGTACATGCATATCTATCTATCTATATATATATATATATATATATATATATATATATATATATATATATATATATATATTATATATATATAAAAGAGAAATACCACTGACTGACCTATCACAAAATCTCCAAAACTACAAAACCTACAAACTTGAAATTTGGCATGTAGGTGCCTATTAGGTCGTAGGCGCTCGCTAAGAAAGGGTTTTGCAAAATTTTTTGTATAACCGTCGAAATTTACGAAAAACCGTAAAATATTTTTTTTTATTACTGTATATTGTCTGTGTCCAATTTATCAAAAAATCATAAAAATTTTAGATAGTTGCTATGTATTTTCAGAAAAATAATTTTTGTAATTTTA
Source organism: Brachynemurus nebulosus (assembly GCA_035578155.1). Taxonomy (NCBI): domain Eukaryota; kingdom Metazoa; phylum Arthropoda; class Insecta; order Neuroptera; family Myrmeleontidae; genus Brachynemurus; species Brachynemurus nebulosus. The sequence goes on from JAPWDM010000007.1 coordinate 10,830,830, forward strand.
AAAATTAAATAACTATGGTTACTATATATTTGTGGCTTATTTCACGTACGATCACCACACCCCGAAATCTTGATGTCACCGATTTTGATGATATTCTGTAATAATGTTCTACTATACCAATAGTTTCGAAATGTCATATTTTTTTCTCAATTTTAATAAATATGGAAGTTATGGTGTAATGAAGTTTGCCTAAATTTTTTCCAATTTTCGACACTTTCTTAAAAAAAGTTGAGTATCTCCGAAGTTATTAAAGATAATTTAACCAAAATTGGTACGTACTTAGGGAACATTATAGGAAAGCACTATTATCGTGTACTTCAAAAATTTTTGAAAAAATAATATATACAAGATTAATTTCATTTTTAGAAAAAAATTAGGTACTTAGTGAGTCGCAAACAGGATTTTTGCCTGGTAAATCTACTACACATGCAATATTTAAACAACTAAATGAAATCATAAATTCAATCAGAGAACGACATATTACAGCTGGATTGTTTTTAGATCTATCCAAAGCTTTCGATTGTGTGAATCACACAATATTATTACAAAAATTGTATGCATATGGGTTAACAGGAATCCCGTATCAACTTATAAATTCGTATCTTAGCAATAGAAAACAGTATGTAAAAATTAATAATATTCTTTCAGAACCAGAATCTGTCTGTAGTGGAGTCCTGCAATGTTCTGTCCTCGGCCCTCTACTATTCATTCTAAATACAAATGAGTTATCAGAAATCATACCAAACAAGATAGTGTAATATGCTGATGATACATCAGTTCTTATTAGCAAAGCAGACATCATTGATTTGAACCGTGATATCACAAACGCACTGGAACACTTAGGTAATTGGTTTTCAGCAAACAAGCTAAAATTAAACATAGAAAAGACTAACGCGTTACTTTTTAATAAAACGGGCGATACTGAGTTGGGCATAGGAAACTATAGGATCCATACAAAAAATGAAACAGTAAAATTTTTAGGACTCTATTTACAGTCAGATTTAAAATGGAATGACCATATAGACCATACGGCTGGTAAAATTAGTTCTTATATTTACTTAATCAAAAACTTGGTCCACAATACGCCAAGGAAATAGTTATAATTGTATACCATGCATATATAGAGTCACTTCTAAGATACGGGATTATATTTTGGGGATCCTCCCCATATGCACTTAAACTTTTTAAGCTACAAAAACGAGCGGTAAGAGCAATTATGAAAGTTAATCAGCAGCATTCATGCAGGGATTTCTTTAAAGATCTAAATATTTTGACTTTGCCGTCCTTATATATCTATCATTCAGCATGTTTTGTCAAAGAAAATTTTTATATGTTTAGTGAGCTTGTCTATACTCATCAGTATCCTACTAGAAATAAGCTAGATCTGTATAGTAAAGTATGCACAACAGCACAAATGCATAATGCCGTGTCGAATATGGTAGTTAAAATTTATAACAAAGTGCCAACTGACATCCGTTCTGAAAATTTGAAAAAATTTAAATCGAAGTTGTACACCTATTTAGTAGATATGTCCTATTACCATACAGATGAGTACTTTAATGCACAATTTTAATTTACAATTGCACAGCCACACAAAAAAAAAAATTTTCTGACCTGGAGGTCTCATTATATGTAGGGTAGACCGGGGTCATTTGGGCAATGAAATTTGTACGAGGTAATTTGAGCAACGATAAATATAAATATAAAAACTTAAATATATTATAAATAAAAATTGTATACGGTAGACCGGGGTTATTTGGGCAATGAAATTTGTACGAGGTAATTTGAGCAACGATAAATATAAATATAAAAACTTAAATATATATTATAAATAAAAATTGAATAATAAAGTTTTTTAATTATGTAGATATTATTTTCAAAATAAAAATTATAAAATTAAAAATAATGTTTTATTATATATTATTTACCCTTTATTCACTAACAAATATATTAAGAAATATAAAGTATTATTTTTATATTATTATACAACATTTAAAACTTCTGAATATAAAGAATATATTGGATGGATAATTAATAGGATAAATTGGATGTGGAAAGTATATTTAGAGGTAAATATAAAATTAAAAAAAAAGCTTTTAAGTACAGTAATAAAAAATATTTATTAATAAATGAAATTAGAATTATACATTATTATTACTGGTATTACTTATAAAACTATATATTTTTACAAATATCGTATCCACAATCAGACAACGATCATACCATGTTGAAAACACCGGTTCTCGTTCGATCACCGAAGTTAAGCAACATCGGGCATGGTAAGTACTTTCATGGGTGACCAGTTATGGAACGCCATGTGTTGTTGTCAATAGTTTTCCTTTTTTTATCATCTATAAATAATAGATAAAATTAGCTAACAGGTTAAATTGGTAACACTTATTGTTAAAAACATTAATCTACATAAAATAAAAGTTAATAGGTTAAATTGGTAACACTTATTGTTAAAAACATTAATCTACATAAAATAAAAGTTAATAGGTTAAATTGGTAACACTTATTGTTAAAAACATTAATCTACATAAAATAAAAGTTAATAGGTTAAATTGG